>VZTZ01030500.1:0-256703 GCA_013400955.1 Drymodes brunneopygia
AAAAACATTAAAAGTATCAACTTAAGGTCTATAATACAATAGTAACCTTTATTCTGACAAAAAAAGAAGACTCTGAGAGTCCTTCAATACTTGAGATTTACTAGGGATAGTTTTCACTTGTGGCTCCTATAAACACCTCCTCTACCGGAGGATTCCTTATGCTTGGATATTCAGTGCAAGTGTCAGCTAGATACCAGTGGAAACTCATTCAAAGCTTCAAAAGGAAAACTTCCAGAGTAACATTTAAAAATAATTTTCTCTTTTTGAGAGGATTATTTAGGACAGCATGAAAACAGGCACTTAAGAAGTATGGCCAGCAGGATGACATGATACAGTGCTGGTCTTTGGCTAAGAAAACTAGGAAAAGACAGAACATAAAAAATGTTCTTTGTAATGTGAGTATTTTGGACCAACGTGATGGATGGGTTTGTGGAGCTCCTCATGTTTCCTAAAGGCACCACAAGCCATCACATTCTACAAGAACAGCATGTCAGTCAAACAAAGTTGCTATGAATCAGGTCTCAACAAATAGAAAGAAAGATATAAATCTGCAGTTTGAGTTTTTCTGTCTTTTTTGTCATTTCTTTTTTGTCTGTGATAAATTAAGAAGTATACAAGAAAAGAATATATATAATAAACAAAAATATTTTGCTGTTAGAAGATATTTTTAAATCCATTTAAAATTATTTCATCTGCTAAATAAATTACCAAGGTCTATCCATTGTTACAGATCAGACCCCAGAGTTTCCAAGAGAACTTTGTACCAATTTAAGACAAAACCAGTTTAGCCTACTTTTTTCATACTGCTTGAAGCCTTGCCTTAAAAAGATTTGCCTGAAAAATTGTGTCCAGCTGTTGCAGAATCCCTGTTGTCACATAAATTAAGTGCAACTACTTCGAAACATCTTTTGCAATTCTTCACTGCCTGGACACAGACTGTATTTCTGTGGAACTTAAAGGTATATCTCCTCTGCTTTTCTGAGAATTGTGATAAAAGCAAAGAAATGATTTTTTTTTTGTGTGTTTTCTGCTTTCAACTCCTTAAGCTTATGGCTTTCCATATTTTTTCCACTTATGGCATAACTGTTTCTGCTCAGGAGTGATCAAGGTATTTCTCAACATGTTTCTCTAATATGTTCTTTGTCCAGAGATCACAGTAGGTTGATAACAATACTAAAAAAGGAGAGAAGAATTGCTTTTATAAAAAATTTGGCTGATTGATATATAAAATGAAAAGAAAGAAAATAATGAAATCTGAGCAAAGCAGTTCATACTTCAAAGCATAAAATTTAATTATTTTTGTAATGTTTATAATTTCTTTCATGTTATATGATAAGCTCAAATCTTACAAGTTCTTCAAATATCCAGAAATCCCATTCAATACCTCCTCAGAAAGGAAAAGCATACTAAACTGTCACACAAATATTGGAAATCATCCATCTTTTCAGCTTTTTTATTTACTTTTCTAATGCAATTTCTATTAGTTTCACCATATTTCTGTGGACTATCAGAAAAAGAAACAAGTAAATTATCAAACACAATATTTTCAAGAAATAAACCTTGAGAGATAGATAAAAATTCTGCTACAGCATTAAAATTTTCTGCCTGTTAAACTCCACTCACCACAAGCAATAGTTTTGCACTTCAAGGTCACCTCCCTCTTCCCTTCAGGAGTCTCAAGTTTCTTCCAGTTAGTAGCTTGGCAACCCTGTCCATCTTCCTTTCCTTACTGGCAGTAAAGGCAGTGTTGGACAGTTTTAAAAAAAACCCAAAACCAAATCAAAACAAAACACACAGCCCCCTCAAAGAAATACATAAAATAATATTTTAGATAACTGTTATTTATTTCTGTAAGTCCTGGATTTTTTAAATGCCAGCTTCAAAGAGGATGAAATGCCTTTCTTTTGTTCTTCATCTTTTAAGTAAAAACATTTAAAATTACTGGAAGCATGGGAAAATCCCAAGTGTGATGTGTGCAGCAAGCCCCACCAGCTGGCTTTTCTGGCCATTATGTTGTCCTTAATTTTTAAGTGGATCTCAAAATTAATCATATTGCTGGATTTGCACACAATCTGCAACAGGGAGGTTTTCTGTTTTTTGGGAGGAGTTCAGCCCATTGCAATCGAATCTGGAGAGGGACTAATTGACAGAAAATATTGGGAAAGAAAGCCTGAGAGAGAGTGCTCAGCCGACACGGCCAGTTAATGTGAGACAAGCTGGCAGCAGACCAGGGGAGGGTACTTACTTTGGGATGTTTAATTTAAATTAATGAACAGTGTCCTATCAGAAGAGGAGTCAAAAAAGGAAACTTGCTGTGCTGTTTCTTCACTTGAGGCTCTTAAAAAGTTAGCTGACCTATAGATCTCCATTGCTGAGAGAATTGCAACTTTCTTTATTTCCACTGTTTGTCTCTTTTTCTGACTGGAGTATTATCTTAGTTCTTGGTATGTTTTATGATTATTTTTTCCTTTTATTTTTTTCTGTTTGCTTCTTAAAAACCGCCCTACTTAATTTTTATCTTTTCTGCTCTGAACTCTACAATCCTTGTTCCGTATTTTCTGCTTCCCGGCTGTGGATCACATCAGTTTCTTTTCTGCCATGGAAATAGACAACCTGTTCTGGTTATGTCCTACCTGAATGTCCAACCCAAAAGCTGCTCCAGTGCCTGCCTGCACGCAGTGGTGCTGTGGAATCAGGGTTCTGGTAGGTGACTTTGAGGGAGCACACGATAGCTTTGCCAGCAGCTGCTGGAGCACATTACAGGGCGGTAGCTGGAATGTGTCCAGGGTCATGCAGATTTATCCACTCCCACGGCATTTCTCCACTGCTCTGCACATTACTCTCATCTTTCAGCCCTCCCTGGGAATGCTGAACCAGCCTGGGGAGGAAAGATATCAAACGTATATTTAGTGCTGCTGGAAGTGAAAATTACAAATGGGATGTTCATTTCTTTGCAAGCACGTTTTGTTCAAACTTTGCTAAAATTTTGCAGGAAAAAAAAACCCCAAACACAAACAGCAAAAACCTTCCTGTACCTTTATGCAAAGTAATAAATGCATTTTATATGCATTATATACTTGTACACAATGGATTTGTACATACAGATGCTAAAATACACATACATGTATGGATCACTTCGTCACTGAAACACAGGCACTTGTGTAAAAGACCACAACAGCTCTTTAACAGTACTGAAACACCTTGAAATGATATTTTAGAATAGAAAACTAAGGCAGAAGGGAAGCTGCTAAGAGAGTTACAGGCAGAACGCCTCCATTTTATCTAACCTGAAATCAGTGAAGGGTGTGAAGAGCAGCATCTCTGCTCTTAGGAACAGTGCCCTTTTAAAAGAGAAACGCTAAAGAAAATATGAAACCAAACTCATTTTCCAAAAAAAAAAAACAAAACCAAAACCAAAAACCTGCAGTTCTCTCTCTTTATTCTAGTTATTTAGTTTCAATTTCTAATTGAAACTAAAGTGAGCCAGAACTTGAGCAAAATAAAAGTGAAAAAGGGCAATCCATGAGATCAGCAGGCAGAGGGAGAAGGCAGGAAGATTTTCACACATGCATATGGACAGGGAAAATAAAAGTGATTAACATTCTAAACTGACAGCCTATTTCACAGTCAGTTTTTCTATTCAGTTATCTACAGTGACTGCAAGGTGAAATGCAAATTAACACCACTTGTATCTCCTACCTCATCATTACTGATGTGTTGTAAAAAGACGGGACAATAACCACACCTGTCCTAGGGTAGGAATCCTGTACTGTCACCCACAGATGCTCCCTGCATCTTTGGTCTAAATCAGCAACACACACTGATGCAAGTGTTGACATCTGCAATGCATTAATTGCACTTCTGTTCCTCACATAGGTTTCTGTATATTAAGCTCTTTCTTGTATATCCTCCTCTTCCCCATAGATATTTCCATGCTCACTTTTAAAGTTTTCCCTGCAACATTTTATCCCATCTTCCATTTATATTTTAAATGAAATAGGCAATAAATTCAACTGGTTTCCTTAACTGTCATTAAATAAATGAGTTTTCAGATGTTCTTTACTTAAGGGTGAAGGGTAGAACAGCACAAAAAATGCAGTCACTCTGCAAAGGCCATATAGAAAATAGGATGGTGCCAGTGTCAAGGTACAAAAGAGCTAGAGGATGATAGGTTTGAAAAATAGTAGGGTGGAAATAATGTAAGACAGCTGTGGTGATGTTGAAAAAGTTCATCTGACAGCATTCAGGAAAGGAAAAAATGCAGAGTGATATATTTAGCAATGGTAACTGGGATTCTGTCCTAACACACTGGGAGTAGTGATTTGTATGTGGGATCAAATTGTTCAAATGTTGTTCGGTTTGGGGTTTTTTTCAGGAAGCAAAGGAAGTTGATAAATTGGCAAAATTTCATGTATGTTTTTCTGCCTTGAAATATAAACAAAAATAAGTTCAATGAAAAGGAGATGTCAATGGTTTGGGCAAGAAATAAGATAAAAGTTACATCCATTGTTGCTTGAAATGGAAAAGTGTAGTTAATATGGTACACCAGATGAAAAGAAAATTAAAATTATAGTAAATAGAGAAAAAAAGAGACTTCTTAATACCACTCATTTTGCAGCACATATGAAAATAATGCACAATCCCATTACATCTCAAGAAGATTTATCAGGGACATGTTAACTATTGCAAGAGTCTTATTATCCTGCATGAAGATATTGAAATGGATGGGTTTGAAAACTGCAGTTTCTAATTTTCTAAGGAAATTAAGCTTTTGGCCAGAATTCCATCAAGAATGAATGATAACATGGGATGCAGAGGAGGATGGTATGACTGTCAATACTAGAGAAATTAAAGTAACTACGGAGTAAGGGTTGAGGAAACATTCCTGAATGTGCTTGGTTGCAGGGTCTTCCTACCTAGGCAACTCAGTAATCACTCATATTTCTATATTTATGAGATTTTAAGTCCTTCAAACCGTTTCTTTGATCTATACACAAAAATAATATTGTTAATACCAATATAAAAATAATTAATATATTTTTACATGCATATGTTAGAATGTAAGTTATTGAGAAAGTGTGCATGGTATCAAATGTGTGGAATTACATGTTAAGGTGATATACTCTACTTTTAAATTATTGAAATAAAAATTAATAATTTTATTTTTTTCTCCAAAGATTAGTATTTCATAGCCTTTTTATAGTAGAGGGAATGAGTACATAGGAAGAAAAATATTTCTAATGTCACAGGGAGTAGATTTCCATGACTTGTAGCTCCACTGGCATTCTCCTTCAATATTCTTGCTTCTCCAGATGATTATAGATCAATGTTTGGATTTGTGAATAATTCCCGTGCATAAAACTTTATTCATTATTGGATTTTGGCCACCAGTGATGCATCACCTAATTCCACCTGTACTACACAAAAAATAGTGTACAAACCCTCTATGCTGTATATCTAAAACAAAAAAAAAAAAAATAAAAGCAAACTAGAAAGTCTATAAAGACAGTTTTGATTTTCAGCCATTATCCCCAGTTCTGAGATTATTTATATTGACTAAAGCTTCCCTCATTTCACACAAATCAAATAAAGATACATATCTTTAAATAAAATATTTCTCTACTTTGACTGAAAAAAAAATGGACTAAATCTGGTGGCTTTTATCAACTTATTTCTGAAAATTTCAGCAAAACAGCAATCAAAGGCTGGCAAACTGGTAAATCTCCCTTAACTTTTTACAAGTTCCTTCATTATTTCTTGTTCCTGAGCTGAGCAAATAAATAGAGCACATATTCCACAGTCTTCATTTCACGTCTCTGCTCTAATAAGCCCCAGCCTAAGTCACTGGCTTCCTTATATTACTGTGATTTGTTTATCATTTCCACAACAGGTAGGTTGAATTCAGCAATTTGGTGCAAATGTGTGGATCAATAGATCGAAGCAGTTCGTGCTGAGGAATCTCTCCCACTACTGGGGCACTGGGAGTTTATTTCCAATTGGACTTCTTCTTCCAAGGGAAATATTTCAGCTACTCATGATGGAAAACTTTCTGAAGGAAAGAGGCAGTGGCCCACACCAGAGACCTTAGAGCCAAACCCCCCACCGTGGTTTGGATCTAAAGTTTCTCCCTAAGCGTTGGAGCACTTTTTGAAAAGAGCTTCTGTTGATTTTCCTCCAAAATGAACTGAGTTCTGGCATGCAAAACCACAATGGAAACCAAGGCTGGTCTCAGAAAAAGAAGGTTTAATTTCTTAGCAGCACCACTGCTCTGAACCAGCTCACTAATGGAAACAAAGCTAAACTCTACACAAAGACCCTTTGAAAGAATTTCTGCCAAGGCCATGAAGAGGACTCAAATTTGAGTGGAACATATCTTTCCTTATCAATATCTCAATCTACTTTTCCCTTTCATGTCATTCTAAAATTCTTTGATAGGGCAGCCTTCACCCTCAGTAGCTCTTCAGACAACAAAAAAATCAGGCAGGGTGCTTGACAGAGCATGTGAGCATCCTGCCATTGGAAGACTCTCCCACAGACCAGAAAAATGGGTCAAGACAATTCTCACACAGCTGAGCAAAGGGAATTGCCAGGCTTTGCATAATTTTTCCTTTGTAGTTACAATCAGAAATCAAATGTTCTGTGTATAATTTAAAAGTAAACAAATAAATAGGATTAAGTTTGAATTTACACAGATTTGAGAACTGCAGTAGAAAAAAGAAAGTAATAGAGTTTGATTTTTTAATCTTACGTATTTTAAGCAAAATAAAAGATAGGATTTTAAAAACATCTGTTATAGTATACTGTGATTAAAATATAGTTAGATACTGTAATTTGCCCTGGACAGAAGCAGTCCAACAAGTTCAGGGTCAGTAGAAGGGAGATGGAAAGGCGAAGAACACACTCTAAACCACTGTGATTTCCTGCGGTAATTGGTAAATTTTAATCAAGAATTTTAAAATGTTTTCCTATTATGAAAAACCTTTAGGTATTTTTTGAGACCAGATCAAAGCCATCCTACTGATTTTTCACAAAATATGAACACGGTGATAGTTCTGTTATTTCCAGATGCAGATCACATACAAAAAGTCAAATATGGCAAGTATCATGTGTGATTACAGCAAGTTTAACAGATCCCCTTGTACGATAAAAGGTACTAATGAAACACTGTCTTTGAAAGGAACTGTAAAATTATCCATTCCTGAAGGAATGGAGAAAGGGAAAAAACAATGACTTTTAATGAACTGGAATAAACTGTTCTGACATGGCTTTCAGCTGCAGGTGGGTCTCAGAGTAGGCAAGCCTAACAGTGATAATATCAGGCACAACTGAATCAAATGAAAGGCAGGAAATAACTGGCATGTCAGAGATCAGACTTGGTAAAGCCATCCCAAAATCTGGAGAAAGACAAGAAAAGGGGGGAGTATGTTAGAATAATTTTAAAGGAATGTGAAGTCTTTAAGTCAGAAACAATCATTTCACTGCAAAGCATGACCTTCTTCATGGTTCAGATTGTCAGCATCTTGCACTTCTTATGAGATCTATGCATAAAGGAATGGTAGAAAATTTAGAGATTTCTTTCCATCCAAGCAGTTAAATATGTTTGATGAGTAAGACTGATTTCAAAACACACTTCTATGAAGCAATGAAAAGGTATAGATGCAGACACACTACAAGATAATCTGACCTCATGCTCCCTTCCGTGCTGTTTTGCTGTACTCTCTCTGAAAGCAGCACTGAAATAAAGTTTTTCACTGAACCTACCCATTAGTGTGACAACATGCCCCCAGATTTTGTACTCTTGTCCATCAAAACCAGCACATGGTCTGAGGGGGCCCTTATGTGGAACACATCCCCCTGTTCCCTTAGCATGGAAACAGAACTGAAACAGAGTGCAGAAGAGCCAGCATGTGTTCAACTCTTGCCTGATATGAAGGTGTGAGGTGGCCAAGGGCAGCAGCAAGACCATCACAAAGCACTCTGGCTGTGTTTTATGGACATGGTAGAAAAGACTTGTTTGTTCTCTCTGAAATTTTTCACAGTCTCACAAACAGAATATGTCCCCTCCAGTCTTATTCCAAAAAGTCCTTGAAAGTCCATATCTGGAGTAGAATATCATAAAAAAATATTTTTTCCCATGCAAGAGCCAGCTGTCTGGGATGTGTCACTCTGATGCCCCAGAACACCTGTGTGCTGGATGTCACCTTGATGTGCTAATGAAGCAGTGGCCTCCCAGCTTCTCGTGGGCTCACACCAGTCCTTTCCATAAAGTAGTTCACTGAACAGTAGCAGATCTGATTGGTGAGGCTCTCACCACTGCTATTATCTGGTGGGGTTTTTCTAATGCTCTTTGATGCTCTGAATTAACACGTTTCCTTTGCAGCATCCTTAAGAGTCAGAACCTAATAGACTGTAACTCTTGTCACCACCGTACTAAAAGCCAACCTAGTTTCTGCACTTGCATGTGTAATTAGGACTATCAGTCTCTTTAATTGCCCTCCACTAAATAACCCCTTCTCACTTGAGCCAGTATTTTTCTTCTGGGACTTTCTGCCTGCTGGTATTGACAATGTGCAGCCCTCTCACCAGGCTGACATACCAGGGCTGCAGGAATATCACTGGTGACTGCCATTTCATGCTTCATTACAGCTGTGCATCTGAAATCATAACACTAATTAGCAAACAAGTCTCCTCTACACCTGCCTGCATGATGCAAAATAAGATCACTGGCAGGCTGAGCACAGCCAAATTAAAGCACTTTACCATACAGTTGGATGGTCACTACAGTGGCCTTGTTCTGCCTATAGCAACTGTACCGTTCTGCTCTTGTAAACTCATCACTTTAGACAGATGTTGGGATAAGATTTATCCTGCTCCTGCATTCCCCCAATAACGTCCTTGCAACAGATAATTTTACATGTGAATTGGTTATTAGACACTGCAACATGATCGGTACAACAGCTTGCTCCTATAATCTTGTATTCACCAATACCTGTGTATTTTCACTAATTTTTAGTCAAAAGCAGTTCAAAGAAGTCCACAAATATCTCACATGTGTCTATTCATACACCAGAGAAGGAAACCATTTATAATATCTTTACTTTGTACATTCACTGGAGATGAATAAGGAACTTTCCCCACATTTATATATATTAAAAATGATATCCCTGTTAATTCCATTTACCCACCCATTAATAAAAGAATCTGAAATGTATCTTAACTATCTCATATAATTTAACTTTGACATGGCTGTGGAAAATTGCACAAGTCATCACTGCCATTTCTCATGCTAGCATTGGGGTACAGGGAGTCTATGACTTGCCTTAGGTATCAAAGTCAGGCTCTGAGACAGAGCTGGGAATAGACCTCAGATTTACAGTCTCACAGCCCAGTGCTCCGACTGAATAAATCTCTACTTCTGCTTTATCCACTGTAGGGAAGACTACACTGCCCTAGCCTGCTAAAGGAACTTTCAGGGAAAGATGTATCTGTTAATTATTATCTGTTAGGTGGGGCTTTTTACAACATCTGTGGTTAGAAGTAATTTCTGTTTCACAGAAGACTACTTCTAGAAATCTCTTGGTCCCACAGTGCTTATGATGAGGATACTATAAAGGAAACAGATGAGTCTAAAATGTAGAATCATTCCAAAATCTGAAGTCTAATTTATTTGGCTTCAGAAGAAATGTCTTCATTTTAGAACACAGCAAATACATGAACAGTTATCATGCAGTCCTGGGAAAAAGAAATCATTCCAAGTGAAATCATTGTTGGATTTCCTTTAATATTTAAAAAAAATGTAAAAAGTCCCCATCACCAGCCAAAACAAACAAAAATAAACTAAACTCTGAAGAAATTACAATTTTCTGCAAAACTTGAAGACTGAGAAATATCTCCATCCTCCTCAATATTTTACATTTGGGAATCCTCACTGCTTGGTACATTATGTTAAAGCCAATGGATCTCCAAACACAGGCACTTTTCTACAAAACACAAAGAGAGCAAGAGGTGGCTACTACCTCTTCATGCCATACAATCTAAAGAAACAGTCCAGCTATGAAAAATGGAGGAGAATTTTATGCCTCCAAAACATTAATGAAGTCCTTTTCAGTAGCCTTTGAAAGGACACACTTCTTCCTCCGTGACTCCAGTGAATTTTCTTGCCACACAGAGAAGAAGAAGCCACAGCTTTGTCCATCTCTGCCCCCTGGAGCTGCTGCTCTCAGCTGTGGCAGGACTCAGCCACACCAATAACTCTGCCCTGCCTCAGTGCACAAGACAACAGAGGGAAGTAAAGTTTTGTACGACCTCATTAGAACCCCACAGAGCAAACACAAGCCCTCTGTCACAGCACTGAGGTTGTAGCAGTGGACATTTTCAGGATATTGCCCTGCTGTGACTGCTGGATGCCCTGAGAGGAGGACATGGTTTCGTCATTTCTTTACCTTAAGAGTGTTGACACTGTTAAAACTAAGGAAAAATCCTACATTTTAGAAAAAGTAGACTTCTCATTTATGAAATTATTTTCTAGCCAGTGAAATCCATGCACTTCACCAAGGGATATATCAAGAAAGCATTGGATTATGGCAGCATTTGTTGTTTTTTTATACTTTTAAAGGGAAGGATATCCACATTTGTACACCATGGATGCATTTAAATCTGGATTCACATCAGCCAGAAAAAAATAAATGAAGAAAATAAAGGAGCCAGGAGTGAATATTTATGGGGGAAGTCAATCCATAAATCAAATTATTTAAGACAGACGGTACAATCCCTCTCTTAACTGGCTTTTCTCCTTGAAAGACATTTGATTGCACAGTCTTCTTTTATTCCAGAAATATCAAAGAAAACTTGTCCAAAACCCAAGCCCCTCATTTCACAAGAACCAGACTACACCACAGCAAGGGAGGATGGGGATTTGCCTGCTAGTGGGGCACTTTGAGCTCTTTTAGTGGAAGCCAGAAGGGAACTGTTGTTGCCCTGGAGGTCTCTGCCTGGCAACCTGGCCCTGGCTCAGGTGGTTTTGCCTCTCAGTGAAATCACTGTGAGTTTCTGGGATGGGGTGAAGCACATTCCTGCCACCACTGCAGTGAATCCAACCACACAAGGATGTCCCACAGCCTCCAGTGTGACCCCACTTCCCCTGCTCTGGGCCAGGGCAGTGCCAGTCTGCACAGCCAGGACAGCACAGCTGTGTGTCCAGGACCACAGCGTGACTGCAGGGGCCAATATCAGGAAAAGATGGAACTTGCTTTTCTTTGGCAGTTTTTATAAACATTTGTCTTCCCTTTTCACCCCAGCACAACAGCTGGATCCAGCCAAAGAACATTTAATACGAGCAGTCCCACAGTGCCAGTGCACCACAGTGACATTGGGCACTGCCAGCTGCCTTCATAACCTCTCTGCTCTCCAGGAATACGTGGGTGAGTTGTCAGAATACGACAGCAATAACAACTTCACCCTAAGGTTTTCAACACGAGGACACCTCCATTAATGTGATACAGGAAACAATTCATTACCTTCAGCGTGCTGTTCAGGGGCCAGAGAGCCCAGAGCTGGAGGCTCTCTCTGCTCAAGCTGTGTGCAGAGAGGAGCAACAGAATTTTATATTTGCAATGCCTCATTCTGCTCGGGGAAAACGGATCCTCGGGAGGCTGGGGAATCAACCCCCGTAAACATGACCTGGAGAAGAGCTACATTTGGGGGTTTTATGCTGAAAAAAAGCTTGGTTTTCCTATGCTATACAAAGTTTAATCCTTCATTCAAAAGTCTTGCTCTACTCACCTGTAACACAAAATAATGCCAGCTAATGCAGTGCTGCCTGATAAATGATGACAGCGATTAGATTGCTTACAGATTTGTTCTCCTGAGGAGGCTCCAATGCTGTAATCGACTCTCTCCTTGAGATCTCTTTGCAGAAAGCCAACTTGCCAGTCTAAATCAAATCTATTGATTATCTGCAGCAATATAATAAATGAAATTTAAAATAACTTGAGTCTTAAGGAAAAGAAGTCAAAAAAAAAAAAAAGGCTAAGTACTTGATTTCTGTTGTAAATGTTTTTGAATTTCCTGGGGATGCAAGAGAATTTGGTGTAACTTTAGATTTTTGACCAAAACATTGTTTGTTTCTAAATGACTTTATACTAGTTTGGCCTTCTATCATTTTAGAATTCTCACTCTCATTGAACCTGAAATAAGATAAACAATATTTTGGTGTTCCTTACAGTGTCTGGGATGTCTTTAATGAGCCAAATATATTGCAAAGATTTTAGGGAAGCAAGACAGCCCTTTCGATCCACAGATCATTTACCAGAGTTATTCAGCTCATTCTAGACTTTGAAAATAAAAGGTCATCTGCTGGATAAAGGAATGCTGCTCAAATGATTTAGCTGATTCTGAGACATGGCCATAAATGTCATCAGTTACATTGCAAAATGGTTCCTAAGGGATTTTAAATCTGTGAATGCAGAAGAAATTTATATACTAGAAATCTGTAATTGACTCAATATTCATTAATTTCTGATGGGTATATGTAAAGGATACAGCACAAAACTACTGAAAAAGTGAAAGCTTGTTTTATTTTAAAGGAAGTCCACATATTAAAAAATCTATGCTCATATAATGTGAGAAATTTTATATATGCAGAGAAAGTAAAAGTTGCTTTTGTAACCAGTGAAAAGAAATTAAGTTATTTCCTAAAGCAGAATTCATTAGTTTCATTTGTGCAACTTACACACACAGGCAACTTTGAGACTTTGGAAGCAGAAATATTTCAGACTTGTTTCTTTAATACTTTTTCTTTTTGTTTCCATTTGTCTGAGCTCACATTTATCAAAGCCTTTGAAGCGGTTTTCCTATGAAAAACTGATTTAGATTTCTTTAAAACTATCAGTAGGTCCATCCCAGTAAGTTTCAGATTTGCTTATTGGTTGATCTATAAGATGAAGGCCCTGACAGAAGCTATGAGTTGGTTTCTGACACAGACAAACCCCCTGGATGCTGGAGGAACACAAGCCATGCCCCATTCTACAGAAGCTCCAACCCAGCAGGGTGAGTTAAGGATATTGTTTATTCAATAATTCACTGCTTTAATTGCACTGAGCATGTTATGCAGCATGGATGTAAACTCGGGGATTTTTGGCGTGCTCATGCTACCAGCACAGCACATCACCATCGGTACAAAAGCTGAGTGGGAAAAGTCAGATGCTGCCTATCAGCTATGTGGTAACACCTACCAGTGCTTCTCCTCTATTTGCCTGCTCTCCTAGAGAGCTTTAGTCACTGAAGCAGAAGCAAATAAGACCTATTAGGGCACTCATAAATAAAATCAGCACTCCAGAGACTGGACAAGCTTCTGGCAATTCTACGGATTTTTTTTTTTCTCCACAGTATGTATGAAAATTTTTATCAAGGGAAAATATTTCAGAACATGAATTCATTTTTCCTTAGGTCAGTAGCACTGGGTTCTCCCCCATCTTCCCAGCCTTGCATTTAACAGCTTCAGTGGATCTGGGACAGGTCCCCAGTGCACAAGTGCTGTATCCTGATGTAGACTGCTTCAGCTGCTTGCCTGTACATTTGTCTCTGAATTGTGCCTGTCAACTTGACACTCTTTACTCTAATTACATCCTTCATGATTACTCATGCTCATCTTCAGCCCCAAAGACCCTATTTTGTTTTTCAAAACTTGCACAGACGCAATTGGAACTTAAAATACCAGAATGGAATGGTAAAAGTGCATCTCCTAGGAAAATCTCTTTACTGTTTTCAGTAAACAGCTGCCTCTCCTTGTTGACTCAATGACTGACAGTCAGGCAATATTTTTGAATGAGAACCATATCTTTAGTCTCACAGTCTTTTATATTTTTGGTTTTCGTCTGTCCTTATTCCCCCCCTCCCACAACTATAAAAATATTCTCTGAAAGGGATGGAAAGTGAGTCCAGGTTCTTGATATTTTTATCTAGACAAGTTCTTCACACGGCACATGACAATGCTTTGAAAAGTGTTGTAAGCAAATGTTTTATTGAAGTACTTTTGTATAGGCTAGGAAAAGATAAAGTGGTGAGTTTTATGAAGGAAAATGAAATACTAAATGAAATTCATTTGTTGCTTCTTAACAGATGCCACAAACTTCTTAGATGCAAACCAGTCTTGGCTTTTCCCACAGAATATTTCAGTTTTCATGTTTGTTTTCGTTCTTTTGTTTTGGTCATCCCTTTTCTCCTTCAATAATTTTTGCGTTCCATAAAAATACTCATCTGGATGCCCAAAATGTCTTACTTTGCTAACTCATCAACTCACACTTCACAAATAATGGTTTTCAGCTCCATCAGTCATGCTGAATTGCTGTAAGCCTACAATGTTCATGGCTGTGGCATCAAAATATATTTGCTCATTTGTTATATATTTCATGAAATAAATTAGACTGCTGCATAATGCAATGTATCTGTTTTATGCATCATTGTGTTCTTCATACAGATTGAACTTGTCTGAATATGGAGAGATTTGGTAAGTTAACAGCCTCAGCATCTGAAAGCCTGCAAACTCATTTTTATACACTGAAGTAATGTGAAATGGCAATGAGCAGAAAAAGAACAACTGGGCACAGTTCTAAGAGAAAGAAATGACTTTCTGAGAGCTTCTTGAATCATTAAATGCAAACTTCAGGGTTTGATATTTTTTCCCATCTTTTCTGCTTTCTGAAAATGGGAATATGGGGTTTCTTAAATCTGTGGAAACTTAAATTGGTGTAGATCTGCTTTAACATTTGTGAGGCGACGGCTCTACCCACCACATGACAGTCTCAAAGGTTCATTTAACAACACTATAGCAACCAGTAAATAATTAAACACAGTGCTCTGTCTCAAACACCAAAACTAAAGAGGCAGGGATAATGAGAGGGTCCTTGGGCAAAAGGACACAGGTTACATTAAACCATCATTATATTATTTTCCAAATGGATATTTCTTACTTTCTTTCATTTCAGCTGTTCTCTTTTAACTGAAGCACAGAGACACACACGTGGAGGGTCAATGAAATAAGAAAGGCTGAATTCTGCATGCAGAGAGATACTGAGCACTGACACCAGCTGGGGGAGGTTTGAGGGCAGACATGGCAAGGCTGGCTCAGCTGACAGGTGGAAAATGTTTTATTTGAAGTGTCTAAATAGATTCTGTGCAAAATTAACCCTATAGATGATCCTTTGTGAATATGATCCTTTGCTACTGGGAAAAGACAAGGGCTACATGTGTACCTGGAGTAACTCCTTGTACCTGAACTGGCATCTGTTAAGCTGGTGACACCAGCCACAATAATTCTCCTTGTCTCCAGAATGAATGGCAGTGAAGCAGAAGGAAAATGCATTTTGGTAGGGACCTTGGCCCCATTCTTTGTGAAGACAGAGTGCAATCACATAACAGTTGGTTTACTTCAAGAGGGAAGTTGGCAGCTCATGAATGCAGAGCTTTCTCCTCGAGGCCATCCAGTGAAGTGCCATTGGGAACATCATTAGAGCTTGCACCTGAAGGAAGGGCACCTTCTCACCTGGCAGGAGGGGGTATGGATAGCACCAACACCTAGAATGGTGGTTTAAGAGGAAATTTTAAAAGAACAGGGCAATTATTGAACAGTTAAATAGTTTTCCCAGTAGTTTTTACCCTACATATTTATGCTATTACAATGTTATCAAGAAAGGTAGAGATGAGGGGATTGAGTTCCTAAATACACAGGGTGTCAGACAATGAAGATTAGTGCTGCTGACTGCTAGAGAGGTGAGTCCCAAAGATCCAGCTGAGAAGATTTTTAGAAAGAAGATATGAAGATTTATAAGGTACATTTGACTCTTACATCTAACAGGCTGAATTAAATAAGAGTAAGAAGTCCAAAAAGTGATCCAATTCTTATTTTTCTCACAACTATCCGCTAAAAACAAATGTATGATTTTCTCTAAAACATTTGGCCTGCAGGACCAAATTTTTCATCCAGCAAATCAAACATAAAATCAAAATGAAAGACAGGATAAAGCATTTAAAAATTACTATATAAGGACAGGGTATTAAGCTTTACTGCAGGCTCACACAATTTTTTTTTCCATAGATTATCTGTTTCCCTTCACTGGATAGAATTTGTCAAACATTCGCAGCGGGATGATGTGCTCTGACTATGTCAAGAATCCAGAAAGAGTGTAAGGCAGAATTCTACCTTTTTTCCCCCAAGGGGAATTGAAAGGGGATGATGGACTCTGCCTTCAGAGGCACCTGCTATTTGCCATAAACAACAGAGCATCCTGCCTGTATGCTGTGGTTTGAGATGATGAAGGAGGTGCAGTGCTGCTGCTGAAGGAACAAAGCAACTCTCCTTGTTTATGGGTGACAACCAGCAACTTATCCACAACGTTAGAATCTTGCTCCTCTGGAAAAACATGTTATAGTGGCTGCTGACTTCTGATTTCCTGTAATTTACTTCACCAAAAGCTGACAGATTGATTGCTTAGCATTGGCTATTAACTTTTACAATTCCAGCAGCTGTCATGGACAGTCATGTAATTCAGAAATTTTGAATACTTCAGGGTTCCTTTGGTCTTTGAGGGAAGAAAAAGCATGTATAACTTGTCCCATAAGTTAATGACATGTTAACAGTGTGACATCTTGCCACTGACTATAGGGTATAATGGATGAGACTGGCATTCTTAACAACATGGTCATTGTGAGAGCACTAATGGCTCTAAAAAGAAGTCCATATCACCACACATAAATGGAAGCCACTTTCAGAATTACCTGTCCATCCCAGTAATTTATAAGTCAGGCTTTCTAGTGATGGCAAGAATTGCATTGTCTCCTCTGTTTACAAATGCTACAGTAACCTGAGCCTTGGGGTTAAACTAAACCTGATTTAGTAGACTTGAACTTCAAAAGCAAGACATTAGACAGCTGTTTCTGAAATTCAGAAGGTCTTTATTACGCTTAAATGTTGTTGATTCTTTTGTTTATTTCAGACTTTATGAGAATCCTAACGAGTTGAAGGGACGCAGGGGAACATTGCTGAAATGCAGAGATTCACACAAGGAGCTTCCTGAACAACTACCAGCTTCTAGGTATTAACAGCCAAACTGGAGGGAAGAGTAATTCCTCTCAGATTTCATCCCTTGGTCTCACCTTTTTTTAAAATTCCTTTTTTTATTACATAAAGCGATTTTTTTTCCTATTTGTTTTCCTTTCGGGTAATTCATGAGCAGTTTGTCTTTGCTTTATGCAGATAGAATACACCAATGTGCTGCACACAATGAAACAAGCAACATTTCAGGAAAAGAGCAGACTAAACATGGATGAAAAACCTGAGGGAAAACTTGTCTACTGTGAAGTATTCCCACCAGATATCATTAAACTGTACAATACAAATCTCTTTTACGAGCCTTGCAGTGTGGAATATGCTTAAAAAAGAAGAGATAACATTTTCTTAGATTAAGATCTTATCTAAATCTTAAAGTCTGTGCTCAGGTTGTGGAGCTGTCTAGTCTTTCAAGTGCCTGCAAAGGAAGTCTTGATCATAGTGGGGAACAGTGAAACAAAATGAGAGGAGGAATGAAACATTTAAGATGATCTTCACTAAAAAATGGAATTAATTCTTCATTACATTATTAATTCACTACTGAGCATAATTAATTTATTGGCCATTAATGCTGCTATTTGCATTACCACTGGGCTCTCTGGATAAAAGCACAATGTGACTTTCCTAACACATTTCATGTTGTAATCAGACAGTGAATTGCTCTTCAACAGCACTATCCAGATTTAAGCCATAGATTATTTGGTCTCTCTAAATCTGCTTTCTGAGGCTGGTAATACCTTAAGAGACTGCATGGATTATTTTGAACAGGTCTGATACAGGACAGCAGCAAAAAAGATCACTTACATTCTAAACATGTCTCTGTTTATAGGACACCTGAGGCTGTTTCTAAGTAATTTGCCCTTTCTCCACTGTTCCACTGCTTAGGAGACCCCACCTTAAAATATCTCTTAAGCCCTATGTTCACTGTTCAATATGTGGACAGATTTGAGGGAGACCCATGCACACAGACAAATTCCTCACCTTGAGAACAAAAACACAAACTGTAGGCAATGCAGAGAAGTTTGAGAACCTGCACTTGTTTGACAACACCTTTTCTCAACACTGATGTTCGATTTCTCATTATCAGTATAATGATGAGATTTCACACGATTCCCCACTGTTACAAGGATTTCCATGTATGCAGTAGGAGGTGGAAGCAGAGGAATTTCAGCCAGAAGAACTTTCAGTTTTGGTCTCAAGTATTTGCTTGTGCTCCTTTTTTCCCCAGAGAGTAATAAAGCATTCTCAAGTCTGAAATATAGTCACTGCTGTTCTCTTGATATTGGAGTAAGCTAATATTACACCTCTACAGTCTTATCTAAATGAGCTCAGTGAATTGCATAAATAATATTGGCAATGATATGTCAGAAAAAAAAAATCAAGTTCAGCCTCTCTAATCAATGCTAGCTTGGCAAGTCCAATGAGTCAAACAAACAATGAAAAAGGCTGATCTATGTCACTGCAATCAGGGACAAACTGCACCTGATTCAGAAAGCTTAATTTTTACATTGTTTCTTTTGAAGGGACAATCTTCACAGGTAATCTGCAGAGGACATCACTGAAGAAATCCAGACAAGTAGAATTCCATCATCAGAAAGTTTTACAACATAATTTCCTTGAATTATGTTTAAAAAAGATTGACTTTTCCAAGAACCTGCTAAGTTCTTTTGAAGGAGGAAGTCTAGCTAATTATTTTCAGCTCTTTTAACCATTGCAAAAGAGAGAAAAGGTATTTTTTTCCACAGTCTAGATGTTCAATGATGAGTATTGGTATTTTAAAAACCTTCATGTGTGATGCACACAGTTTCATAGGCAAAGGGCACCAGGCCACAATAAGATGAAAAATGTGGGGGATAAATAAGTTTAGCTTATAAACAGAAAGGTGTATTTTTCTTTAAAACTTTTTTGCTGGTGAAATCTATTTTATAATTGCAGCATACATCCTTTTACTATGTTGCATTAGATGCCAAAAAGCAGTTAGAGGCCAGATGATAGCTGTCAGGTGAGCTTAATCTGTCTTTTAATGTCTGGCTCAACTCTGTTTCTTTATGATATAAAGGCATTTCAGAAATGTGACTGTAAACATTTGCATAATATCTAAAATGACAGACTAAGATTGCTTATGCTTGTTTTCCAGCTTCTGTTTGAATGCACAAATCTTCAAGAAATAAGAGTAGACTGCTTCCCCCAAGGATTCTCTTCAAGTGTTGCTTTTATGCTATGACAGAGCACAAGAAAAAATGGAAGATTCCTCCCAGGACCAAGACCATTAATGAGACAGGGAAGCACTCAACTCTGAGTCACTTTTTGAAACACCACACAGGATCAGGGCTCAAGTTTTTCTACAAACTGAGCTCATTCCCTGACTTTTGTGAAATGAGGCACTGGCTCAGCCCAGCAAGCTGCTTTGATGTGCATCACCTAACTTTTGACATAGAGTCTGGACCTACTGCTCACTTGCCTTTTTTCAGGGGTGCCTCCATCCCCCTTCCAGACCAGAGGCCTGATGCACACTGTGATCACAAGTGACATGCTTTGTCTGTAGCCTTTTGAAGGAAGATGTTCATACAAACCTGAGGCAAATGAAAGTTATTTCTGAAAGAATTGTGAGGGTTGTGCACAGCTACAACTCCTTGTTCTTAAAGACACCTGATGTCAGCACTGCCATCATAGAGGGCTTTGCCCTTCCCATCCACCCTTTCCTACACTGTAAATCCATTCCTGGATTAGACTAATTGTAGCTCTCTGGAGAGCAAATCACATTGATGGAAGATGTGGTCTGCTCTGCAGATGAACACCGGTTTGGAGATTCTAGACTGTAGCTAGAATACTTTCTCCACTACTGAATCCAATTTTGGTCTAGAAGAATAATATTTAAATAGGTAAAGCAGCCAACCCAGTGTCCTGTTTTCAGCTGCTTGCAAAGCATCAGCTGATACACAAGCCTTTTTATGTAGTGGCAGATCATATTGAGTACTAGGAAGGGCCACAAAAACACTTTTTGCCTATGAATGGACAGAGTAGGAAAACAGGCTTTGCACATATTTCCCATATGAAACAAGTGTAAATATAAAGGGTAAAAGAGCATAAGTGGGAAAGGGAGCAGGAAAAATCATGGAGGGAATAAGAATTAATAAAAAGATAATGTAGCAATGATATAATGAGAGAGAGAAAGAAAAAAAACCCAAGGAGCCAGGGGGAGCTGAAATAATGAGAACTTAGAAAATCAGAGCTAAAACGATGGACAGGAGAAGAAAAGCAGCAACCAGATGCAAGACAGGATCCCACCAGAAACAGGAATGTGTAAACACTGAATGACTTTAAATTACAGTTACAAACTGAGTTCCAGGTTTTTCTCTTCCTATGTTCAGCAAGCAGGCATGGAGCCCAAATGGTAACTGTGCATGTCTTCAGTGATGATGATGATGAGTCCAGAAAATTCACTTTGATTATATTGAAAATTACCAACTTTGTGTAATTAAACAAATAATCATAGCTGGAGAGGGCAAGAGAATTTACAGATTTGCAGGATTTCTTATGTGAGGTGAAATAATGGATAAGTTTAGGAAATCACATTAAAGTACAAGCTGCAAAACAATCTTAGGGCTGCTAAGTCAAACATTCAGATATAACCACATGCATCCAGCTTGTAAATTACTAAATAGTATTTATTTATATGACCACATTATGTTTTTCTCTTCCACTTTATCCATACCTCCTCCAGAATCCAAGTGTGCTTTTTTCAACATAATGATAGAATGCACAAGCAAAAAATGGCTCTCCTGGGTCAGATGAGCAGTCTGTCATGCTGAGCCTTGGACACTCTGAGTGCCAGTGAGATAAAGAGCATAAGGAAAGCTGTGAGCCTGGTCACCCTCCAGTCCCCTTCACTTCATCCTCCCCCACTGCTTGGTGCACTAGGGATAGCTGGGGACACATCCCTGCCTTTTTTCCTAGTTAATATTCAGGTATGGACTTGCTGTCCACAGAGTGGAATAGACATCTGGAAGTCATCTGTCTCTGTCTGAGGGCAGGATGAGCTATCCTTGACAGATACATATCCAATGTATTAAAAAAATCCCTGGCGAGGAGATCTCCTGAGTCTTTTCTAATATGATCTACTTGCTCTGCATATCTCCAGAAATATTTTCCTCATACTTAACCTAATCCTCCTTTATTGTATTTTAGGTCAATATTTCTTAACCTTCACACCGTCAACACATCAGTAAACTTTTCTACCTTTCCCAGCACTCTCAGGGAAGTAATTTGCAGCAAGCTAAATAAACTGGCTTAATGCAAGAGCTGAAGTGAGCATCAACAACAAGAACAAAAAATATTGTGCTTTAAGCTGTCTGCTTAAACCACTGGCACTGTGTCTGTATTCACATGAGTGTACCATGGAACTGGGGCCAACAGGGATGGAGTGACCTGTGTGTGCTAAACACACTCTCTACAGCATCATGGCCAGCAGCAAAAACAATGCTGGCAACTGCTGTAATACCTGACCAGCACAGGGAGGCATATTCCTTGCCCTGATGGTCTAACCCATGCAAATCAAAATAGGATAAGGAGGCCAGCAGTGGTACAGGAAACTGAAGTATTGCATTTTTTTTTTTTGTTTACTTTATTGTTTACAGAATCGTACCTGTTCACATACTGGGCCTCTGAGAACCTCATGGAAAAAGTAGCATTATTACATGTGCACAAATATAAACTTGGATTTGTGTGCTTTCTTTTCTCCAAGTTCATTACTCAGAATGCAGCTTTTATCTGTGCCTCCAGTCTCCCTTTGTTTTTGAACTTGTTTTCCACCACTTTGCAGTCCCAACCTCATATAATTTTTATCTCTTATTTTTCAGAATTTCTAAGAATCAATCTTTTATCTGACTATGCACTGAATCCATGCAACATGCCTATACAACCTCCACAATGGACTTTCGACCCTTTGATGTCTTCTGAAATGCAGCAGCATATATGGTCTGAATGCTGTTTTCAACAGTTTTGCACAGTTTTCTGGCTGAACACAGGTCCAGTTTGTCCCAGCAGCCTCACTTAGTGTGCCCTGTTCCAGTGGCACAGGAGTCTGTAGGTAGTTAGCCTCTGTTTCTTTTGTCAAGGATTTCCTCCTCCATGTTCACAGCAAAGCCTCTTTGCCTCTCTATCATTGGTAGTCCTCTACCCTTTTCCATTCACTTGCTCTACCAAAAGCAATTTCCTTTCCCAATCATCAGATAATATTTATGCATTCAAATCTGTGAACAATAATAGAAATATCCCATTTCAAAAGCAGAGAGGCCAAATAGACAAAATTAAGCTGCTTCGCTGGATGGGAACTTCTTTCTGTACTGTCTTGTCCTTCAAATACCATTTCAGTCCCAGTTTAGCTTTTCTCACTGAGCAAAGAGTTTGTCTATCAACTGATAACATGAAAGTTTGGAACTTTTCATATCCAGCCTAGATAGTGCCTTATAAGCAGTCCCTTGGCTTATAGGAAGAAAACATCAACAGAAATACAATTTACGTTCTGCTCATCACCCAGAGGCATTCCCAAGCACTCTGGAGCAGATCTGCAGCTCCCACGTGGGCAGAGCACAGGCACACAGCCCGAGCTCTGGGCAGTGCCCAGCTAGGGTGTGTGTCTGTAGGAACAGGGATTTGTCAGGCACAGACACTTGTGCAGCTCTGCACAGCTGCACACACATCTCTTCTCCAGTTTAAATCGAAACCTTATGCTCTGGCAGAACATTTGAATCAGGGCAAAAGTCAAGGGAATGTGTTGTTGCCTCCCCTTCCCCTTACCTGGACTGTTGTGTTTGTAAGCAAAGATGTCCAAAAGGTCTTCTTTTCCCCCTGTCCCCCCTCTCTGCTCAAGCCCACCAAGCTCAGGAGCCCAGCTGACACTTATCACTCCATTTCCTTATCAGGCTCAAGGCAGCAGGGGCATTCCTTCTCATCACTCACACAGATTTAAGAAGCAAACTGGATCACATTCCACTTCCATGTTTTCTCCCTAATGCAAGTTATTTCATTAACACTCGTGTGTCCACTTCAGAAGATTTAACAGGCCAAAATACTCTTACACATCAAACTCTGCAGGCTGCTCATAAATAACTCCACAAGCATAGACAACCATATTATGCCACTATGAAAAGATTTTTTCTGTACAAAATCTTCCCAAGATCAACATTCTTTCATATTTGTTTTACCTTTTGTATCTCAGGAAAGATGATCTAGGAGCACAGCCATGTTATGACGGAGAAAATGCAGGAAAAGCTTCTCTTGGCTGATCAGGTTACCAAGGCACTATTAGGTACAAGGAGGGATTGATGCAGGGGAATCAGTTTTCCTGGAAAAGGTTATTCATGTATTGAGAAATAAAATGAAAGGAAGAGGTGGGGAAATCACAACAGAGGCAAAAATAGCTTTCGATAAGTTGCCCTTGGTTGCCATGGTTCCTTACTTGCCTTGTCAATAAAAATTATGAATAATAATACCTATATGAAAGTCAGACACAACCACACTTCTATTGTTGCCCTCACAAACATACAGCAATTGTTACTCCTACACTGTATTGATTTTTTCTCCCTGAGCAGAGCACGAGGCCACAAAAGAACCACTTCAAACAGGTCTTGAAGTTCTCAAACACTTTGGCACCTCAGAGTACAAAGCCCTGGGATCCCTTTCTCCCTGTACTCAGTGATGTTCCTGCTGTGTCCCCTTCAGAGGCCACATGGTGCCACCCAGCACATGTCCCCAGTCAGGGCTGCATCCCCAGTGCTCCCACAAGGGCTCTCCAGAGACATTCCCTGCAGGGATGCAGGTCTGTGGTCCCTCCTGTGCTCCTGGTGCAGCACAGGCAGAGAACGAACAAGGAAGAAAAAGGGTTGAAAATTGTCCCTGTCAGGGGGACAAAATTTTCTGTGGCAGAAGTGAGGGACACAGAAAATGCTCCTTTTCTGGGGCAAGCACCTGAGGCTGTCACACCTGATCTCTGCCTGCACTGCAGTGAATCCATGACCCAGCATTCTCAAGAACAGGTTCTTAGCTGCCAGATTTCAAATGCTTCAGAAATTAATAGACACAACAAAAGCACTTCCTTGGTTGTGGGAAACTGTGTCTACCACTAATCTAGGGCTCAACTCCTTTCCTTCACACACAACCCTACCCACCCACCTCCTTCAATTCCTCTCAGCTTTCCACGCACAGGTTCAGCAGGTGTGACCTCAGAGGCAGGTGTCATGCTCAGCAATGTCTTGCCTTTGGCAGAAATTCACATTTTCCACTGAGTTCTGCGCCACAAAAGGATTCAGAAGTCATTGCACTGCAAGCAGGGGGTACTAACGTGAACCTTTGAGAAGGCAGCCAATACCTGCCAAAGGTACTGCTTTTTGAATGTTAAATTATCCATTTTATAATGGAGATTTATTAATAAAATAAGTAAGCACTCATAGGCTATGTTCACCCTCTGAAAGTATTCAATTTGGAATTATATTTTAACTTTCGAATAATAAAATATTTAGTTAAATATTCCCCCAGAATACCAAAGAATTCCAGACTATTCTGCAAAGATCTCAAAAAGCTTTGTAAGGCAAGATACTAAGGGAATACATAGAGACTTGACTACCAGGCTCAAACAAGAAAGTATTTTCTTATGGTAATTTTGGATGAGTTTGGGATTTGCCAGAGTAACTTGTGATATTTGGTTGCCTGTTTTTGTAATTTCCTTTTTTTTTTAATACAAATATTTAATGACTTTATCCTCTAAAAGCAGTGTGCTTTAAGATAACTCTAGCTAAGGCATTTGTAAAATTAAAATGTGCCCATTTCCAGTTATATTCTGCAAGAGAAGGCTCTTCCCATCTCACACCATGCAGAGCAAGGAATTATTTCAGTATAGCACAGGAAAGCAAAGACTGAGACAAAACCTGAACATTATGGATGCAGCAATTCAAAGCCTTTGATCCTGAACAGGTTTTAGACATTGTCAGTGGCACATTTATGAGAGGAGATGGGAGCAGGAGAGATTAGAATAGCAAAATACTGGTATAGAACAAACATGATGTGTTCTGCTTATGTTTTAACAACATAACCACTCTCATTCTGATTTATAAACTCCCTTGATTTGCAAGATGCATTGAAAGTGGCAGCCAGTCACCAAAAAGAAGGTGTTGTTTTAGAAAACACATTTTCAGACAGCTTAAAAACATGTATCTCTGTAAGAATTTGGATCTATAATTCATGCCATTTTTTTGATACTTATTACACTCTCCATGATATTCAGTTTCCTTGTGATTACTCTAATTGCAATACTAATAATTAATAGTTGGCTTTATATCTTCCTTGCAAAGTTCTCAGGGGAATGTAACACAATAATCACAAATACAACATAGAAGCATATGCTTTCAAATTCATAATCAGAGGGAAATGATACATAATTTAGTATTTGAAGAGTATTATTAGAAGGATGAGATCACCAGCTTGTTTCCAGATCACAGAGCTCTTACTTCAGGAACAAAAGTGCTAGGAATGCACTCAACTAGATGTGAATTTTTTAAGGAACACTGAAGATGATCATTCTCCACAGCTGATAAGGAAATAAGAACATCATGTGCACTCTGAGGTAAAAAGAGCTGCTCCTCTGTTTTTCCAGATGAAGAATTTTACTTCACCTACCTGTTTTCTAATTGTCAGAAAAAGCTGCAAAATACATTTATTTACAATGAGTCTGTTCTAAAAATTTGGCTTCTTAGGTATTCTTTATAACCTGCTTTTTCAGCACTACGATTTTTATATTTCATGTGTTTTTCTGATTCCAGAAAATTTTCTTATCATATATCTGAAAAAAAATCATGTCAGGACCACTTGAAAAAGAAAGAACAACAAAAGTGGACACCAGATAACCTGCCAATGTCTATATTTCTGCCCTTTGACTTTGTCTATTCCAATATAGCTTTTTACTTTTTGTGTATGACAGGGAGCTTTTTTACACTGGGGAACAGTATTCTTCACTGTCATCTTAAATTGTTACTATACAGGTATGTTTAAGATTTTTAGGGCCTTATTCTCCCTAATATTTTCTGCTCCACTTACAGCAAAAGAGCCTGCTGGAGAACAATTGGTTGCACAGTACACATCACATATTGAATTGCATTCCACTTTAGCAGAATTTTTTTAAGCCGTGGCCATCTATACTATAGGCTGCTTGTTGGTGTTTTGTTTCTGACCTTGTACTGGCAGAAGTCTTACAAATAAAAATCTGTCCAATATGTTGTAATGGCCTGGTTACTGCCACCACTCCACCCCTCTGATGCCATTGTGTGTGTTCTCTTTGCATTGCAATTGCCTGTCAGATGGAAAACTATGCAGCCATTGAGAGCTCTTCTTGGCAATCAACCTTCAGAAAAAAATCAGAACCTGATATTTTTGCTATAACTGAAATTAAAGGAAGCCTTGGCAATCAAAAGTAGTGACAGAACTGCACAATACACCAGCAATGCTCACTGGGAAGCTGGGGAGTTTGATTATTATGTTATTTTTCTCCTGCAGCAGACTTTTCAGGTTATGCACAATGAGGAATGAGAACTTTGAAAGGAAGGAGGATAGCAGAAGATTACCCCCAGAAAGTTTACAGAAAGCAAATACACATTACTGTAGTAATTTTTAATAATAAATCACATTTCTGTGGTTTCTAGAAATCTTGCACTGTTTGCTGGAAACAACCCTTTCTATTATACCAGGTGTTGACCTTACTGTGCCACCAAGAATAGCAATTTTTTCCATTCTGCTTGCATGCGACAAATTGAGATACTAAATAATTTCTTTCCACTAAACCTAGTATTGCAGAGAAAAGTTGGGACAAAAGTGCACTGAAACTTACTTTCTTTATTTCCATAAACTTAAAATTGTATATACAGGTATCAGACCAAGAGAGTAAAGCAGCAGCTCACAGATAGCAGAATGAAACACAGGAAGAAAACACAAGTTTCTTCTGAAGGGAATTGCACATGACTCTCATGTAACACTTCAATTTTGTATAATAGTTAAACTGCACAAAATTTATATCAGAGATAGACTTCAGAAAAATGTGAATAGTTTTCCAGTCATGTAGTCAAGATTATGACACTCATATAGCACAGGGGGCACATTCATTTCTGTCCCTTTGGAAATTAATGTTTTTCTACTTGTGGAAACTAAAATGGCATTAACAGCAAATCTTGTGCATCCTTTTCCTCATGGCTTTCAGGGCACAGTGCACAGAACGCAAGCTACCATCTTCTGGTAAATGTACAAAATACAGGCAGGAATGAGCAAGAAGAAATTTAAACATAGGTGATTATTTTTTGGATGCTTAGAAAATATCCTGAATTCACATTTATTTATGTACAGCCTTGGACATAGGGCTTCAATACAATCAGCTGAGATAAGTTTTGAGCAGGAGAGTGGTATCTGACAAGACATCCCCAGTTTTGCAGCGTGCAGGTTAAACAGGAGCAGAACACCTTTGCAGCACAGAGCTGCCAAATCAGCCCCACCTTGAAATGCAGCTGGCTGTGCTGCCCCTCTGCAACGAGAGGCATTTGCATGAGCAATAAATCCCACATGATAGAATAATAAAATACACTCATTGCAGAAGGATGGCTTTCTGTCACACCTCAGAACATGCAGCTTTAGATTCTCAGGGGATCACACTGAATAAGGAATTATAAGAAATATGCAGCAGAAATGCTGTGGGAATCTTATTAGGTACCACTCTAGTGTCTTATGTCCTGATAGAAGAGGATTAATATCCTTTTTCAAAATGCTATCATCATACCCTTGATACCCATAAACCTTTACTGATTGCTTCAGGAGAGGCTGTGGCCTTAATTTCCTGTGGTAATGGTTCCCCACTCTAGTTGCACACTGTATGGAGATGAGTTTGCTTTATCATGCTGAAATTTCCTGCTTCTCATCTAAAAGTCTTTCACCTTTTTCTACATAGCAAAAGCAGAAGAAACGAAGCTCCTACTTTCCTTTCACCATGTCATTTGTCATTTTATATGTATTTTTTCAGGCTTGTTATTGGGTTTTTTTCACAGTAATCAATCCTAATCTAAAACTCCTCTCTGGCTGTTTTCATTGACTCATTTTTCATTTTCTTTGACATGCACAAATGTACTCCAATTCTGCTATATTATTTTCCAGGTGGAAAAGCAGCAGCAAATGCATGAACAAAGACTGCACCACTGATTTATCTAACATTTCTGAGCTTATCTAATGTGCTCCTTTTTCTTGTACTTAAAGATTCTTCTTTTTTCTCTGCACACTGGAAGATGTTCATAGTTCCAATGCTCATATAAAGCCCAAGGTCTCCAGCTGAACCCTGACACACAGGAAGAGGGAGCCCTTTGTGCAAAAGCTGAGAGGGGGGAAAACAAGGCAAAGAGCAAATAATTGATTTATTAACCTTGCCAATTTAGGTTACAGTGCACTGTCCATTAGATTTCAATAATGCTTACATTTGTTCCATACACCTGCACGATTGCTAACACAGCTGCACATTTCTGAGATACAGTTTGTGAGACTGCACAACCCTTAGGGCATCCTTAATAGCACCAGAGATTAGACAAGGTGTTACACCAGACACATAACAGTGTATTTATACTGTGCTGTACAGTTAAAGCTCTGCCATATTTAATGTCCTATTGCACAACGTTGTTAGATATTGATTTTATAGATACAGTAACCTGCCAGCTTTATTAGCAACCAGGTTGATGAAAATAATTTTTTAGAGCTGAGTTTGGGCTGTTTGTATTAAGATCATAACAAAATAGGTATATAAAAGACACTTTGATGAATTCTCTGAGATGTGAAGACATCACAATGACAATAGATTGTCTCTGAATCTGGGCCATTTGTTCACTTTATATTCACCATGTTTTCTTTGGGAAAAGAATTTAATGTGAAACAAGAGGAATGTAGGCAATGTGAACGAGACTTGCACCTACTTAAGGGATTAACTTAGTGATTTAGGCCCTGAATGTGTTTGAGAATCTGGGCTTAACTCCTTTTTTAATTAGTATTTCAACAAAATGCATCCAAGATGGTGAGAGCACAAAATAGCAGGGAGAACTGGAAGCATATGCAAAGCCAGAGGGAAGGATTGCCTAAAGCCTACAATGCCTGTCATCCAAGCTAGAGCAGAAAACTCCCATATCACTTACTTCAGAAAACTTCACACTTCAATTTGGATTTATATTATCTTATATTTCAATGTAAAGAGAGTATGAGGAAATTATCAAAGTTATGAAATGGTATTATCTGTATCAGAGGCTTCCCATTTTTTAATCTGCATATTTCTAAGTTACTGTAATGGTGATGTACAAGCTCCTTTAAGAACTTCAGATCTGTTGATTACACAGAACACACGAGCTCTTCCTTTCTGAATCCATACATAAGGGGGGTAAGACAAAGGCCCACAGACGTCTCTTCTCAGAGAACAGCACTGCAAGAGACTACTTTGTATTAAGAACTAGGTCAAGATGTAAACTGAGATGCCATATTCATTCATTATCTGTAATTACTTTCAGTGACGTGCTGAGCATTGTAATGTGTTTGGTACAAGGTTTGGTTCGGGATTTTTTGAACAAAAGAGCATGACAATGGCAAATGCCATGAACATATCCATTAGAAACTAATATTCCATTACTTCCTCACTGTGTTCCATTTAGTTTGTTTTGTCAGTGAGGTTTTTCACTTCAGGTATCTACTCTCTCATTTTAAGTGATTTTTTTTCTTTATTTTTTTACAAAGATTGCAGACATCTGGTAAAGACTTGCAAAAGAAACACTTTTAACAAACTTAAAGCCTTATCAAGGTTTTGCTTATATTAAGAAATCATCAACGTAATAGGAATGGATTAGCAGACAGAAGATATTGGTGTTGAGAATCTTCTATCATCACAATACACAGTCTTCCAAATTTTACTTCAGACTAGGTTTAGTTTGGCCATTAGGACTGAATGTCCTCTCTCCTTGCATGAGCCAAGCAGTCCAAAGTAGCAGTGGTTGAAACCTTTATATCCAAAAGAGGACTAGAATTGCAGTGAGATGCACGCCTGCAGCAGGATTTGTTTATTTTCCTGTGAAGAGACTCATTCCCAGACACCAGGAGAGAAAAGCAGGAGGTGAGGACAGCCAAGGAACTTGCTTTGAAACCCCACTGCCACTTCAAAGGAAAACAGGGATTCAATCAGGTATTCTTCTGCCTAGCTTTAAGGCAATATGTTCCAGCTTTAAGAAGTGAGTAATCCCACTGTTTGCAATTCTGCATTAGTGCTGGTGTCAAGGCCAACTGATGCATGCTCCAGGTCTTGCAGGTTCATGCCATAATATGTTCCTGCATTCAGTAGGATCATAGGGGATGTTTATTCACTCATAGGAAGTTTCCACTGACAGCATTGGATTCTTGATCTAGGCGTGCCAAAGTCATGTCTACTGTATTGCACCAATATCTGAAATTCGTTTAAAGAAGCATTTATGTAAAGATCAGGTTAGCAAAGAATAGAGAATTATCAAGAAATATGTTAATTTGGAACATTCTTCAAGCTTTTAAGCCTGAAAATAGAGGTAACTAATCCAGGGAACCAGCAGAACAAAGACACAATTCTGCTCAGAACTATTTTCCATTTATATGAGCAATAGGCAGAGCTGCTTCTGTAGCTTCCACTACAAAAACAAAACACTGTCATATTTTAAAGTAATGGCCCAAGATTATATAGCTGCATAAGCACAGGGTAGCTTTCTGCAGTGCTTCAGACTCTTTCTGTAATATTTTCATTAGTGATTAGGAGTTGTCTCCTACCTGAGTTCAGCCAGTAAGAAATTTGCACTCAACAAGGATTAGGAACAGAGGCCCAAAATCAAAGCTCTTAAGAATTTCTCAGTCTCATTGAGGTCAATGTAAAGCAAGCTTGCACTTGAGTGCTTTGCTGGGAGGAGGAAAAATGCTCTTTGTTTTTATGTTTTGCCTGTTTGCCTAAGTAAACAAAAAAGGCAGTGGAAGCTGATTTTTAATTTCTGCCATCACAGCTCTGAATGGCTCAGCTGGAAGACATGGAAATTAGCCTGTGGCAGGAAGCTACAGAGACACAACAGCACAGTATTTATCTTCCTTATAAGTTAATGTTCTACTTCTGGCAGTGAGTAGAGTCAAGTGTCTCTAAGTTTCTATGTTGTGTGATATATACATCCAGGGTATTTAAATATACTGACAGCATAAAGATTTTTATGCACCAGTACTTTTTAAATGTGAAGTTGTCTTCACCCAGAGCTTGATAAATGATGACACATGTCAGTCTACCAAACCTAACAGTGGGAGAATGGTAAAATGTCATTATGAAAGAGAAAAATTTATAACAAAGAATTGACAGAAACTGATTATTTCATACTGGCACATGAAGATAAACAAAAACTTCTGCAACAGAGCAAAGATACCAATCCCTGACTCTGATAAGAGAAAGGTCAACATCATTATAAATCTCCACCCTTTATTGGATGTGGGATATATAATGACAAAAGGTGAGATGAGGTACTTAATGTCATCTTTGCCTCATTATTTAACAGTAAAACCAGTTGTTTTCTGGGTGTCCAGCAACCTTGACCTGGAGGGAAGTGGAACGAAGCCTCCATAATCTCAAGAGAAGTGGTCAGTAACCTGCTGTTACCTTTTAGTAACTACTTAGACACACACAAGTCTATGGGGCCAGATGGGATCCACCCAAGGGTACTGAGGGATCTGGCAGAAGAGCTCACTGAGACCCTTTCCATTTTTACCAGCAACCCTGGCTAACCAGGGAGGCTCCATGTGACAGCAATTCAGCAAACATGATGCCCACCTACAAGAAGGATCAAAAGAGGATCCAGGGAATTAAGCCCTGTCTGTCTGACCTTGGTGCCAGTGAAGGTCATGGAGCAGATCATCCTTAGTGTCAGCACACACAGGTATGGGACAACCAGGGGACCAGGCCCAGCCAGAATGGATTTGGGAAGGGCAGGTCCTGTTGACCAACCTGATCTCATTCCAAGACAAGATGACCTGGTTACTGGATGAGGAAAAGGCTGTGGATGTTCATATACAGAGGTTTTAGTAAAGCCTCTGACACCATTTCCCACAGCATTCTCCTGGAGAATCGAACTGCTCATGGCTTGGATGGGTGTGTTCCTGGCTGGGTGAAAAACTGACTGGATGTGCAAGCCCAGAGAGTGTGGGGAATGGAGCCACATCCAGCTGGGGCAGACACCAGGGGTGTCCCCAGGGCTCAACACTGGGGCCAGTCCTGTGTTCTGAGGAGCAGCTGAGGGAACTGGGGGTGTCTAACCTGGAGAGGAGACTCAGGGGAGCCCTTATTGCTCTCTACAACTCCCTGAAAGGAGAATGTAGCCAGGTGGGGATTGGCCTTCTGCATCAACAATTGACAAGACAAGAGGAAATGGCCTCTAGCTGCACCAAGGGAGGTCTAGATTGGATATCAAGAAACTCCTTCATGAAAGGAGTTGTCAAGCACTGGCACAGGCTGCCCAGGGAAGTGGCTGAGTCACCATCCCTGAAGGTATTAAGAAGATGTGTACTTGTGGTGCTTAGGGACAGGGTGTAGTGATGGACTTGGCAGTATTAAGCAAACAGCTGGACCTGGTGATATAAAATGTCTTTTCTACTCTAAATTATTCTACAATTACAAAGATTAAAACTGAAGTTTCTATATTACAATGTGCAAATATTTTATGTGATAATGTAATGACCTAAACTGTGATAGCTTAGAATACCTGCCTCGGGCTCTGCATTGATCTTTACATTTATCATAAATCCATTCCATATCTTTCCCTGATAAGGATGTTTCCTCACTGCTCACCTTGGACTCAGAGTAAGAATTCTTACATTTCTTCTCCTGCTTACAATGGAACCACTAGACAGGCTACACCAAATTCATGATATTTTCCTTTAACAGCATAATATTGAAGTGTACTGTGGAATATTATTGGAATGATATTGGTATATCACTTCATTTTGAGTCAGTTTACACTTACAATTTTGTGGATTTGATCTTTGGAGAGTGAAAGTTTTATCAGGTGAGTAAATCAAGTGTGGATTCTCAGTCCACACTTTCAGCAGAAGATAACACACTCCTGAGAAGACACAGGACACTTCTTAAGCTTTGATAGAAATGGAACAAGTGAGATTGCACAGAATTAATTACTGCACTTCAAAGAAATCTGCTATTTCTGGACTCATTGACTGACTTTGATTTTACTGATTACAGACCTTCAAACTCTTAGCACTACTTAAACTTTTACCTGCTGTGTTAATGCCTCTGTGCACAGCCTGAGGAACTGACCAAGGCTCGGTGCGGAATGCAGCAGTGGCAAGTCAATTCCATTAAGAAATGAAAAAAAAAAAAAAAAAAGAAAAATATAATTCAAAACTTAAGGAGAGAAATAGACTAACTTTTAAATAGGAAATAAAAGGAAAGTAAGAAAAAAAGACAAAAAAACCCAAAGAAAGGGAAATTTTATCAAAACTAAAGGGATAAAAATACCTACGTGGAGTTTTTCTTGTGCTTTGCAATTAAATAATTTGTCGAATGCAAATACAATGCTTTTAAACTCACAGTAGCTTCTACTTGCTATGAGAAAACTGGTTGGAATTTCTCTGAAAATGTATGTTCTATGTTAAAGTGAATTTCCTGATCAGCACATATTCATCAACAATCTATCTTGATCATATGGATACTAAAATAGCTTTCTCTGACAAAGGAACTATTGTACAATCAGTCTTTCTCCTGAAATATGTTTCAGAGATACAAACATTTAAACACAATTCACATACCTGCTGCCCAAGTTATCTTAGGAGACAGGAAAATGGAACTGTTAAGGAAACCTGGCCCGTGCATAGGATATCTGATTTCTAGGTAAAATTTCACCGGAATAAATGGTGATGGATAGTTTGTTGACTTCTGATAAACAAGTAGCCTGGACCACAGATTTGCACAGATGTGAATAATGAGATTGCACAGAGACAAGGCAAAGACTAGCAGCAAAATACAGCACTTCATTTCTCCATTCTCTACATGAGAGCCTTTCATTCATTTTGTCCATTTCAGCATAAGAAACTCTTTTCAATCCCAATTCCAACCCATTCTAGTAAAAAAATAAATATATTCCACCGATCTGCTGCAAAGCCAGAGCATTGTCTCATTACAAAACTCAAAAATCTCATTCTTCTCTCCATTAACCAACCCATTTTCTAGGGTGGTGATGAAAGCAGTTCCTCATACAAATTTCTCATCATATTTCTTCTCCCCAAATACCAATAATTTTACTTATCAAGAAGAGGTGGCACATAAAGAAAACTTGAAAAGTCTCTCAAATACACAAGCAAAAATGATGGGTTTTGCTGCAAACTCCTGAAAAGCCAATTCCCTAAAGCCAAGACAGAGAACCAAGGAATGAGGGAACGCAGTGGGCACAGGATGAGGAAACTGATTCTCTCAAGCAAAGGCAGAGAACCCAAGACTGACTCTTGCTGGCCAAATCCACTCCATCTCAACAACCTTCTGCCAAAGTTTTCAATTTCTACATGGCCTTTTTTTCCTCATATGTTATAAATCATCCAGGTGGTATCAAAGCTGGTTTTGGCAGGATCTTGGCCACCCAGTGTGGGTGCAGGATCGGGACAGCCTTCTCAGTGCCTTCCTTCTTTTCCTTCAGGTTTTCCAGCTTCAGGCTCCCATCCTACCTCCTCCAAAGCAAAAGATGGTTTTGCATCCCCTGCTTCTGGGCAGAAGCACCCATTGTTAAGGCTAATTTCCCTCTTTGGCTCAAAAAACAAACACCAAAATCCCCATCATTTACTCAGAGCAATAGTCTACAGCAGCCATTCTGACTGCAACTGCAAATCTACACAGTGAAATTCTATCTGCCCCTTTAAGCCAAGAGAACCTCTCATGTTTACAAAATAAGGACAAAAGTGGACTCAGGTGTAGTAGCAGCCACAGAAATGTATGGGGCTGGTCTCCAAGGAATTTGGAATCTTCCATATCTCCTTTCAATTGGCAACATGGTTCAAGTGAACAAGTTGACTGGCAGTAGGTGCTTAATTACTTAAAAGGATGAATATTTTGTTTGACTTCAAGCAAATCAATCCGTTCACCAGTAATTTTTCAGAAAGATAATTCTATATTCACTACAAAGCCAATCAGCTGGATTCTGCCAGCTTGGATATATCCAATATATGGATATTTAAGTCAAATGAGCTTACAAATGAAACTGAAGGTTCCACAACGTAAAAAATCCCCACACCAGAGCTTTAAGCCATAAAAGCAATATACACCCCTAGACAGGCTGGACTGAAGGGAACTCCTATATTCTGCTACAGCCATACTACCTGTAAATGCTCAAGAGGCAGATGCTAGCTTAATATTTTTGTGTTCAAATCACTTCTTAGGCCAAGTCCAAAGCACAAAAAGGGCTACTAGATATGAATCAGAGCCAGCACAATCCACTCTCCCTCCAGACAATTATACAGTCCAGGAAACTATTGCATACATAACTTAAAATTATTTCCACCTCCTATTCCCTTCCTCCATTATCTCATCTCTTCTCACCTCTCTTACCTCCTGTTATTTTCACAGAAGTCAATAAACTGCTCCACAGCAATTTTACTATTTCTTCTATTATTCCCTTGTTTCCTTAGCAAGCCATAAATAACTCCGCTTATTCTGAAAGTGCCCCACAGAGGATGATCACACAGGCTCAGGTTAGAGTTTCACTCCTGTCCTAAAATCTGGAGGTCTATAGCCATATTATCTCTGCTCTGGAGAAGAGTGCTGTGGTGCTCCTTTCTCCCATGATTTAGAAAAGCAATATAGGGCAGGATTGTTCAGCAATGAAAGCTAAAACATTCATCTTAAAACCATCAAAAATAGCAAATAAAAAAGGGTGATACTCACAAGTAACATTCTCTGATTTCAACATCCTTGCCCTAAATTTGCATCTGTATAGGGGAGGTTCATTTCTTAGTCCTGTGATTTTCTTTATGGTGCTCAAACTTATTACTCATATAATGATTGCAGGTTGAAATATGTAGATATTTATGTAGGAGAAATATTTTAATTTTTCTGATTATCTAAACCAGACATCAGAGATGTATATAGAGGTATATTTTTAATATACCTCTTAAAATATATTATTTTTATAAATTTTTAATAAATAAGATTTGATTGAAAATTTTTATTAAATATTGAACACTGTTCCACAGCTGATATATATAAGTGGCTCATCAATCTAGCAGTGCTGAAATAGCTTAAGTAACTTTAAAATATAGCAGCAAATGTAAGTCTCAATGCAACATCAAGCTATGCACAGAAAGTATTGGGGAACTTTGAACATACTTTATTTTGTGCAATTCCCCCCACTCCTGTGCAGCTATATATTTTACTACAGTTTTTGAACTAAAAGTAGTGGAGATTTCTTAGTTCTGTTTTTATAACAGTGCCTATTAACACTCTGTGGGGGCCAGAAAAAACAACTTTCTGAAGACTCCTTCCAGCAGACTGAAACAACCTCATGATGGGAAGAGAAAAAAAAAAAGTGCATGTAAGAGAAGCACAAAATAAAGGCCCATTTTCAAGCCCCCCTTCCTTTTTAGAAGACTTACAAAATGGAAATGTCTAGCCCACATCTACTGGTGGCTTTATGCTGTTGAGGGTTTTTTTTTTCTGTGCTACACAATAAAGTTATTTACTTGTGAGAAATACTGGTCTATGTCAGCCCCAGCCAAAGACACCAACAACTTACACTGTCCTTGGCAACACAACAGGACCTGCCTCTATATCATCCTGAACTGTTCCTGGAGCTCTCCAGCACATTATGTGTAAATGTGCTTTCCTTTAATGCTGGGCCTGTAACCTTTCCTGGCTCCTCTTTTTTTTATCCCTGAAACACACACACCATTCTTGTACCAAATAGACAGTACCAAGATTGCTTTCATAGAAAATGGGATCATTACTTTGACAGCTGATGAAATTCTGGCCCATGTTCTGTCTCAGTAATAACTGCAAACACTTTCTTTTCTCCTCATTTCCTACNATTTGCATCTGTATAGGGGAGGTTCATTTCTTAGTCCTGTGATTTTCTTTATGGTGCTCAAACTTATTACTCATATAATGATTGCAGGTTGAAATATGTAGATATTTATGTAGGAGAAATATTTTAATTTTTCTGATTATCTAAACCAGACATCAGAGATGTATATAGAGGTATATTTTTAATATACCTCTTAAAATATATTATTNACTCCTTCCAGCAGACTGAAACAACCTCATGATGGGAAGAGAAAAAAAAAAGTGCATGTAAGAGAAGCACAAAATAAAGGCCCATTTTCAAGCCCCCCTTCCTTTTTAGAAGACTTACAAAATGGAAATGTCTAGCCCACATCTACTGGTGGCTTTATGCTGTTGAGGGTTTTTTTTTTCTGTGGTACACAATAAAGTTATTTACTTGTGAGAAATACTGGTCTATGTCAGCCCCAGCCAAAGACACCAACAACTTACACTGTCCTTGGCAACACAACAGGACCTGCCTCTATATCATCCTGAACTGTTCCTGGAGCTCTCCAGCACATTATGTGTAAATGTGCTTTCCTTTAATGCTGGGCCTGTAACCTTTCCTGGCTCCTCTTTTTTTTATCCCTGAAACACACACACCATTCTTGTACCAAATAGACAGTACCAAGATTGCTTTCATAGAAAATGGGATCATTACTTTGACAGCTGATGAAATTCTGGCCCATGTTCTGTCTCAGTAATAACTGCAAACACTTTCTTTTCTCCTCATTTCCTACAAAAATGATTTTCAGTGGCAGGAGGGATAAGGATACACAGTTAACCAAATCCAGCTTTAACCAACTTTTTTAATTGCTAAGAATTTGAGCCACACAGCTCACACATTCATCCCTGAACACTGTTTGTGTTTCTGGGAATGGTAGAGTTGGCAGTGGGTAGGTCCCAGCAATATCTCAGTAGTGCTGCATTTGCAGACACATTTAGAGCACAATCAGATTTGAGAAATTTCCTGCCTTTCTCTGTCTGATCTATCCTGGGAGCATTAACCTGGACAGCCACAAAGGCACTGGGAAATCTTCCAGCACCAAGTGGGATGGACTCTGTAAAGATGAGGAAAACTCCAGGAATGGAAAATTGAAAGGAAAATTGGTGGACTTGTGAGGGCTTAGTGGCTTACTGGTTTGTGTGTATCTCTAGTCACTCCAAGGTATGGGGAGAGGTCTGTACCAGGCCTCCTTACATTCCCATCTTTTCCTACAAACACTTTCTATCAAATGACAATAGGAGAGACATGGGGCAAACTTCAGCCACATCCTGCAGGCAGAGGAGAAGAGATGCAGTAAAGCCTGGAGCATCCAACTGTAATGTGCAAATGCAGTTGTATCTCTATTTCTGGTACCCACCTGCTTGGCTCTCACAGGCAGATGAGCTCACCTCTGTGTGCCCCCTTCTGCAGTTTCTATGTGTGTGTGTATGTGTGTGTGTGTATGTGTGTGCCAGCATGTGTTCAAATGTACAGACACACATGTAGAACTTCACACAATGGCCACCAACCCTGCTGAGACTGCTGGTTACCACTTCAGAGTCAAATGCCATGATTTGGAGAGGAGAAGGATGTCCTGGTTTTGAAATTTTTCGATGTTGTTTTTTAGAAAGCAGTGTCAGATTTAAAGGATAGACTACGGCTGCATGCAGGGGTGTTTCTAACACTTTTTTAGCAGGTGAGAACCCATCTCACATGTAGTGAGGCTTATTGCATGAACACTGCATGTTCACCTTGTTTCAGTGTGTAGTTCTGGGTCTATTTGTGCTCACATCAAACACAGTGTGAACCTAAGCACCACCCACACTCAATGGAGGAGAAAAATAATATTCTGAAAGTGTTTTCAGACTTAAAGTTCTGCTGGATGTCAACCCACACCATCCCAAGGTGAGTGTGAAAAGAGGAATAAACAATAAAGTGAAGCACTTTTCCTATGTGTCTGCATTCCTCTACCATTCTTCTCTGCAGTTTTTAAACAACAATTAAAGGCAATCTCTTTGGAGCAAGGACACTGTTAAAAAGAGTGTTTGTTTAGGTCCTTGGGTCTGCAGTGCTGAAAGGGAATTTGAAGTGTTATGATGTATTTAAATAAATGCTGTTGCATGGGCTGAAGTTACCCATTTAACAGCCTGTGTTGTATTCTTTGCAGCATCCTTTCAGGATGAAACTCTTTCATGTAGGGCTTTTTGTCTAAATATATATATATATATGTGTGTGTATATATATATATATATATATAATATATATGGGGTTTGTGCATGGTTAACATATTTTTTTGATACATCGTTTCTTCTCAAAACCATTTTTTAAAAAAAAATTCTCCAGTAATTATATTTACCAATAGAATCTTTTCAGGGACATAGAGACCATGCAGAAAGATACTCAAGCTTTCCAGTGAAAAATCATCACAGCTGAAACAGGGGGAAGGCTTAAAATCACATTTTGAATGATTAACAATAAGAAGAGATGGTTGATAATTTGACAATATTCATTAAAAAAAGGCAGCATTACTGAGGCTGACAACCAAACAACTCCACTGCACAGTGAGAGTGTGAGCATCTCACTGTGAGAACAGAGATGTGACTCATTCAGTAGTGCCTCTTTCTCTGCTAATGGAGTGAGTCTGACCCCTGTGCATTGAACAGGATGCACAATGAAAGACAAAAGAGTGTCTGTCATGACAATTTCTCCTCTGTTTTGAGGTGACAGTGCAGCAGCCATCTCATTTTGTTCTCCCTCATCATTATAAAACACTAGATGTGATTTTTTCTCCCATTCTTTATTTTTTAAATGCATTTAAAATTAATGTGATGGATTGGGGAAAAAAAAAATCTTTGATTCCCAAACTGACTCCAATATGAGTATTGGATATGGCTAGAGAAAGGGGCAGGATTTCAGCCCTCAGGTGAAATGGTTAGAAAAGAACTATATTTAATATCTGTTTAGTATGATGAATTTCACCCTTGGTTTGTTTCCAAAGCTGGCTGGTGGGAACCTCACAAGTCATCAGTAATTATCGTGTTGAATTTGCAAAAGATGGGTGAATGCCAGACTCTCAGAGAAGGAAAATGCAGTGCCCATACTTCTGAAAGGAGGGGGAAAGAGCCAGAGAGTTGCAAAGGTGTCAGCTTAGTTTCAGTTTCAGAAAAATTGTAGGGAAAGAAATCATCAAGCCAACTATTTTTAGGCACCCAGAATTAGAGGGGGGAAAATACAAAAAGCAAAAGGAAACATGGATTAGTCTGACAGGTCTTTCTTTTGCCAATCCTAATTGCTTCATGTGACATGGAAACACTTTGGTAGAAGGGAAGTGAAAGATGTCATATCTTGGCTTCTAGCAGTGTTTTGAATGACATGTTCATCATCCAACTGGGAACCACAAGAGGCTGAGAGCAAAGATAGCTGGAAGAGTGTAATGAAACCACAGTTATTCATGAGCCATTGCCAAAAAGAAAGGGTATCTTGAGCAGACTCTTTGGAGTCTGAAAATACTTCATATTTTCTTTACTGTTCTAGATGTCTCGGCAGGGTATTCAAATTAAATTTGCAGATAATAACAAAGAAAAGGATTAATGGCATTAAATGGGGACCAGCCACTCTGCTGAATGCCAGATTTAGAGATGAAAATATCCTTGAGACTTTCATATGAAAAAGTATGATTCAGGGTCTTACATCTAGAGAAAAGAGCTACACAAATACACATAAGGGAATTGCAAAATGGTAGGATTTGGTGATTTTTGACTCAAATTCTGCCTGATCTGCCACCTCAGGTTGCTGCAATAGCTGACTGGGATGCAGGGAAAAATGCCAAGCCTGCATGTCAGGTGAAATCAGTCTCCTGGTACTGATACAGCCACAGATCAGGTGTTTCAGGTTTTCAGCTTCACATTTCTGAGTGGTTGTCCAAAGATTAGAGGAGAGATTAACCAGAGAGTCAAATAAGGTTTGCTCTAAAGAAAGAAAACAATCACATGAGGGACAGAAGTCTTTACAGGTGTAAAAGGGAGCTTCAGAGGAGTGGGGATTCACCTTCACATTTATATGGGGACGGTAAAGTAACAAGTTTAAGTGGCAAGAGGATGTGTCCCCAAGTGAAAGAGGACGAGTTCCCAAGCAACAACAAGGTAGGTTTCTAAGGGTGAAAGTTAGAACCAGTAACCTGAGAAAGTTGTGGAAACTCCTTTAAAAGAATTGGTGTGACAACACCCTGCCAGGAGTAATGGAGGCATTGCTGATTTTCTTTGTGCAGCAGGAGGGTCTATGACTTTAGGCAGGCTCAGTGGGACTGTTAACAACCAATGGTTCCCACCTGGCCCTTCCTGGGGGATATAAGTGCTCTGCACTCCCTACCTACAGTCCCTGCTTTGTGCAGGGATGGGCAAATCTCTCATGGTGGATCTCAGAAAGACAACAGAGCAGGAGATACCAACGTTGTAACTGGCTGTTGCTTTTCTTCAGGCTGCATCTCTCCAAACAGGATTTTACCTGGTAAAGCTTTGTGTGTACTCTTCATGTGTCTCTCCTTTTTCCTCATATTTATTCAACTGCTTAAATCAAGTTCTTTGGGTTCTTCCGTTCCTAAGATAAATAACACTTATTGCTTTCTGACTTCAATAGCCAAGCTAATAAAAATCCAGTTGGTAGACTTAATTCTTTTTAAGCTTTTATGAACTGAAACAGAAGAGCAGACGTTTTTATGCTGATTCACAGTCATTGGTGGTATATGAACATAACCTGTGTCGCATCCTGCCAGACGATGCTTTATTTTTGTTATTGTCATTTACTGTTTAGACTAACAGGAAGTGCTGCCACTGTTTGTTTAAAATCAAATTTAGTAATTCTGCATTGATCTGGAAGAAAACTGTTTAGAAGAAAAACATGACATTTACAGCAACAGTAAAGAACTTTAAAGCTATGCTAACAACCTAGCCGAGACTATGCCACATTCAATGCTGTTATTTAGTTACATTATTTTATTGTAATGCACATGCAGAAACTATTCTGGAGCTTAGATGAAAGCTCTAAAGTACCATTAAAAATACTGCTTTGAGGTATCATTGCATATATCTACCCATATCCAAAGGAATAAAAAATGTGGATGGTTACCAGAACCTTAAAATCTAGCAGCTATAACTTCTTAGATAAACAGAAGTCAGCAGCATATGGCTCAGAGCAATAATTCTCAGAAACCAGCACCTCCCTGCATCACTAATACCAATCTGAGCTCAGAAGTAGCATTTCTGGTATGAGAATCCCCCATTCAGCCTCCTCTTTATTTCTCTTTCTACATCCTAGCAGAAAAATAGAGGCCATCCACCCTTTGCTTGTATTCCCCAGATTAATTTTGTTGAAAGTCCCAAAGCTGCACCAAAACTTTGCCCCAACCAAGAAGAGTCTAGTGGGGTTGGAACAGCCTTGTTTGTCCTGCTGCCATGACAGACCAAGATCTTAGGCCTTCTTATCTGAAATGTGGGTGATTTCATGTTAACCTGAGAGGATGCTTCATCCATTTGACTATGGGATTTAGGGAATGTGAGCAAATACAGAGGGAAAGAGGAAAAATGTCTACCCTGCTATAGCAATAATCCCCAATACCCTTCCCAGTGAGAAAAGCATTAGGAGCTCCCCAGCCTCAGATGCCAGAGGGTTTCGGAGCCACAGCAGAGGACTGGAGAATGTTTAATAAAATGTGAAATTTTCTAGCATTACCATGCACTTGCAACAAATGTGTCCTTTAGCCTGTAGCCAATGCACCTCTGTCTTTTTAGATCTTGAGAGACTGCAAGGTCTTTGGAGTAGAAATTTTATCTCCTTGGTAAAATATCCTGCACACTTAAACATATGATTTAAAAATAATGATATGGCCAAAGGATTTCAGTGTCTTCTCAGCTGCAAACATTAAGAACAGCTAAGTTTTAACTGGCATTGTTCAAAGCAGAATTTAACCCACATTTCACACCCTTTTTCTGGGAAAGTCTCTTGAAGGGCCATTGCAGAAAAGTATGGTTAGTTAATTATGAATCTCGTTGTCAAATAGGAGGAAGGGGCGCTACAGACCTGGCTGTTGAAGACAAGTAACACTGCAAGGGAGACCAACAAACTTGTAATAAAGAGGAGGGCAATGGGTGCAAGGTTAGGTCTCTAGCAGCCTCTGGTGGCTGTTCAAATAGAGATTTATTATTTTTTTTAAGTTCATGGTTATGTAAATCTTTTATTATTTTTTCAGTTTTAATTTCATGTATTAACATGAATAATTTATGTGTTTTGAAAAAAGTGTCTTTGCTTGTAAACTGATTATCTCTGAAAATCTATTGTTGTGTTGGAAGCTTTTTAATAGAAGAGGTCACCTGAATTCGTTGGTTTAGCTAGCAGCATCTAGGTGAGAGGTGGTCATGGTAAGTGACTAATTAGAAAGGTTAATTCAAATGGTTTTGAATGCAGATTTTTGGGTTGACTTATCAATGTAAACTGTATCAACACTCTGCCTTGTAAATTAATAGCCCTGCCTTTTACTTTTATTGAATAATATTGTTTCATAATAGCAGTAAAACACTACAGGCAGTAGATTCCTACAGGAATATTTATCAGCTTTATGTCTCATGTCACCCCTGGAAAATGCTGTAAATTTTGCTGGGCTGTATTTCTTAACCATTACAGCTGTCACCCACTGCAATTGCGGTAGTAAAGACTGCAAACCACTAAGAATTGCAGCTCCTGTTCCCACAGACTCCTAATTTTCTAGCACAGTCTCGTTTTAGTAGTCAAATTTTCCATGTTTGGTCTGTGCACTCAGGAGTGAGTGTCTGGAATAGAACAACACCCCATTAAGATATTTTTTCCCCAGGAAAAGACCCTCGAGAAAGTTACAACACTCTTTTGTGTGTGTAAACTGACCCAAGTGTTGAGACACATAATTGCTTGCACAAAACTCTGCTTGTGAGTCCTGTGTACTGCCCCAAGACATTCACACTGGTGCACTGCTCATTTCAAGGGAAATTAGAAAGGTGAAAGTCTGTTCACCACTCATATCCTGCCTTTCTGTATCTTGAAATGTCATCAAGATCCTGCCTTGAGTGGGATACATGCAGGGCTGAGTCAAGACAATCTGGCAAGGGTCGTGTCCTTTTCATCTTACCCCTAAAACCTAACCCTAACATGTGGCCTAATTCCTTCTCTGTCCTCTAAAAGGCATCTGTCACTCCTCCATACACACTGAATTTGTTCTGCTCCTGTTTCCTACCCAGACAGAAGGAGTGGCTTTTATGTTTTGTTGACTAAGTCAACCTGACCTCAAAGTTAGATTTTTATAATCAAGGCATTTCAATGAACACTTCTCCCTAAAACTGTACATCCATCAGGTGATTAATAAAAGAAGGCTTTAAGGACTTCCTAACAGCATCTTCTGATCTGGTTTTATTTTTTTTTTCCGCCAAAGACAGGGTATTTTTAAAAGTGGCCAAATATTTCAAGTTGACCTTTTGTTTACATTCATGGGTTATTGAACAGTAAGCCCTTAAGACAATCTTAAAAATGTTTGTTTGTAAAGCAGTAAAATTGTGTAACTTAGAAAAGACACATTGCATATGCATAGAAGAAAGCCATGTATGATTTTAAATAGGAACTATCAATACAAATATGCCTGCTGATAAATTTCTGCTAGCATAGATCATATGGGCAAAAATCATCATTAGAACAAGTCAGGAAGATTAGAGCTCTGGAACATGGAGTTAGAGAGTCTCAAACCTCCCTTTCTGTAACGTGGCCCAAGAGGAATTCCACTTAACAGAGTAGTGTGGCACTTCTCAACTCTTTCACAAGATTGTAACAGCAAGTGTATAACCACAATGAGACAGAAACAGCCTTTAGCATCCCAGACTAGAAGAAAATTACCTGCCTGGTTTTAGGTTGGAAGTGTTAAACCTTTGGATATGCCTGCAGCATCGCTGCAACAGCACATGGAAGGGAAAGCTTGGAATATTATCCTGGGGCTGACATATCATTTATTAAAGGAACTTTCATTTTTAGACACTGGTGGGGGATGAGATTTCCAATAAGGTCTGTAATGAGTTTTACATGCACAAGGTCACCTTGTGTGCTGTGCAGTGCTGGAGAATTAAGGGAAGCAGCATTTGCACAGGGGGGAAGAACAGTGAGATTGTAGCAGAGATCTTTGTGCAGGACAAAGGCCAGAGTCAGCACCAGCTGTGCACCTGAAAGAAACCATTATTTTAAGAGCTACTGAAGTATTTTATTCTTGCTTACTAATCTAGGTGTTATAATGGGGATCTCTGGTGATCTAGCAGTCACAGCCTTACAAGAAAACCACTAATGCTACATTTTATTCCTAGTCACACAACTTGTGTGTTGTTGTTCAACATCCAAAAGCTATCTTCATTGTTGCCTAGAGCCTATGCAAAATCATGTTCTGTTTTCTTTTGTTTCTTTAAAGAAAATAAGGTAGAGACTACTGAGTTCTTAGTCCTGTTAATGGCTTGTCTGATGGAGGATATGAAACCATTCTTTAAAATATGTATCTGCACAGGAGCATTTTGTTTTTAAACAGCTAGATTTTAAGTGTGACCTGAGAAAAGAGCCTTAGCAATTAAATATCATGGAGCACAATTGTGGGAACAACTAAATCACGTTTCCTTGACAAGCAAAATTGTCATTGAAAGCATGTTTACCCTCTCAAAATATAAGCTAGAAGTGTGAAAACCACTCTCAGGCAGCTGTGGGTGTTGTAAAGATCTGTGCACAAAGGACCTGCTCTCCTTGCATCCTTGACCTGCCAGCCAGGAAATTCGCTGTTCACGGGAGGCAGCCCCTCCAGAAGATTGTCACAAAAGGCCTCGCTGTGCAAGCAAACATGAGCGAGCTTGTCTGCTCTGCCATCTGTTCCTGAGCCCTCCTGTGACTGCTGAATCATTTGCTTCCCTCGGCTTGTTTGAGGTTCTTAGCTGGCGTCTTCAGAAATGAGAGTTTGCTTTGCTCGTCTCTCTGTCTCTGCTCAGGTGAGAGTGAGCATTACAAGCTGGCATTTTCTGTCACAGCCAGACTGGAGGAGAGGTACAAGAAGACAAATGTGTCGAGTCTTGGTTGTTGAAAGTTTGGGATGGAGGAAGAAGAGATTGAATTTAATGGGAGTCTTAGTCTTGAAGAAGAGGGCAAACAGCAGCAAGAGTTGAAAGCTTCCAGCCTGCTGTTTTGCAGGCACAGAGAGGAAAATCTAAGCAGCAGCTGATTGAGACAGCTGAGTAAAGAACCTCCAAGGTAAAAATAGCAGCAGGCTGTCAATTAATCTGGCAGTGCTGGGCATGAGTGAGAAAACAGCATGAGGCTCTGGGAGAAGCCGAGTCAGGGATGTGTGTGGAGAAGGGGAGGCAGTGCAAGAGCTGTTCTGCTGCGAGCCATGAGCAGGAGCTCACAGAGGAGCAGGCTGGGGGCTGGGTTTCTACACTCAGACACAATTCTGGAGAGACAACTCAAGTCTCACTTTATCACAACTTCAAACTGAATATTTGTGTGAATGGGACCCTTTTATCATGGAGATATCCACAGTGATTTTATGCACGTCCTCAGAAGGGACACTGGCAGATTTCTGAAGTGCCCTCTGGAGCACAGTCTGTCCACCCCAAGGAACAGGGATGTCACCTGCCACTGCCCTGCTGCAGCCACTGAAACACATCACTTCTAAATGAGATGAGTTGCACAGGAGGTGCTAAATCCCCTGGAGTACTGTCAGTGCCATAGGGCTGGGTGTCATGGATTTTTCTGTAAATGCTTTTGCTCATTGAGTAATGACTGCAGTGCACAGGCATATCTGATGGATGGCCTCCTCAGCATGCTGATGGGCCAAGGGCTGAGCTCTGTCTGTATTTTGTTTGTTCTTTCATGAATGCCAATGCTAGTGAAGGGTTTTGCAGCAAGAGTCTCAAACTATTTATTTATGCAGTAAGAATAACATAAATATTTTGAAGTGTGGCTCAAACCAGCCTTCAGCAGAGACAGTAGACAGGCTCAGCAGAAAAAGCATAGTATGAGCAACTGGGGTGTCATCTGTGATTGACTCCAATTGCAGCTGCTGTGAACTGGGGTGTTTGAACCTGTGATCTTAATTGTGCCGAACACATTCTTGGATTAAAAGTGCCATAAAAATGTCAGGACTAGCTATTCTGTTTTTTTAATAGTATTTTATATATATCTTTTTTCACTTTCACTGTTCCTGAACTGCCTGAGGTTAAAAAGTCAGCCTGTGCCTGTCCAGAGAAAAAGGTACAGCTGTGGTTGTTGTTGAGCTCAAGTTTGTAATTTAAGAGCAGGATGCAGGGATGGAGTGGGCAGGTCATTTCCTAAGCCTGCAGCTCTGCACATGCACTGCCTCCGTGGCTCAGTGCTTGCTAATTCAGTGTGCAGCAGCTCGGCTCACACTGGCTCTGCACCAGCTTCTTTGAACCCCAGCCCACCCCATCCCCACTGGAGCAGAGCCAGCCTGGCACCAGCACTGGGTTCTGGGCTCATGGGGAATGTGGGCACCCACCCACAGCACAGCACCCACAAATGAGAGCTGGGCATTGCAATCCCCTGCTCTGCAGGAGGCACAAATGGCTCTCAGAAGTGGATCTGACAGTGTGTATTTGGGCACAAAAGCAATGATCTCAGTGCTGCCAGACATCCTGCACGAGTGCTGAGGCTCAGGCTCAGAAGGAAAGCAGCAGCATCCCCCACATCACACCTCAGCCTGCAGGCAGGGCATGCTCTGCTCCATGAACACAACTCTCTCCTGGTACCACCGGCTCTGGCAGCAGCTCTGCTCTGCCCATGAGCTCTGTCAGAGAGGAGGTGGGGACTGATTCAGCAGGGCTCTCTTCCTTCCATGCAAACCTACCTATCCTGCTCCTTTGGGAGATGGATTAATTCCTGCTGTTTAAAAGGCAGAAGCAAAAGCAGACCCTGCTGGGCTGTGGGGATGGACAGCTTTTTAGAGATAGCTGTAATAACAAAATCTATCTCACCCAAAACAGCTGAGACACTGTGGCCAGGCAGGAGGCTTGCAAGGCAGCATGGTCTGCCCCTTCAGAAACCTCGCACACAGAGCAGGGGAGCACATTTCTCCAGTCCAGAGATCAAAGCAGTTTTCACTTTTCCTTGTGATTTTATTCCATGGCTATTTAGGAGCCAAGTGGCCATCATTTGGATGTGTTTGCCTTTGCTAGTAGGGATCCAGCTCAGAGGTGTGGAGAACTTTCCTTAGGTTCGCTGTCAGAGTGAGGTACCAAAATCTCTCCCTTCCTGGGCTGTGCCCAGCTGGCTTCATAGTAGAGATGATCTACTGATGTGGTGTCTCCTGGACTTGGTAGAGAACAGCCTGCAGCAGTCAGTGGCCAAGTTATCCCAAAACATCAAGCTCTGGTATCCCAAAACCTTGCAGCACTGCAGGGAGTGCTCGCTACATTTGTGTACTCTGGCTGTGTACAAAAACTAGAGAGCTTTAAGTGTTAAACATTTCAGTAATTAAGCATAAATCACCATTTTATTCACTGGCTTGCTGCAATAATCTCTAAAAAGAGTTCTTCCTGTCTCTTACTTGTCCTTATGGAAGACCTATAAGGTGAAACTTGAGCTATTTCTGTTTTTTATTAATTAGAAGTACCAAATGCAGAGCAAAGATGCCTTGCTCAGAGTTTAGAGATGACTCCCTGTGGCCTCCCTGGGAAGGGAATGGTCCCAGACACCCAATTATCTTGCTGACCCACATACCCTGTTAGAAACCACTCATTACCAGTGTATTAGGATCAGGTGCCCTGCTGATCACTTGACTATTTTACTACCTGTTACATCAAGGGTACATCTGGAGTGGCTGCTCTGCTGTTAAAGTTGGTGTGACCACCGTGGCTTAAAATCTCGGAGTTTTTGGTGCACTTCAGAGCACATCTTTGTCTTGAACTTTGAAAGGCATAGCCCCCATAATGCTTTTTCAGCTCTGAATAAAGACTCATGCAAAGACATGCCAGAAAGATGAGGGCCTCAGCTGGTGTTAAATTACCAGTGCAGAGTGCCCCATCTGCCACTGAAATACAGCTGCATGGTGCAAAGTGACAAGCACTTGGTGGCTGCTTCCTCTCACAAATGTCCACAGGACTTCAATCACAAAAAAAAAAAAAATAAAAATGTCCTGTCCATATGGCTATAATTCATTTGCCATTAATCTCCCAGTGTTTACATGTGGATTCCTCCAGAGCCTAATCTCAGCCTGTAGCTGTCAAGCCACTGCTTGGAGAAAAAACAAGACCAATCCTGCACTCCCAAGGACTCTCTAAGTCTGTAGGAAATAAACAAGTGTGAGGCCATAAGTCAGATATGCTGTCAAGTCATAGGAACTGTGTCATTTTTAGCAGCTTCCCACACGTCCTGTTTGACACCCAAAGGGATCCTCACAGCAGTTCTTCCTCTGCTTCACTTGTAGTTGCCACTTAACAGGGACTGAAGAGGAAGAGCTTCCAGCTCTACCCCATTTATCTCCTTCACAATCAGGCAGTTAACTGAAACACAGGGGCTTGCAGGTTTTTTTCTGAGAAGGAGAAATTGATGATGAAAAGGGTATCTGTGACATGAAATCCAATATTCCTGAAGACAACAGGAGACAGGATATCAGGTCCTCATTCCCTGTTTCAGCCAGGACTCCCATTCCCAAGGACTCACTCCACATTGCCCAGCTCTTATCAGCATTTGCCATGTCATGCTTTTCACTTCTTGAGTTGTGCCAAGGAGGGCTTAGATTAGATATTTGTCACCAGAAGGGTTGTCAAGCATTGGAACAGGCTGCCCTGGGCTGTTGTGTCACCACCCCTGGAGGTATTTCAAAGATGTGTGGATGTGGCACCCAGGGACATGGTTTAGTGGTGGACTTGGCAGTGTTGGGTCAATGAATCCAACCTAAATGATTCTGTGATTCTCGATGGTTCATATGGGCTCTTCTCAGCCACATGTGCCTTTAGTGTGGGCAGCCCTTTACACAGAGTAATGGTTTTTTTTACAGTTCCTTCATAAATGAAGGTTAAATGTTCTTCCTGTCCCCTGAACTCCAGTTTCAACAGGTCCTGAAGGAACCCATTTTCCCATTTTCACTCAGGTGTTGGTCGGTCACTTGAGCTCAGCAGCTGCAGCCCAGCTGGTACATGTGGCAAATTACTCCACAGCAGCCTGCACTGCCTCACGGGGGTTTTGTAGCAGGGAACCACATATGCACAACCCTCTTCTGCCTCAGAATTCTTCTGCCTTGTTCCTCTTCAGAAGCCTAGTTTGGTTTTGCTTTCTTAATTTAAAATTACAGTCCTTTCTAAATGGAAATTGTTCAGGGATTGCCACCACACTATGACTCCAGGAGGAGAAAAGTGGGGAGAGACCTGTTAAGTCTCTCTACTCAGACCTCTCCTTTTTTTATGTTTGGTTCAATTTGCTGATTAGTTTGCTAGCTGAATAATCATATTTTAGATGTTTGGAAACATATCTAGTGTGCCAGCAGAGCTGATCAGCATGTTCCTACACGTGGCCTGCTGCTGTTCCCAGCAGCAAAAATCATTTTCTTGTGTAGCTCAGGACCATTCTTAAAGCTCAACAGGCTGTGTCACCAAAGGTGTTTTACCAACAAGCAAAATGCAATTATCTCTTTTCCAAAGTTGAAACACTTCTTTGGCATCTTGTTTGACCCTCTAATGAGAATAAATATGTCAGTAAATGTTGCATTCTTTGGAGATAACAGTCAAAATATTAAGCACTTGTTGGTGAGAGTAAATTTAAGCACCTGCAAAGGGGGTCTCTCTACTCTTAGTGTGAGTAGTTTTATACCTGCTATTCAGAACAGTTTATTTTATAATTAAATTATATGAGATATGGTGTTATTTTTTCTTACAGTGACACTGAAAAGTGAATCACTCATCAAATCCTACAGAAATCTGGGTACTGAATTCTGACAAACTCCAGAGTGGTTTCATTTCTTTCTTCTCATGTGAAACCATACCTGTGATCTGCACTCCCCTCAAGCAGAAACTGCTACCAGATGACTCCAGGCATGCTGACCTCTCTGGCACCCACAGATGATGATCATCTCCACCAGGCACATTAATTAGTTGCTAGAGTAACGAGCTGGAAGCAGCACAATCAATGCCAGATGTTTTGGAGTTGTTTCATTTTGGATTGCAACTGATATTGGCTTCCCAAATTTATAATCCTGAATGCTTTCCACAGGGAAGGCCAAATTCTTCATCATCCAGTCACAGCACTTCAGCAGCAGCTGCTTGAACTCTTCCAGCCCAGAGCTGGGGCTGAATGACCTCACCATCACTTCTGGTTGGACATGCATGATTTTGAGTGAGTTTGAAAACAATTGGTTAACTTTCTATTTCCTTGAGCATCTTCCTCAAAGAGATGTTTCTGTCTTGGGAAGAAGGACAGCAATATGTCAGAGTTGGTGTATTTACATGCTAATTTTTAGATCCATGTGGTATTTATAAAGGAGAACAGTGAGGGATGGAAGGTGGTGTTTGTGTCAGTACGGTTGGTGGCTTTCTGTGGGGAAAGTTCTGTGGTTTCTTCAGTTTTTATTCAATATCGCAGAGTGGATATTTCTCCTTATTCACTTATTTAAATGATGATCATTATCTGCACATGAGTTCAACACCAATTATTTTTTTATGTTACCTTCACACTATGTAAAAAATGGCACTTTTTTCACTGGTCTTGAACTACTTTTCATAGACATAGTTACATAGTGTGCCAAGATATGGCCTTGATAAATTTATCCTGATAAGGGCTCTAATTACCTTGTACACTTACTGGATGCAATAATCAAATGCAGTGGAATTTTGTTGGGGAACCGATTTCTTCTTAACACCCTGACTGCCTATAGTCCATCAAAGACACGGGTAGAAGTTTATCAGATACAGGTGCGTTTTATTTAATGAGGAGGGGGAGCATTGGTACTTTCAATTGCATCTCTTCAACGCTGTGATTGCAGAGTGGTTTCTTTTGAGCCAGCAGCTGGTGGAGTCACACTGTTAATGTGCTTTCTCTCCTGGGAGCCCTCAGTCCTTGCACCCTCATCCTTCCTGGCTCTCCTCACTGGCCTCCTCCCCTCCTAACACTCTCTCAATCTGTTTTTATGGAAGTGTCATGGCATGGCACTGCAGTTAAGGGATATTCTGTCTTTTCTACTTTGCAGCCAGAATTACAACAATCCTCTCAAGGTACTGTCGCTTGGTGATACGGTTTTTATTTTCTTTCTTTCTATCAGTTTTATTTGAACTGTTTGGTATTTATTTCTTTTTATTGTTGCACAATTTCTTTGGCTGATTTTCCTTGATGGACTGCTGGGATCTGCACCATTCCTTTCCTACTTTTACCATAATTTTTCATACTTTTTACATTATGACAGAGATACTGTCATAGGGTTGACAGTCCTGGCAGATGTCTGTGACTGGCTCAAGTGTTCCTCAACACCTGCTGAATTTTTTCCTTCTGTTTCTAGTTTAAATAATCCCCCATAACCTTGTCAGTTTTCTGTGCCAGCTGACTTGTCCCACTCTCTTTAAGGTGGAACTATTTGTCACTTACAAACTTTCTCTTCCCAAATTATTCCAGTGAGGCCATTACATTCACATTTTCCTTCTTTATGTTGCTTTTAGTTCATTAATTCAGACACTGATAATCCACCTATCTGATTCGGTTGTTGATCCTCTCTGTTAACAATCAAGTAATTTATTTTCTTTTACATTTTGAAAAGTGATAGGAACTGCACCCAACCATCATTCTTGATGCACCTGATGATAGGTAAAATCTCCCAAGAGCACCATCACTATTCACTATCAGCTATCATGAGCAAGCTAGGTAAGCTAAATGCAAATTTCCTCTTTGTAATTTATTCCTTTTAATATAAACCGGGGGAAAGGTGCAGAGATAATTTACAACCTACTCTGAAAGTTAAGATAAGGATTATATCAGACCATGAATTGATTATATTTAAAGCCATGGGACCCCCAGTGGCAGCATCCCCCAGCTGTTCCCTCTTATTTACAGCAGCACAGCTCTGGCTCAAACACTGCAGCTGATCTTGGCAGCTGAGGCATCTCAGCACCAGGGGAGAGTGAGGGGAGGGAGCTCCAGGGCAGCCTTTTGTCCTCAGTGGTTCCAGGGAGGAGCATGAAGGGGGTTTGTAGTTCCAGCCACCTCCTGCCACACAGCTCGGGCACTTTGACTTCTGTGACCTGCAGATGATCAAACAACTCTCACAGATGCTGAACTCCTAATTAATGATATTTTTTAATGAGCTAATCCAATGCACCTGCAGCTGATTTGTGTTTCAGTACAGTGACATGTCATCTAGCAATTAATCTCTGATATGGGAGTGATCACAGCCACTGTGTGTAGATACTGTTCTAAGGAAACTTCCTTTCCCTCAGAGAAAATATTTCTGTTCAATAAGATTTCCTTACCACGAGGATTTAATTTTGTAGCTGTGAGCTTGCTTGTCTCTATCTCCCCTTCACACTATCTCCTCTATGCAATTTAGATTCAGATTCAATAGGAACTGCTTTAAAATAAATATAGCTGAGCACAGGAAGACTCAGACCTAGGCAGGGTAACCTTGGTTTTAGTTTGGTGTTGTTGGCTTTTTTTCTTATTTTCTTTAATTACTGTTTATTTATTTTTAAATAGCAAATATTAGGACAGAAATAAGACAATGATAAATGGAATGGAAGTACCAATCAACACTGGCCTCGTGGCTGCATGGCTCAGAAAAGCATTTTAAAGTAAAAAATTTTATATTTGACTGCAACAGTTTATGCCAGGAGCAATGCAAGGCTGCTGAGTCAGGGCTGTTCACATATTTACCATATATTGAACCCAATACTCACACATGTGCTCTGAATTCAGAGGCACACACCTGCCTGCCTGCATACTCAGCTTGCCATTTCAAGTGCAGAGTTACATGAATACGTGTTTATTTACATTGCAAGGAATAAAAATAATCACTGTTTTATTCTTACTTTAGATATTTATATTTGTTAGCTGTCTAATATACCACATATTACAGAGAACTATTCCTAAATGGAGTTAGTATGCTGGCAATACAAATACAGTATTTTGGGGTTTGTTTCCTCTATCAATTGTTAAACAGTCAAAAGTTTCAGATTGTTGAATGGAGTCCCCAGAACATTAAATGCTGTATCCCAGTATCAGTCATGATATTTATGGGGGAGCTGGCTGATTGTCCAGCTCTGGAGCTCTCAGGAGAGACACAGACCTGCTGGAGTGAGTCTGGAGGAGGGCCACCAAAATGATCAGAGGAATGAAGCATTTCTCATGTACAGAAGGACTGAGGAGCTGGGGTTGTTCCACATGGAAAAGGCTCCAGGGAGATCTTATTGAAGCCTTTCAGTATGTAAAGGGCACTCACATGAAAGATGGGGACAGACTTTATAATAGGGCCTGTTGCAGTAGGACAAGGGGTAATGGTTTCCAACGAAAAGAGATTTACAATAGACAAAGGGAAGAAACCTTTTAGAAAGAGAGTGGTGAAACACCAGAACAGGCTGTCCAGAGAGGAGGTAAATGACTCTATCTGGAAACATTCAAGGTCAGGTTGAACAAGGCTGTGAGCAAACTGATCTAGTAGAAGATGTCCCTGTTCATCTAAGGGGATTTGGACTACATGACCTTTCAATTTCCCTTTCAATCCAAACTATTCTATGAGTCTGTGATACTTAAACCTAAACAATATTAGAAAAATGCACCCTATACTCATGAAAGAATGTGGAAGTTTCACACCTCACCCTGAAGTTTATTAATAGACCATCAGGAATTTTTCTTTTCATAGGCTACTTTCTTCAAAATTAAAACCTATCTTCTGAGATGCTTCTTTTAGAGAAGCTTGTGGGTAGAGGAAACCGTTTGTTTGTTTGTTTGTTGTTTTGTTTTTGAGAACAAGAATTGCAGGTTTCATTGATTTGCAATGTACATTTTGCTATTCAGTGTTGTATGAAAGCACTGAGGGCTGAAGGAGACGTGGAGTGAGGACAGAGCCACCCTTCCCACCTCACACTGACAATATCAGGCCTGCAGGATACAGCAAAGGCACCCTGCAAACCTGCTACAGTGAATGGCAAAACTGGGCCTTTGATTTTAGTACAGATTGCTAAATTGGATCTCATGTGATGGACACCAACATTATCCATCTAATAAGTGGCAGGATTTTACTTTCTTGCCTGACCCTTCTTGCTACATCTGATTTTATTTTGCCACTTAAGACTTGTGCCAGACTGGTTTGCTGGCATTTGCTGTGTACTCCTATGGTGGGATGAGCAGTGAGTTGCCAGGTTTCCCACTGATAGGTTTATTTAATTATTTTACCAGGAGAAACTGGATACTTTGCAGAAAGGAGGTTAACCATGGAATAAAGAGGGAAATAAAAGGTCAAAGATTGTCCCTGTCCCATGTCTTTATTTCCCTAGCTAGAAAGCAGTGATTTTTAGAGAGATTTCTGTGCAGTGACCTTGGCATCAATGTCCTGCCATGACTTCTCCACATTGTCATCATGCCTTGGGCTCAAAATGTCAAATATCCTACTACAGGAAATCTAACACTGCTAATATTAAAATAACTGCAGTAAAGTAAACTGCAGAAAAATATTTTTCATGACAGTGGAAGCAGAAAAGCTGGTAGATGAATTGGATTCCTTTTTAGATGAATCTTCTATGGATCAGTAGGTTTATTCAGAGTTACTTAAAAAGCAGTTAACATTCCATTAGCAACAAACTGTGATCTGTGTCAGCAGTAAACCACTGTTCAGTCATTTATTTCAGAATGAGCAGTCACTGCAGGGAGAAATAAAATTATGAAATGCCTCACAAGCAAATAAATAGTAAGGCAAAGCCAGAGATTTTCTCTCTGATTCTAAATATTAAGCCTTTCTCCTAGGAATATCTATTAATATACAGTAATTTTTTCCCCAGTGTTTGCTGTGTGCAGGGTAAGTCAGAACTTTCTATTTCTTCTGGTAGTTTGGGTTTGTGATCAAGGAGGAAAAAAGAGTGCATGCTCAGATTTGGCTGCTGCCGTGGTTTTTCACCAAAGTAAGAGCATTGTTGGTTCAGCATAGTGTCCTCTGCTAACCTGGCTCAGTCCAAAAGAGCTGCATTGAAAGAATCCCTTTCCTTGCAGCAGGAATGGACAGGGCACTGTGCCCCTGTGGGCTCTTTACCTGACCATGATCACCCCCTGTGCTTAAAGCAGCCTTTATCTCCCCATCCTCCTGACTCAGACAAAGCCTGCGTTGGCACAGGAGTTAATGTTAGGCTCCCATTATTTTTGATGGGCAGTTTTGGTACTTGCAAACCTTTTTGTACCTTGTGAGAGAGATCAGGTATAAAACAGCCTTCAGGTGTTACTGGTACCACGGTGAGCCAGACATGAGTGGAACAAGCATTATTGAAATCTGTGCAAAACCCTCTCCAGGCTGAGCTGCTCATGGCAGGCATCCTAACAACACCTCCACGTCACCCTCGTGTGGCTCTCCTGAGTGCACTGTGCCACATAAAGCTCAGCCAAAGATCAAACAATTAGAAGGTCAGTTGCTTTGTACTGCTTTGAAGCCATTGCTCTGACTGTACAGTCCTGCAGCCCCCCAGGGCAGATTGTCCCCACTACTGGACATGTCACATAAAACCAGGAGCTCAGCAGCTGCAAAAGCTGCACTGTATTTTAACAACAAATTTAAATGTAGACCTCAATCCCAAAGTAACAAGGTCTGTGTTATACAATAATGTTGCCTTGTAAGGTTTTAATCCTTGTTTTAATTACTCTGATAGATGAATCATTACAGTGAGGCATAGAGAGAGAAGGGAGGAAGAAATATAAATAAACACATGGTGACTACACTGGTTAGACAGCCAGTGTTTCTGCTAAGCCACTAACAGGCAATGCACAGCTGAGTCATGTGTGGCATGTGAGACTATGACTAAAACATTTGGCCATAAGTGCCATATTGACTTTGGAAAACTTTTGTTTTATGAATTTTGTTTTATAGGTAATTCTATAACTCAAAATATATAAGTGGGGTCTGTAGAAGTAATTTTAGATCACTAATTGATATTAGCACTGAGAAATTAAGAGCTATTATTTACACTAATAACCAATACCTCCTCATTTCCCTGAGATTCTGCTGCACCTACACAGATTGATGTGATGGGAAAAACTCCTTTTTCCATCCTTTTCAGAATAAAAGGATCCTGATGGGTATTCTAACCTGGAAAAACAAAGTTTTGGGGATTTTTCCTACCAGTTTCTGATAATGTCTGTTCTGATGTGGCACAAAGCCACAGAAATCATTCTGAGGACATCTTCAAAAGCCATAACTCAAGGCTGTGCTCATTCTCTCCCATTGCCTTTTAAGAAGATTATGATAATGAATAGTAATTTAGAATTAATTCAAAGCTAAATCATTTGGGCTGCTTTTTTCCAGACCTGAGCCCTAACTGCAACAATTGTGTTCAGCTCTATCTCCAACAGCTGAATTCCTCTGCAGATTACATTTTTAGGGTGCAGGGTGATGGTGAGCAGCTTGCCCAGCTCTTCAGAAGCTCACATTTACTGGTGGGTCCAGAAGGTTTGAAGTGAAATCTTTAAGTAAAAAAACCCAGCATTTTTTAATATTTTCCCATGTCAGACCTTTCATTCCAGGAGCTGAAACTCTAATATCTTCAAAATGGCTCAGTAATTCTAGTAGAAAGGAAGAAGCAAGTAATGAATAGAAGGTATCATTCTGGAAATCTTCCAGTACTGCTGCTTAGAAACTGGTTTTTAAGATATATACTTGGAATTAGCCTTTGCATTATAAATAATACAGTCACCTCAGTGATGGAAGTGAAAATTATCCAGTTGAGAAGCAAAAATGAATTTATTTTTAATAGTTTATATAGTCACTGTAATCCATAAATGCAAGCAGATATTATGTAAAACACTGTGGATGTTACAACCACACAGCTAAAATTATCATTTCTAAAATCATCTTTGCAAGTGTGCTCTTAATATCAGAAGATATATGCTTAGTTCTGTTTGCACTCTAAGAAATTAGAAAAATACATTTTTAATATTAGGTCCAAATTCAACTGACAATGGCATATCTTGCATAGCTCAGAAGTGACCTTGTACACATTGAAAAAAAACACATAATTTTGTCCAGAAAGCACAGATTATGCATTCACCCCTTTTAAAACAGATAATATAAATTGTTCCTTTGAAAATACCCCTCTGGTACTATTTTATTGCAAATTTTCCCATGGATGTTTAAAATGTTTAGATGTTTGACAGAATTTGAAATCTACTACATATAGCAGTAAGTGCAGGCAAGTAAATTGGGCATAAAATTTCTGGAGTGAGTACCATGTAATTTTTAAGTGATTCACCTCTATACCACCTGCTAATCCATTTCTGGGAGAATTACAAAATTTTGTGCATCTTGCAGAAAAGTGCCATTTTAAATAGCAAAGCATAACTTTAAAAGAGTGAAACAAGGATGAAAAAGCTTTCACAAAAAAAGTTGTCGCTGAAATATTTCCTGAACACCAATCATTAGTTGTGAAACCATTGCTGGTCCATAAATTCAAATTTCTTACCATCAGAGAAACACTTGCTTCATTTATATATACAAATAGAGCGTTCCTACAAAATCCAGCTGCATTGGTGGTTTCAGCAGCATTTAAGATAAATATTGCAACAGCTTCTTTCTCACTGTCTCCTAGATATATCAGTATGGACAGTATCTTTCCAGTGTTGTGCACTGAATTTATAAAGCTGATTTTATTCTCACTTCAGATTACCTGGTTTCTGACCAAAATGGGGTCCCCTGCATTTAGAAGGAGGTATTAAACAGCACCATTGCTGTTTTATGTCTTCCCAACATTTTCTGTAACAGCTTCTCTAAAAATGTGTGGCATAAACAAAATCCTCAAGCTCACCTTGGTAAAAAGGTTTTATTGGTGCTCATTTGCAGTGACCTACACAAGCTGTTCTCAGGCTCCCCATTCCTGAGCAGTGATGCTCATTCTGTACTGGAGCCAAGCAGGCACTTAATCTGTGCCAAGCCATTGTTTTGTCAAAGTACATTATCAACACAAAGGCACAAATACAATTTGTGTTCTGTTAGTAAAATCAGGAAAAATTATCTCAATGAAGAAAGGAGGCAGGAGTTGCCCACCCAATGATCTTACAAACCGTGTCTGCATGGATCAAATTTTCCACATTATATCAAGAGCAAAGGACGCCTGAATTCCCATTTAAAGAATGGAAGCAGAAACATATTAAGAATAGCACCTCTGATTTTTTATTCTAAGAAAAAAAAAAGGAAAATCTGTCTCAATTCCTCACTGACTTCTCATAGTCTTCTATATTTCAGTATTCTTTATACCTAACACAAAATTACTGCAGCAGGACATTCTATTTCACTTCTGTGCTATGTATAATTTTCAAAGATTGGAAATGTTATGGGATGAATAAAACAGGATTGTTATTTTGTACACAGCAAAGATGTCCTAATTAATGAAATTTGCTGAAGAGAATCTAAAAGGCATTAAAGCTCAGGACATACAACACACAACCATGTTTCACCCTAGCAAAATACTGCAATCTTTGGGAAAGGAAGAGATCTGAGATTGTTTTTTCTTGCTTAGTTTGCATGGGTGTAATGTGCTGAACATCACACAGAATGTTCACTGAAACTTCCTACTACAGTGTTATTAAACCGATATCCCTCAGAAAGCAAAACATTAGTTTGAGTTACCCAATCTTCAGATATAATTTTTTTTAAACTCAAAGTTTTCTCTCTGAACTTGCTGACATCTGCATGACATAAATAAACTGTTAGGCATCCAAAATCCCTTATAGAAAAAAAGGAATATTACTAGGGCTGAGGTGCTCTGAATCTTCTATATAAAACACACAATCCACGCATACCACATCTGCTTAAAAAAAATTCAACAAACCATATTCTCTTTTTATCTGCAGAATTTATTTCTTCTCTCACCAAAAAAATTAACATATTATAACTATCTCTGTTTTTTTCTAAGGACCAAAGGTGCCCCTTTGATTGGTGAGGATGCTCCAGTGGTTATAAGTTTCAGAAATCCCTTATAGAAAAAAAGGAATATTACTAGGGCTGAGGTGCTCTGAATCTTCTATATAAAACACACAATCCATGTATACCACATCTGCTCAAAAAAAATTCAACAAACCATATTCTCTTTTTATCTGCAGAATTTATTTCTTCTCTCACCAAAAAAATTAACATATTATAACTATCTCTGTTTTTTTCTAAGGACCAAAGGTGCCCCTTTGATTGGTGAGGATGCTCCAGTGGTTATAAGTTTCAGATTTTCACGTATGAAATTGCGCTGTCGGACTGTGGATCCTATGTAGCTGCTGGTACAAACTACTTTTGCTGCTGTTGTAGGTGGTACAGTCTCTGGAGGAAGTCCATTGATGACATATGTCCACTGCATTGATTGTGTCTGAAAATAATGAACAGAGAAAGGAAAAAAAAAAATCAGTGATCAAATACCTTGAAAATTTGTCAGTGATTTAAGATGCAATACTGATTTCAAAAGGTATTTATCCTTTCCCTTGTAATGTACTGGAATAACAGAGAATGAGAATTGCACTCCTGGAACAGAGACCAAAAATCACATTCAGCTTTATTCAGGACCAGGCATAACAAAGATCAGAAATTTACCTTCCCTGGCTGATCTAAAATTCCTTTTTTATTTAGTAAATCCCAGAGGTCTGTAAGTTTTTCAAAAAGCTCTATATGTATTTCAAAGGTAGCTATTCCATACTACAACATAAATGCCTCAGGTTTAGACCATAGGATTCCCTTGCAGCTCTGCCATCTGTAACAATGTAGTATCAAATGGTGGGATTTTCACATTAAAACAATGAATAAAACTAAGAGAAAAGGATTCAGAGTATGCACAAGAGAATTGAAGCTTCATGTTGGAATCTCTAGTTTGAGGCATATTTATGTGGATTGAAAATGACACTCTCCATTTGCTCTCTGTCTGTAACTGGGCTCTAGGAAGAGAACATATGTTTCCATGTCATGTCTTGTAATGCTTGAATACTTGATTCTTCCTGAGTATACGGTCCTTATTCTTACTGCACATCCCATCTATCCATGCTTAAGGACTTTTATTTCTATAAATATTAAGGGTATACTGCTGTCTACCCCCCATGCTTCATTTGTGTCCTGAAACAGAATTTTGGTTGTTAAAAACTTGTGTAATTTTTGCAGATCTTCCAATCATTTTCCTTTTATAATGTATCACTTTGATTATTGAAAGCAGGTCTTTATTCCAAGTCTTTAGCACTTTCCTGTCATTACATCTGGACAAAGGCTTGTTCCTGGGTTTTAGTTTTCTATTCTCCTTTTCTTCAAAAAAAACCAACAAAACTAAAAACTAACAAGAGAAATATTACAAATCCGAAAGATATTACAAAATCTCAAATGATGTGTCATTATGTCCAGCTTTGTACTAAGCAAAAGGACAAAGCTTTGAAATCCCCCTTTAGGCATAGACTGTCATCAATCCCCTCACATTTAGTGACTGAAAATCCCAGGTTTTACATCTGGGGATTTTTTTTCTGCTTCTGAGATAAAACTAGTAGGAGGAGACTGATGAAAAAATATTGCATGTATAGGTCTATTAAAATATATTCATACAAGTGAAATTTGGCTTTTATACACAGCATGAACATAGTACCCAAAACACACCAGAGTATTTTGCAGGGTACTCAAATTTGCAGCCTCAGAGCAGGGGAGTCACATGAAATGAGTGATATTCCCAAATTCCCCAGGTCTGCCTTTCCACAGGACACAGCTGTGCTGGGTTCTGGGTCCTGAGCAGGTTTTTGGTGCTCTCCTGCTGTGTCTTGAACTACAGGGACACAGCCCATAGGGTCACCTTTCTCCACTGCTTCCAGTCACACAGATTTATCTTTACAGCAGGAGTTGTACTTCATGGAATTCATCTCCCATTTAAAACTAACTTAATCCTTGGAACAGTCAATTGTAGATAAAAACATTACCCCTAACACCAGTGTCATTCTTCACCTAAGGAAAGGAAAGGTCAGAAAGGCTGATATGGTCTCAAATTGCTCTAGAAAACAGTGCAACAGTCAACCCTCAAAGCTCATGAGTCTTTCCCCCAGCTGACAGTCCAGCTTCCAACAGGGATGGATTTGGGGCACATTTCCTCATTCCAGTGTGAGCCCTCTGCTCCTGCTCTGCTCTGGGCATGGAGCACCCAACCAGACCTGACCTACAGAGAGGTGCCACAACACCCACACAAACTGTGACAGATTTTCAGACATCCTAACTGCTATCAACCATCTCCAAAGCACAGTGTGTATATCTGTCTTGTTATTTATTGCGTTCTGCCATTTAATTATGGTCTAGGTAAAGCACCACAAAAGCCACACAGATCAGCAGGCAACCCTCTCCACCTCCAACTTTCATCCCATATTTACAACAACATACAGAAGAGCAGGAAAAAAACATGATAAAATGTTTCTTTGACTTCATTAAGTTTTGTTACATCAGTTGTATACTTGCCACTGAAAAGTTTGAATCCATTATATTTATCTTTGTTTTCTTTCATATGTTTCTTCCTACCATTCTCATTGTTACCCTGATCAGCGCTAAAGCATATTAAAGGACTATCAAGCAAGCAGTTTTGAATTTATATTGCAGATATTAAACAAAAAGAATTTTCAGAACATTAAACCATAAACTCTTTGGCTCAGGCTTTGTTCTCTGCTGTGCACTTTACAGAGCATTTACATTATTTCTCAGATATACTGCATACACTTACAGCTCCTAAATGCCATCATCATACGGATCTCTAATTGTAGTTTTAACCAGCATTTTGGAAACTGAATGATACTTTTCTGCACCAATATTGAAAGAATAGATGAGGGTTTTTTGCTGTGTATTTTTAAAGAAACCTCTACTTGCAAATTAGCAGTCCTGATTTTACATCGTGTCTGTTGAGTGACACACCTTCTTCCAGTAAGATTAGTAAATGAGAACTCAGTAGATATTTCACCATGCATACACAGTTTTTCAAACTTTTTATTACTATTCTACTAAAATTAGAATTAATTTAAATTGAATACTATTCTGTGTAAAACAGATTAACTCATCTTTATTCTCAGTCTTATTTAATACTGTGAAATGAACTAGTAACTTCACTGTCTGCAAAGGTAATATCCAGCAAAAGCAGGTGTGACATGAACCAGCATCAGTATCTTATGTCCAAAGATAAAGCTGTCATTTAAGAAAAATAAGTGACTCTCCAAAGTTAGCTCATTATTTTATTAACTCCAGTACAAAATGAAGTGGTTTATCTTTCTTTAATAGAGCGGATGAACAATTTAGTTTAAAGATAATTTAACCTCAGGGTCATATTCACTGTGTGCAAGTCTCATGAATTATTTCAAGGTCAGAGAAAAAATCTGAAAGGTGCTTCAGCCACTGATTTAAACTGAGTAGCAAGTTACTAAAAAATATAATTTCTGTTCATGAAATCCACACATATTGTGACTTGACTGTCTCTACTATTAGTAATAGTGGGATTTAAACAGAAATGGTGGGCTATGCCATCTCTCAACTTCATTTATCAACAGCATCGAATAATAGATATAGACTTCTGGGTAGCAATAGCCTTTTATTAATTTCCTGTTTGCCATAGAAATATTCTGGATTGTGTGTTCAGTGAAAAAAAAAATGGGTTATGGCTTGACTTGTTCAAAAAAAAGATGCCTATTCTCTTGCTGTGTCAGGAGTTCTGTAGCAGGAGACCTAAGAGCAACTCCACCTAATATCATCTTGAATTATGGTAGTTCACCTATTGGAAATCATGTGCCATCCTCCAAGACAACTCGGGATGATCACTGTGAAAAAATTGTGCATTTATGTACACATTAACTGGAAAAAAATTTTTTTTCTGTCAGCTCAGCATTTTCTGCTAAAGGGGAAACGAGTGTCACACACATGGAAAAGTTACTGTAATTGTCAACATAACCTGGGGTTCTCTGTTTAACATTAGAACCACCCAGAAATCAGCAATTTTCAAGGTAACCTAGATTTAAGTAATTTTCAATAAACCTCAGACAACCACAACTGTCTATTTTACTAGAATACTGAATTTCCAAGGGCACAATATTAGTTGCTGAAGCTGTAAGTATTTTTTTTGGGCTAAGTCTGTACAGCTTAACTTCAGTAGCTGTTCTAACCAATACGAAAACTGCAGCAAGAGCAAATCTATCAACTTCAAAATCCATGCCAGTGCCTCAAAGCTGCTGCTTTGGGTTCCCCAGGTCAGATATATCACACAAAGGCAAACACAGATCATCGCAGTTTCAAACTTCTCTGCAATGGTAGAGAGGAGGAAGAGAGACTTTCCAAGGTCACCCACATATGACCATAGAATTATGGACATAGAATAGATAAAATATGTGATTTAAAAGCAGTATTTACAAGCGGGCCCAAATTTCCCAAATCAGAGGAACTCTTCTTTCTATTTTTAAGGCAGTGCAGTTTATTGTATCAAATTTGGAATAATTCCAATGCTAGCTCTGGTCGTAACAAAGTCTAAAGATGAAGGTATCAAATCTGCTGCAATCTCTGCTAGGACTAGAACAGAATCATAAATGAGAATCTCTGTTAAGAAGATATATCTGATATAAACACAGGTAGTTAAGAATCCAGGCTCCCTTTGATGCATATCTAGGCCTATTTCACACACAATTTAAGAAGAAAGATCAGATCATATGCAGAACATCCTTGACAATCTGTGAGAGGATTTGTTGTAGAAATGAATGACTTTCTTTTCCAAAGTCTCAATGTTCCTGGATTAAAATGTGAAGAGAATAACAATTTGGCTCACCTGACTGGAGTAGTGGCCATCTACTGAGCTAAATCTCTCTGAAAAATGTTTTTAACAATTAAAAAATGAGACACACACTGCCACTTCTAACTAAATAACATAAGTTATTCAAGTAAGTCATTTAATCATCTTGATGGCTGACTGAGTAATGTTCATGAAGTAATTTTTCAGTCAGTACTGGCAACAGTCACAAAATAATTTATATGAAAGCCAATTTTTTTGGTATCCAACCCATTTTTACTGATGTCTCATGATTCATAGGATTAATTTACAAAACACAGATTATCCATGGGTGTTCACTGTAGGCTGGAAGTGCTGCTGAAGTACATGGTAAATAATTGCCAAAGAAAATCTGTCTTAGGCAAGTGGATTGGGTGCAAGGATCAGGAATTTCAAGGAAAATTGTATTCCAGTTAGCTTCCAAATAGTGTAAACTCAGAAAAATCAAAATAAAATTCACAAGATTTCCTAAAAAGTTAAAACACAGGAAATTACACATAGTGCATCAAATATTTTCTGGCCATTAATTTATACTGGAAAGTTTTTTTTTATACAAACAAAAAAAAAGAGTGATTAGAGTTGGTGTATACAAAATGAAATTAAAGCAAACCTTTATGTGAACTGTGTAAGGGAAAAGAAAAGGCAAGAGAACTCGTGGATCAAGACAATTATAAATTTAATAAGTGAAGGAAAGAGGAGGGAAAAAACCTAAAGCAATAAAAAATCATCTCCCACAAGCAGACAAATGCCCACTCAGGCTCTGACCAATTTCTAATGAAGATGGATGAGAATAATTTTCTTAGCTTCAAGAACACTTCCAGATAGAATTAAAATTTACTTAATTGATTTCTGCACTTCAAACAATAGGTGTTTCACAACATTGCTGAGACATTATATAACCAAAATCCTCCAGGACTGGCAATGGTCTGAATACTCTTTTACAGCAATGGTTCCTGCATTGTTATCACCTTTTGCCATTATCAGAACTGTAAGTTGCAATAAGCAAAGTAACCTTTCCTCATGCCTGTGAATCCAAAATGTTGAGTATTGATTCTGCACTCTGCTTCTAATCATAAAACTCAAGCCAACACCAACACGTATCTTATTTAATGGGAAACTATTTCAATTTTTCTAGTTAGTTACATTTTTCCTTGCTCATTCTTTTCAAGAGATACAATTTAAAATAACATTAAACTATGGTAATTAAGAAATCTATCAGGAACAAGGCAGAATGTATTTTCAGCAAGCTGCTGAATATGTAACAGTTCTGTTTGCTGTTAAGATATGCAAGTTTGCATAGACAAGTTTAGAGAAGCCACACCTGGGTACTGTGGCTGGCACACTGCATCATTTATTTGCAGAACAGCATGACAAATGGTTTTGATATGCTATCTTCCATAGGCTAAGTTAGTGATTATTCAGTAATAAAGGTGCACAAGCCTGACTTCTGGAGGGCTTGATAATGTTACCTGCAATCTGGTTCACTCTGACACCTATTTTATCATTTAAGACTTATTGTGTGTGCCTTCTGCTTTAGAAAATCTCAGAAGTCTCACACATGAATTACAAAGCAATTGCTCTGGTCTCCAGCTGAATTCAGCACAGTGAAAGGAAATTAACTGCAAGCCAACAGGAATATGCCCTTTTCCAAGGATTCCCAGCCTCCTGGCTGCTCCACCTGGTGCCTGGCTGTGATTCCTGCCCCAGTTGCATCTTGCCAGCCCTCAGCTCTGTCGGTTTTCTGTCCAGCCTGACAGGCACATCACAGCTCTGGGATGCCACTGTGGCTCAGAAGTCTCTTCTGTCCTCACAGCACTTTCCAGCTTAGCTAAGAAGTGTGCTCTCTTATTTACCATTAGGGGCAATACATTGTTGTTTTTTGTTGGTTTTTTTTTTCAGCTAGAACTGCACTGTTTATCAAGGAAATTCTAAATTTAGAAGTTTGATTATAGAAAAATATCTATTTAAAAATTCTGTTCAGGCACTGTTTCACTGTTTCTTACCTGTAGCTCAATTAGGTTGTGATGTCCTCTTTCAAAGCTACAAGCTTTTTCAAAGAAACAAGCATGACTATTTTCCTTACTGCCTTTTAATTATAGCTCATTCTTTGATCTACATAAATTTTTAAAGTAATTTTCTATGTCACTTCTGCAAAATTAAGATTCCTAGCAGCTATTTAGATAATTATCTAACCTCAATTATTTTGATATGTAGTTGACTGAGAACAGAAATTTTAATGATGGCTAAAGAACTTTAACTGCTTCAGTAAAGTAATTAAGGTTTCCTGCCATTAATAAAATCTACTGTAAGTATTCATGACTACTAAAGTCTCAAAGAATCCACACCATATCCCACGAAGTATCTGATTTGTGTGCAGAAATATAAACGAGACAACATGATTTCAGTTATATTTATACATTCAGTTAATAAAATGTACACACAAAGTTCTGGTAGAGACAAGCTGTAACATATATGTTAGTGCTAATTAGCTTCTCAGCATTGAGTTCTCAGCAGGGTAATGAAACAAAAAAAAGTTTGTACATACAATATTTGGGTTTAACATTTAAAGCAAATGAGAAAAAGATCACTGCAGGATCTTTCTCCATAATCCCAACCTCCTGTTTTCCTTTACAACACAATTGTAATGACGAACATAAACTGAAGAACTTACATTGCCATCTCTGCTGCTTTACAGCTTAATTATCACTGCTCATTGAAACACACAAAATTACAAATCTGCAACTCACTGTTCAAAGAATTTAATAATAAAAATATGTTAGTGTTAGGATTATGACTTTAGCCTCAGAAATGCAAAAGACATTTTAAAGCAAGGGCACTGTAGTCCTTTATTAGAGCAGCAGCAGCAGAGAGGCACTGCAAAAGAAAAGAAGCTTCTTCACCATTTCTAAAAATAGCCCAAAGCCTCAGCCAATACATTGGCTAGAGAGGATACATGCAAAAAAGGTTCTTCAGTGTTAGGTCCAACACTAATTGCATTTTACCACCTCCATTGTTATTCCCCAAATAAGAGTGATTTAATACCGCTTTTATTTAATATACCTAACTAAGTCTGTCTCCCTCAGGTCACTAATGAATATGATTCCAACAAACACAAAAGGCATCAATGAGGATCAGGTATTCTCAACATGTCATCCAACCTTATTTCAGGTCACTGCTGAGAGCACAGCAGCTGAAGCACACACAGCCACAGATGCTCTGACTGCCATTAGAGCTGCAGGAATTAAAGCTTGTGTGGAGCAGAAAGGGGGAAGTCTGGAGTACACAAAAGGGCTACCAAAAAGAGCAAAGAGAACACAAACCTCATCCAAACGTTACTGAAACCACTTAATTCTGCAATTTGGGTAAGAATATTAGAAATATCTCTAACAGATATTTACAGATATTAACATCTCTAGAGACGTTAGATGTGATGGAGTTCTATCGGTCCAAAATGAGCTTACGAGCATCAGGAGTCCTTGATGCATTTTTAAATGTCCAGGAATAGATACAAGATGTGATCTGATACATATATAATATTAATACATATGTAATATGTATGAATGACTGAATTCCTGCAGCCACACACTGTACCAAAGGTGGAGAAGTAAAGAGCTGCCTTCCTAGATCATAACCAGAGACTGAGGTGTGAGTGAATATAGCTTAAAATCCAATTAGACACAGACCATCTGTACTGGTAAATTCCTAAAAGGAAATTCTGGATTACTGCCTGAGTTCTTAAAAAGCTAATAATAACCTTTGATCATTGTGTTCGTCCCTTTCCAGACAGATTTATGGTTAAATCTCCTTGTTAGTGATGAAAGCTAAGCCAAGGACAAGCATAGCTAGTACATTTACATGTGCCCTGCCTGAGAACAGGAGTTCAGTTCCAGAACTTCATTAGAAGTTTCTGAGCTCTGTAGCTGTGTCATACAGCATTCTGCAAATAAAAAAGAGCACAGAATATATTCAGTCAGCTATCTTCTTTTTCAAATGGGAGAGTGATAAGCATCACTGCTGTTTATATAAAGAGATTAATCAAGCATCTAATACAGTAAAAGAAACCAAGTAGAAGGGATTGAAGGACCTTGTTTTCCCAGGATTTGAATTTCTTATTTGCTGCTGTACAAGTTGTCACTTATAGAGATAAAACACTACAGTGATTAGCCATGCATCTTTTTATCAACTTTGTTTTGACCATCTTATTTCTTAAATCAATATTGCTGTTTCACTTCTAAGACAGTAGCCTGAAAACATTGTCAGCATGCAGTGAATAGACTTAAAGTGCAAACCATGATTTATAGAGAATGTCGGGTGTTTTCCCCTGCTGTGTGTTTTAACAGATTCCTTCTAAAGAATAACTTAAAATTTGAAAAGTTTCTGAGAGAATTTTTACTGCTGAAGTAATACATGTCTTCAAATGTTTCCTGACCTTCACATTTACACAGATTTCTTCGTTGCAAATAATTTTTGTTTATTTTGCAACTTGCTTCAAAAGAGCTATTCCTGGCTTTGTGCTCTGAAATTCTATATTCTACAGTTTGGCACCTTCTGGAGCCTTTGATCCTGTAATATGTATAATACAATTAAAATCAATAACCTAGGCTTCACATCTCCAATTACTTCTATATTCTCCAGCAGTTCTTAACAGGACTATTTTGATTCTCTGTGAAAGTCATGTTGACTGTGGAGTTGGGGTAAACATATCAAGGTAAGTATCTGCCTCTGGTGCTGATGGCAAAGGGACAACAGAGAAATTAAAATACAGTATGTTTTTCCAGCTTGTCATGAGTCAGTTCTCCAAATTTGGATTTATTCCTGTTCATTGTGAGGAGCAGCAAAAGCATCACAGCACACGCATTGGTGAGTTCCAGTGCTGCTCTTTGGTGCAGGATTTCTCTCCCTGCTGGCACTCCTGAGGAAGGGAAGGCTTACCTCAATGACCAGTGTTGCTGTGTGCTTCTTGCCATACATCCTTGGCTTGTACCCCACTGTTATGTGGGTTCCCACAGTCCCTGCTGGGAGGAGTTCTCCAGCTTGAGGCATCACGAGGAAATCGGGATCGCTGCCCGCCAGGAAGCGAGCAGTGAACGGCTCTGGGTGTCTGCAGAAAAGCACAAAAGTGCCTTTTACAGCATCTCAACAGAATTTATCTGCAGTCTAACACTTAGGCCACCATGTGGCATGACTCAGGAAACATGGCATGGAATGGATATGGAATATTAGCAGCATTCTTGCAGAATAACTATTCTGTAGTAATCCTTTATTTATACACAGGGACCTGCAGACTGGTATTCAATTTCAAATACATTTACATGCTATTATAAATATTGTATTAACTATGGAATAATGATAGCATTTGCCACTAAAAAAAAAAAAGAATCATTTGAGTTGTAGATATAATAATAGTGATAGAAGTAAATTCCATATCAGAGTGAAAACCCATTTTTCTTATTAAAAGCACTCTCTTTTCCAATCTCTAATCAAATAAAACTGACAAGCTACCCATTTTATTACGGTTTATGACTAGAACCAAATTCGCATTCTGACAGAGTGCTACTAGACTAGGAGGGAGTTCTGAAAGACTTGAAATGAAGATATGAAAAATAATATTTTTTATTACTGTTTTCACATTTTTCATGGCCCATAAACTGAACATTTTAAGATTTTGCAATAACATAATTAGGTTGCTCTACTGATAATATCATGCATCTCTGATCTCAAAGAATTTGTGTTATAGGTACTGCAGATCTTGTCTAATGCCTTGGTTCACAGCAGTGCTTTTGGACCCAAAGAAAATCCCTAGTCCTGGTACAGACAGTGGCTGAGCACTATAAAACCATCTCAGGCCAATCCCAAACTAAAGCCTGTCCATCACAGTTCCTCAGGGACTCCTTGCCATAAACATTCTCAGCATGAAAAGAATGTACATTCTTGTATTTTCTGGTGAGGCATTCTCCTTTTAGTCTTTATGTGTGTTGCTCAGGACAACTCTATCACTCTCTGGACAGAAGGAGAACACAGGAAATTGAAAGTAGAAATACAATGGGATGGTCAAAAATTAATCCACAGCACCCTGGCACCGTAGAGCAGGGCAAGTACAGTGCATGCTTGGAGGGAGCACATTTTCAGCTGATAAACCCTGAAGGATGAAAAGCTAACAGCATCTCAAAGAAAAGCTGTTCAAATCTGTTTATTCATGGACTGTCAGACCAGAAATAACACTTTTCAAAGAAAATACCCACAAAGAAATGAAATTTAATATTTACGGCGTATCGGAAATGTTCCACATTTCCTGGGCCAGCACTATCCTGTGGGTGGCACGCTGGGCCTGCGTTACCTTGTGTAAAAATAGCCCTCCTTTGGAATGTGTTCTCAGGAAAGGCTGTACTATATTCAAAACGCTCTCGTGAAAAAAAGGTCACAGTGCCAGTTTATAGAAACAAACAGTGTGAGTGCAGAAAAAAGAAACCAAAAAGCCTCTGCTCCAAAAAAATTAACTGATACTTAGCAATGCTGCCGCACCTGGGTGCACCAGCAGATTTAGCCCAGCTTTTCCTTTGGATGACAGCAAGGTGAGCAAAAGTACTGAATGTCTGAAACTACATTTCCAGTCTTGTGACATCAATCTTATGCTGACAACCTTCTTTTGTGGTGCCTAAAGCTGTGCCGCTGAGTTTATAGCCCTGGGCCATCAGCACTAATCCTGCTGGGCCTGAGCTCCCATCCATGTGCTGAATAAATCCTGAATTTTCACATCTTTATTTCCCTCAAGAACTGCTCAGCTGTGAGTGCCTAGAGCACACCGACTACACACAGACAGCAGGCATGGGATCAAAAGGAAGTGATGCTTCTAGACTAAGCAGCAGAGTAGAGCACTCATCAAAAATGCCTGAGATAAATATTCAAACCCTCATTCTGAAAACAGAGCCCTGGCCACAGGTCTTCATTTCCAGCATCACGGCTCTATAGACTGTTCAGGAACATTTTAAGGCAGCACTTTCTGTATCTCCCATGCTCAGTCTGTTTTCCAGTGAATAGCTAGGGATGATAACTCCTAGTAAGTGCTTGGTGTCTTTGTAAGACATCCAAGTGCACGACTTTGATTACAGATGTAATGATTAAATGCTCAGGGAGATGAGGCAGGGGACAGGCTGCTTACACAGGAGACACAGGAAAATATGGATCTCATTCCTGCAGAAATTGCCTCTTAGTAGAGTGTTATGCAACAGTAGCTTGTTTCAGGTTTTTTTCAGAGACATCAAAACAGTCAGAAAACACAGAGCAGAAAAAGCTACTGGTTTTGTCAGGACAAGGGGAACAGACAGTTAAAAATAAAACTGTCACAAAACTCATCTATAATTATGCACACAAGATATTTACCAACACAGAGAAAAAAGATCTTATTCCATCAACCTTTTCAGATTTTAATTTTCATAAAGAAAAATGGAAATTAAAAAAAAATAATAAAAAAGCTTTAAATAAAATCTGCATGCTTCTTGATAGCATTACCAGAAGGTACTAGACACAGTTATAGTTTTTTTCATGTTGAGTAAAATATGTAAAGGCAAATGAACTGCATGAACAAATATAAATCACAGCTAAAACCTCCCTGTTCCCTCCTGAAAGCCTGTCAGTTTTAAACAAAAGAGTCAGGGTATGTACTGGATGCAAAATGTTTCTCAGAGTAGAAATTATGTCCAAATAAGGAAAATAGAAATCCTGACAAATTAAATGTACAGCCATAATATGATAGGCCAGCAGGGATTCTGATGAAGATGATACAAAACCCAGAAATTAAAAAATTACGCATAATCAGAAGCAGGATTCTTTAACTGATAAATCATGCATTGTTTTAAAAATAGATCTGAAGATGTCCCCTGAGACAAAACAAGCAGTGCTTTCACTGTTGTTTACATTAGGGAGATGCTAGGTACCTCACAACTATAAGTAAATTGCTTTTGCTATCTCAGCTTTTATAATAAAGAGAAATCTGGAGATGAAATTCACAGAATAGCACCTGCATTTCAGACATTATAATTTTCTGTGTCTGTATATTTAGTGTAGAATTAAAAATTAATAATTATGTTTTTTAAATTATTAAAATTTAATTCCTCCTTTTTGATTACTCCTTTAGGTGAAAGAGCTCTGGAGTCCATGTTTAGCCTGTCATTTCTCAGCCATGAAGGTCGGTTGTGAGGCAGTCTGCACTCTTCCAGGAAGGGTGGCAGATACCAACACACCTTGTAAAGTTTAATGATGTGTAGAGTTTTGAAAACACACACAAACCGAGCACAAATGAATTAGGAAATGTAAGGGCAGAGGCCTTATAAACCTAAGAAAGTAAATTGTTTGCCCCTCTGTCTTTCCTTAACTCCTCTCATAATTGTTTGATACTGCCATCAGACAACAAGAACTCTGTCCTTACTCAAATAATGAACAAGAGTAAATAATAATTTGAATTTAAATAATAATTGGATGATCAAATCATGGCACTTGGAAAAGAGGAAAGTGAGCTGGTCTTTAATGGACATTTTTATAATTACTCCTTTAATCTTGTCCTTAAATAGCAGTCTATGCTTATCAGTGTTCTCACACTACAAAATTTTCAAATTATTAAACTAGAAAATAATAGCAGCTTATATCTCCAACTACAGAAGAACTTAAAATTTATATTCCTGTAGAGATCATACTTGAAAACTTATAAAATACTCATCATAACTAAAAATATAAGATTTTATTAAATTAAGACTCAAAATAGGTTTAATCTTTCTCTTCCCAAAACTACTGAAGCAGTAAATTATTCCTGTAGAAAGGTATTCCTTTACAAAAACCAGTCTTTTGAAAAGCCATGCATAAAAAAACCAGCACATAGTCCTTTTGATCAAATGCTTGGGTATTTTTTGATAATAAAAGAAGAATAAAAAATGTCTTAATCTGTAAAGTATGTAACTGCTTCAGGATATAAGGGATACGAAAATGTTGCAATGAAGTTCAAACAATAATCATTACTGAATTTATTTCTTGTAATTTGCAGTTAGAATCTGTTGGATGACACAAGAAATGTCAGTTATTACACAGTCAAGTCCTTTAAACTTATTAACTGCATGCATTTGCCAAATTCTATAGAATTATTAGTGACACTTGGTATGACTTAGACAATTTCTTATCAACAATAAAAAACTAAACTGGAAAAATACATTAGTAACTCATTATTTTTATAAAAATTGGTTATGCTTCATACCCAAAACAACTCTGGTTTAATTGACCACGGTCAATCCTGAACTCTGGACATCAGAAAATATTTAAACTCCAGCTATCACTTCTGTGGCTTTGGAAAGGCTGCTTCAGAATTACAGGACTTTCAAAAACTATGAGCAAACACTGCATGACAAATGCCTGTCAGGAAATACTTCACCAACCCTAAGATGACTTTTTGTTGTGCACATTTTGTGAAACCAATGCAGGAGCTGGAGGTTCTGTCTTCACAAGATGATTTCTGTCTCATCCCTGTTCCACCCAGGGGTGCTTTATTTGCAGATTGACTGAGGACTGGATACAGCTCCTGGCTAAACGTGCTGTGACATGTCACCTATTCTATTATTAGGAAGGATGATCTTAACTTTTTGAAAAGTCTGCTGCATGTTTACATTATCGATATTTCCCCCTTGTCTCCATTCAGACTCAAAAAAATGGAACCCAGTCAACATTTGTGCTTTGCAGCTGCCACTGTGTGGGAAGTGCTAAGATAAAGTATTCTAATTACATCTTTAGGTTAGTGGTGGAATTTTGCAGAACTGCTAACAATGAGATTGGCAGAGGAATCCAGGCCTGGAACATGCACAGCAATATGTAAGAGAGTGAAGGAGGGGATGCATGAGCTGAGAACTTACCAAAAGCATTTTCTTGCAGCACACTTCATTCTGGCTCATAGTAGTTCTAATGAAATACACCAGAAATTAGAGTAAAATAGAAATGGTTCTTAAAATTGTAATTGCAAACAATTTTATTTTTGTTTTCCCTTCAAAATGAGGGAGGGTACAGAAACAAAATGGGTTGTGTACTAATTCCTCAGAATTAAAATGTATTTTGTGTGACCAAGGAATATTGTTAATTGAACATTTATTCTATGCACTAGGAAATGTGCATAGAAGAAATAAGGAAAATCTCCAAAGAAAAGTAGGTTGAGACGACTAAATCTGCACATGCAATCATTTTAAAGCCTAATTTCATCCTTATTCTCATCTCTCCAGCCCACCAGTTTGGGGATTTTTTCCCCTTTATTCTAGCTCTGTTTCCATAATCAGGTGGAGCCTTGGATTTTGCAGGTGCCCCTCCGTGGAGATCACATCACCAACAGGCTGTTTGCTTTTGTGACAACAGGTGCTGCATTTTTCTGAGGGGCAGTTTGAGTTTAGCCGAGAACTTTCCTTAATGTAACAAATATTCCATTTGTAATAAACATAGGATTGGAGTGACAGGACAGGATGGCAAGACAGAACAAAATTCTAGTGTATATGGGAAGCCATACATGATGGAAACAATCACTAACAGGTATACAGAAATACAGAAGTAAATTGGTGAAAGGAAACTGTGCATGAGAAAGAAGCAGACAGGAAAAATAGGAGAGCATTATCCCCCAGCTTGACTAAACCTTCAAATGTAGTGTAGTTTACCAAAGATTTCCAAGTGAATGTAATGTTCACAAATATCTATCTATCCCACACATTTCATGTTGGCTACTACATATTTGCACTGGAAAGCATGAGGTAACATTCTGCTGTAGCTGGACATCAGTATTTTAATGTGAAGAAATAAATCCAACCATGAAAATACCTTTGTACAGGAAGATAGAGCAGTAAATAAGCTCCAAAACCCACTTCTGTATTAACACAAATGTCCTGATCCCAAACTTAATTGATTAAAAATACATTCTCTGCAGTAAGCCAAATATAGAAATGGTTAGTTTTCTCAAGCAAAGTATCACTTTGAGAGTTTTTATTTTATGTTTCAATTACAGATTTCAACATAAAATAACAGACCAATAATTTAAGATGGATAACAAATTAATTTCTGTAAGTTTTATTTCCAAGGATAATATTTTATTATTTTTGGTTAATACTGCTGTAATTCTGTAAACCATTGGCATTCAATAATGCATTTGGTATTAAAACAAGCACTAATATTATCTCCAACATTAGAGGTCTGTACTAAAACAAATTACCCCAGTGAAAATGCTGCCAATGATTTCAGCTGGTGTTGAAATAAATCTACATTTATGATAAAACCCTAAAAAGGTCACCCATGAATGTTAAGAAGTGGTAGATGTTTCTTATTTAGGAGGTGAAATCTGCTGATTTGACTCTAATCAAGCTTAATGCCAATACAAGAAATGCTTTAACAACATGTCCCTTTGGAATTTTTAAAGCTGAAAGTAAAATATTGGTCTACTCCTACATCCCAACTGACATAGGTGCACTAAGTTTTAAAAAATACATTTGCTTTCTTCATGCAGTAAAACTGTTTAGCTGCAGCCTCAGTATCTTTCATTATTTTCTGGAGCACATATTGGGCTATTTCTCATTGGGTCATGTGTGTGTCAACTTTAAATGTATTGAAAGGGTGCATTACCTATTTTCATGAACTGCTGGAGCTCTCATTATTGCAGATCATTGTGAGGAGTGCAGCAATGACCTCCCATTTGTAACTGATCATCCTTTCTGAAGCAACTACACCAAAACCATTAATTCAATCTGAGATATTCTGTACACACTGAGGATTTTGGGGAGGGGAGGAGGGAGGGGGGGAATGTGGAATTAAAGGAGGAAGGCCACATTTGAATAGCTGTAAAGAAAAAGAAAGCTAAACCCATTGATCTCATAGGTTTATTGTGGATCACTGAAGAGCCTCATTCAATGTGATGTGTATATATACATATATATACACAATAAATGTACAAGAATACTAACCTTAATAAGATCCTGAGCCTTTTTTAGGGCCTGTGGCTCTCAAACGTTATTTGTTGCATCACTATGCTCCCTGCTAGCTCAAAAAGATGCACAGGTGTTCTCAGTGATGCTGTGCAATCCCTCTCTCCTGGCAGTAGCAGGAGAAACAGACACATCTGCAGAGTTCCTTTCCTAGCAGGTTACTCAGAAATACACGTTTCCCCCACAGTTTCTCTCATAGCAGCAGTGCCATGAGTTACTGCCCACCATAAAAAAAGAAGACATCAAGTATCTATATATGCAAGGAGAAAAAAAAACATCTCTCTTAAAGTAGTAGAACTGATTCTCTATGGATTGAGCTGCTAATTGATTAATCAAGAAAACTCCAAAGAGCTGATCATTTTTTTTTCAGGGAGGATGTATAGGATGACACTTTATATCCGTGTCAAAAATTTTAAGCCATGTTTTAAAATTTCATTGTTTTATTTTTATTGTAAATAATTTGAGTTATTCAAGCATTAAATTACACCTGTAATATAAGTTTTTCTTATGCAATTGCTTTTAATCTGCAGGTCCTCTATACTATGCTTTGGTTGGCTGAGTGTTCTATTTCTATACAAAACCTCCACCACCAAAATCTCCTAAGCAAATCACAGGTAAGATAAAGCAATATATAACTTATAGAGCAGTTCACAGAATCCCAGAATTACAGAATCACAGAATGGGTCAGGTTGGAAGGGACCACCGTGGGTCATCTGGTCCCACCTCCCTGCTCAAGCAGGGTCATTCCAGAGCACATGGCACAGGATTGTGTCCAGAGGGTTCTGGAATATCTCCACACCTTCTCTGGACAATCAGTTCCAGTGCTCAGTCGCTGCACAGGAAAGAAATGCTTCCTCATGTTCAGGTGGAATTTCCTGGCCATCAGTTCCTGCCCATTCCTCCTGTCCCATTGCTGGCACCAGGGAGCAGAGCCTGGTCCATGCCCTGCCCCTCCCTGCAGACAATGACAGTCAGGGATGAGGGCCCCTCTCAGCTGAGCAGGCCCAGCTCCCTCAGCCTTTCCTCAGGGAGATGCTCCAGTCCCTCCATCATCTTTGTCACCCTCTGCTGGACCCGCTCCAGAAGCTCTGTGTCTCTCCTTCCTGATGAGCCTGGAACTGGACACAGCACTCCAGGTGACCCTCACAGGGCTGAGGAGCAGGATCACCTCCCTGACCTGCTCTCCCTAAGGCACCCTAATGAGTGGAGTTCCCAGCACTGTTTATAACAAAAGACCTTTTTTAGTACATGCAAACATTACATTTTGCATTTGAAACATATGGGAGGAACACTTACTATATAAAATAAAGTTGGAATTTGTTTAAGGGCAAAAGGGAATCTATCTTCCACCAAAGCCCTTCCTTTATATAACTATAATGACTCAGGTTTTATAATACCTTTCTGGAGAACATCAGGTATCTTCACTACTATAAAACACCTACCAGGAGATTACAGTAGTGCCAGAGCAATTGCTTCACTTTTGTTCCTGAAACAGCCATTCTATTGAAGCTGTTACTTTGAACACTGTGATAGAAGCCTTTGTCAGAGTCCTCAATAATTATCATCACTGACAGACATCTAAAACCTGGAACAACTGTCCATCTTAGAGACAGAGCTTTTGGAAATCAGCTTTTAAAAAAAATCACTTGGAACCAAATGTACTTCCTGATGGGGATGAAAGAAAAGGATGTATCCACAATGAAAGTGCAAATATGCTCATCAGGGACACTTTCTAGATAGATAGTAAAAAGAGTTAATTTAAAAGAAAATAAAAGGAACTTTAAAACTTCCATGAGCTACATGGGCTGTAAGCATTATGATTCATTCAGATTCCCTGTTTAATATTTTAAAACTTATCTATCATTACCACACAATTTATTCCTTGACTTCCTGCTGTCTACAAACAACACTGTGAGTTTGCTATAACATGGTAAAACTCTGGGAAAATAATTGAAATACGTAAAAATTATGTATTAACACAGGTTTCTGCAGGACTTTTAAAAAATGGAAGTAACAAAATACTGAAGAGTTACACCATTATTTTAGCTAGCGAATGCAGAGAAGCATTCATAGCACACTTACATAATACAACAGGAGTACTTTAAAAAGAATGACAAATTTAAAATTTTTTAAAGCCCAATGTGTGGAAATGTTTCTAACTTCGTGTAAGCATAAAGTACCTTGAAAAAATCTATTAGTAAAAGCACTAAAGCTTTACTAGTGAGCCTTTAATATCACCAAACATCTACCTTAAGGCTGTATTACACATTTTAACATCCTCCCAAGCCTTTTAGGGAACAAAGAGTCGCAACATAAACATTAGGATCTATTCCACAGATTTTCTCTTAATCCAAACCCTAAATGTACAATGCTTCTGTTTTCCACAACAAAGCTTCAAAATTGTATTTGTTACTTAAACAATGCAGCTCTTGAAAATAATGATGAAATAGCTGCATCCCAGTTATGTGTCTGTTCCCCAAATTTATTCTAACCAATGTGTTTGAGTAGGAGTTGTACCCTCAGCAAACTGCACCAATTCTTGAGTGTAAATGTTTTTACCTTGTCTGGCTTGTGAGCTTAAAGCCAACTATGGATTCCTTATTGAGGCCAACTGCTACGATGTTGATCACATCATCCACTTCTGGCTCTGTGGCAATGAACACCAAGGGAAACTTCCAAAGGCCTCCTGCAGTACACTGAATTACAAGAGTTGCCTCATTCCTAAAATTTCAGATAAAAACAGACAATACATAGAAAAACATTATACAACATGAACTGATTCATGTAGGAAAAAATCTTTGAGTGTGTAGAAGTAAACAGCAGTAAAATGAAAATACAAATTACTTTAAATTGGAATACATCCCTAATTTTGCATGGCATAGTACATATCAGGTAAACTTGAATGGAATGTAGATTAAATAGTGCTAGATATTTACAGCAAATTACAAGAAAGAACATAATACAAAAGTAACATTCCTGGCACAGCCATGAGATTTTATTCTTCTTCTGATTGCTCCCTTTTGAATAAAAAAACAACAAAAAAACCCCCACATGAACTAAATTTATTTTACTCATTATTATCTATTTACTGTGGTGTTAGAGGAGAATTTTGTCCAGAACATATTAGCAGTTCATATTAGGATTAAATAGATCTGACAAAGGTCTATGTACTTAAGAAAAATGCCAGACTCTGATGCCTTTGGACTCTCTAAGAGAGTTGGTGCTGCAGATTCTGAAGATAACAAAACTAATTAATTGCAGTCATTGAGTCCTCTGCACAAATCCTGATAAGTGTCAAGTACACAAAGATAAAAAAACCCACACCAAACTAAAAAATAATAAAATAAAAATGAGAGAGTAGAAATGAAAAGGCTTTCTAAAATCACCTCCCTCAGTCACAATGACACTGCATCAGGTGTGTGGATCATTCTTCCTAAAGGTTTGCTCTCTGTTTACTTCATTAACCTTCTGGACTACTGCAAACAAAGAGTAATCTCCTGCCTCCTAAAGATAACTTTTTTCATGCAATCCATGATACTCAGAAGTGACTGCCCTCTAACACTCCTGGTAATGTCAGGACTCTGGATTTACTTTGTGCCTGCAGGTCACTAAAGCTTCTTTTCAGCCTCCTCCTGACCCACATTTGACTGGACCCAAAGGAAGGGGCAACTCCCCTCTCTCCAGAGGGATCTCCCTTCCACAGCTCCTTTTAAAGAAGGGAGATGTCCTTATGTAAATCAAAGCACATACATAGTTTCTCACATCACAGTCATAAAGAGGAGAATAATTTCCTGTGGATCATTGTTACTGGGGCAGTAGAAACTAATTTCAAATTCAACTATCCCACCCAGTCAAAGAATACGTACACATGCTTGTCTAGGAAAAGTTTTCCAAGGCTGATAGACCATCTTGTTTGTATGTTTTATATGAATTATGAGAACAAATAATTTTCATTGGAAGTCTTTCAGTAATCCAATTTTTAGAAGTAAAATGATGCACACACAGACTGTGGAAGTAACTCAACAGAACCATCTCACAGGCACTAAAAAGAAACCCTGTCAGTTTTAACACCAAAGATACCATACTGAGAAGCAGCAAGGGAGAAAATCTAAACCAACACATCCCAGATGTCAAAACAAAATGAGGACAAAGAATGCAGGGAAATGATTATACAAGTAAGAGTGGCCAGACAGGAGTTCATTACATGTTCTTTTGGTAGTAGGAACAGGATCTTACCTCATTGGTTTGCTAGGTGCAAACACTACATTGAAGTTCAGTGTTACAATTCTGGATTCTGTATCCCATTCTTTTTCAACCAGCTCCATACCAACCAAAGATTCAAGCTGAGATCTAATTTCATCTGATTGATATTGCAATTCATACAGAAACTCCAGTGTCGCAGAGGAACCTAAATGATACAGGAGAAAAATATCAGCCTGTGTGCACTGTAATTTCACACAGTTGGTTGGCTCAGTGTTACAATTCCTCCATTTGTTACTAAAAATGACAAACAAGTATAACTAGCAATTATCCAAAACTTAAGTGATTTCCTTCTGACTGCATAACAAAATCTTCCCATTTCATGACAGGCTATATAGTTTCCAGCAAAATGGAAGCTGGAAAACTTACTCGGAATATGTGAATGGTAATAGCAATATTGTTCTGGCTACCACATCTGTATTATGGTGAGACAGCCCTAGTACATCAGCCAACTGAAAATTTCATAATACTCTTTTTGACTAATGCCATTGGGACTCTTGAAAAAAAAATATTAAAGACATCAGTGCCATTGATGGCTGCAAGCCTGAGAAACAATACAGAGAAATAGTGAAGATGTCACAAGCAGCCTCCTCTCTTATTCCCTGAAGCAGCTATGAAAAGGCCAAGTAGTAATGACATAAAAATAAACAGCTGAGCTTCTTGAATCAAATGTCTCCTCCAGCTGTAATAAAGAAAACTGAGATATTCAGTATACAATAGTAATTTGTGCACAGAAGGGAACATTTCTATGAGGAAAAGAATCTCAAGCTGCTAATCCATTTAAAAGTTTTACACATTTTATGGATGAGAAGTGCTTTAACACAACCACTAACTCCTACAGGAGATTTCATTTTACTATGACCCCTATCTCAGGGCACATTTTGAATTTGCACAGCTGAGTACCAATGTACAGAAGTGCTGTGTGTGCATCCCTGCACTCATATCCTGGCTGCAGAGTGCCAGGCAGCTGCAGAGTTAATTCCCAAGGCCTTCCAACTCAGAATTCTAAAATGACAGATTTGTTTATATAAAAAGTCCAAGAGACAATGTTGGAGAAAAGCTTACTTTGGTACTGCCAATCTGTAAAACCACCCAAATTAAAGTGAGTATGAAGATGCCTTCCCACACTCCTAGTCTTTTGTCCTCCTCTGAAATGCACAACTTCCCTCTTCCCACTTCAGCAGCTAACAGGAGGGCTGAACTTTTGTTGCTTCATTTTTGTAACACACAGATTAACTCTAAAAAATGTAGCAGCTTATACTGAACCATTTCTAAAGTAGACTGCACACAGAGCTCTGTACAATATATACCAGATTAGAGTCACACAGATGTAAGCAAAGTATTACAACCAGCATATGGGATTATCAGTCAGAGATTAGATACACACTGAGTACCAAAATACAGGATTTCCATGTATTGATCCATATATACACCAACTTTATTACAATAAATGCAATTTGTTAAAATGGAATTCAGCATGAACATTTTCTCCTCCAGTCTATAAAATTTAGGACCATCCTGCATTGTTTCATGCTTGCTGTTTCTCCATTTGAAAAATGTAATGTTTATGTCATGCACCCAGATTCCAACACAGCCCAAGGCTTTTAGGAGTCACCCTTGACAAATGCTAGAACATGAAGATTCAGATGTTGACAATCAATGGGAGAGAAAGGATGACACAATCTGGAGCATTTCACAGTGAAAACAAATTGCAGCTGTTGAGCAGATGTTTCTTTCACCAGTTATATCACACAAAGCTACTCAGGAAAAGCTTATTTTATTGTTCAGGTGCTAGGAAGTCAACATTGGGAATTGCATGCTGCTTTTAATATCCAAAGACATTTAGGTTTGGTTTGACATATGTATATAGAACTTTTTAGTCAGAAGCAATTAAATATATTTCTTTTTCTGCTCCAGGCTGTTTTGCAACCTGTTCTATGCTTATATTAAGTAATTAGTTAAAATATTTTAATACTTCCAACACTTAAGGAAAAAATGATGCATTTATGAGTGCCAATATTCGGAAGCCTTGTTGTGTTGGTCCCTTCAGCTCATTTTGATCTAGACTGCTGATCTACTTTAGCACTGCTAAAAAATGTAAAACACAGTTATATTTTTCATCACTTCAGCTGCCCTGAAGACTCCTATGTTATCGTGCTGTGCGAATTCTCTGTGAAATGCTAATATCTGATTCTAGCAATTCTGTAATACACGTGCTGCCTAAACAAACTGGCAGAACCCAGAAGATAAAAAAATTATGAGACAGCTAGGAAATTGTCCAATTTGTCAAATATTAAGAGTTCTCTTGACTCTTAGAATTTCCAGTTTCAATTAAAACGACAGAAGATATAAAACATGGAGGCAGCTCTAACACTTTCTTTAAAGCAAAGTCAAATACAATGTAACATTGCTCCAATAGGACTTGACCCTCTAGGCCCAGCTCTTTGTATTCTTTCATTCAGTTTTCTATTCATTTCCATTCAGTTTTATTTTAAAAATCACCGTTTTAATACAAGTAAAATTCTTATTTTATCTAATGTAAAATACACATGCAAATATATTAAGTATACCCCAATTAATCCACTTGTGCTCAGTAAACAGAGAGCAGCAGGGAGAGCTTTAGCCACATCTGACTCAATATGGAGATTTTCATCAATCCAAACACTGGGAAGATATAAGCATGCTATTTATTTACAGCTAGTTAAATCTAGGGATTAGAAATTCTGATTATAAAAAATGTTACTTCTTCATATTTTCTGAATAATATTTTGCCTTATTCAAGTAAGAAGAGAAAATATATTCTGAGGTAATTATTCCAGGACCTTATTTTTTAATCATTAAACATTTCTTCTTTTGAAAGGCAATTAATCTCAGTCTTTAAGTGTTTTCATTTGTGTAAAGAAAGATTTACAAAAAGGTAGTATGCATTTAAGCAACACTTGTGTATGCAGAGCTACTGAAGCACCTCTGTTTAAAAACCAACCAGACTTTTCAGGTATCCAGTTCTATGACTTGGCTGTCATTTATTTGCAAGTGCTAGTAAGGACAATTCTTCAAAAGCTCTGGAATAAAAGTGCTGGGGTTTGTTTAAATAGCCTCTAAGAAGATGAAAGGATATAGACCACTTAAAAAAAAAAATATATATATATAAGACTTACAGCATGAAAACTCCAAGGATTTTACACTCTGGGCATACCAATTGGGGAAATGTGAATTTTTGTGACTGTTAGATTTACTGTAAAACTAATTAATAGATGCATGCATCTAAAATTAATGCATCTAGAAATTAAAGGACTATTGCAACAGGTTCACAAAATAGGAATCTCAGAAATTAAAATGACATTTTAGCGGAAAAGAACCTGTATTCAAGGCTCAAAAGAGTTGATAACAAAGACATTTGTGGGTGGGCCTACTGCCTACAGAAGGCAGTGAAAGGCCCACTGGATATTTCTGACCTCAGAGTTTCACAGTGTCAGGAGAGAAGCCTTTGTACCTCCCTCCTGCTTCTGAAAAGTTTGATTTCACTGAGGAGCAGCTCATTATACACTGCATTTCCTGATGATAAAAATCTCATGGCCACTGGCCTGGGAGCTGCAGTCCCTGGTGGATGCCCAGGGGAGATGTGTCTGAGCTCTCCACAAACAGCGCTTTACCCACGGCACACTCGGTGACATGAACAGGGCAGAGGGGAGCATCTCCCTAAGGGACCTTCTTTACCTTCACACTGTCGCCCACTTCCAGTGAGACAGATGGGAATTAACACTGTGATGGAAACAGACTGCAAAAGTGCTTGTCCTCATTGCAGAGGCTTCTCCTTGGGTGGATGCAGTAAAATAGAGATGCCAGTGAATTCACTTAACTGATGTTGTCTGCAGTCATTTCATAAAGGAGAGAAGAGCAATCACCAAATACAAATACAAACTATAGCCCAGTCATTCATAAATTTGCAGTTTCATGCTTTGCATAAGCCAGATTAATTATTTTCATTTGGTGCTGAATGTAATACACTGCATTCTTGCTGATTTTTTTCACTTGTTCTGATAATTTTCCAAGGCTGAGTGTCCATTGTGGCCCTGACACCTAAGAGATTTCTTCCCCTCTTGATCTAATAGTCCACAAACTGCTAACACAGAAACTACAAAATCAGACATTAACTACTCATTTCTACCAGATATCTAGCATCAAATCTTCACCTTCCAAATATTTTGAAATATCTTTCTTCATAGCCCCTTTCAGGTCTCATCTGACACTTGTCCTTTTCCTGCTTCTCCACTGTCTTCCAGGAGTTTTCACATAGACACTGCTGGAACTCAGCAGGCAGTGGGGAATGAACATTAAATATGCAGTTCTGGCTCTCCAGCAAAAGTAGAGGCAGACAGAACAGAGTATTGTACAGCAGATTAAATATTTTTAATACAGTTTTTAAGTAAATATTTGAGTGAACAGCAGAAAGTGAATTACAAGAGTAATGAGGGGAAAAAAATAAAAAGCAGTCTGGTGGTCAAGAACATCCCAACATTTAAGGAGACATCACCAGGGCGGTAAGACATGAAACTCATCTGAGAATTAAATATCTGTTTCTCATTGTAAAATGTCACAACTGTGGGATAATAGCAGCAGAATAAACAAATTGAACAAAACCCCCCAAAGACCTGGCTGTAGCTAAATATGCCTTTCACCAGTTTTCTTCATACAGGTGCAAATGATCTGTATGTGGAGCATTACAAATATCAGCAAAGATAACATAGCTTTACTAAATACCAGCCACCAAATTAAACTCATAAAAATTGATGGATAAAAAAAGCTGATCTGTTGATAATAAAATTATTGATTCTCACAGGAATTCAAGGAAATTCTCAATATAGTTCTGCATATATATCTTTATATCTTTTCTCTGCAAGTTTTTCCACATCCAGCCAAAAACTTTCATCCATATCTTCAAGGCTCTACAAAATTCCACTCTTATCCACATCTTTTTTTTCACCTTGCATCCCACTGCCTATTTCCTTAGCAACCAGTTGGAACGCTTCTTTCCTAAATTTTCTCTTACATTCAATTTTTCTGTTTCCTACTTTTTTTCTCTTTCAAAACATTTCTTTTAAAGAGGTGTCCACTTCTAAGCCAGGTTTCTACTGTAAAGAAGCAGCAAAAAGCCTTTCCTCCCCCCCCTTTTCTTTTGAGAATGTTTCTTCAAAACACTGCATAGTTTAGTGAATGAAATGGAAGGTTGTGAATCCATGTATACAAAACACATGGTGTTCATCTATTATTGTTCCTTGCAGCTTATTTCCATATATTCTGTCTCTCTCAATCACTTTTTCACTAATTCTCTTTTTACTATGCCTATCCACACATTACTCTTAACACTTTCCTTTGATATTACTTGCACATTAAATTGAAACAAACACCTCAGAAAAAATCAAAAGAATTCTCTTCAGCCTAAAGGATCTCACATTATTTGCCTTTTATCTGGCATTCTACTCAGACTCGTACACTACCCTATAAATTCATGCTAAAAAGGAAACAATTGAAATTTATTTCTTCATAACCATTATAATAATTCTACAAGTTCCCTTTTTTTATTTAGCCATGTCTTCGTTTATGCAGAATTTTTGGCAGATAAAGATCACATCTGTACCTTGGCACAGAAACATCAAAGCAGCTTCTTCAGGAATGTATCTCAGGATTTAATCTTAATTCACACTGACATTATTTTTTCCATGGCATCCAGAGTAATTTGCCTCACTTTCAACGTTGCCTACAGAAATCAGTAACAACTCAAGCTGACTTTTAACCTAACCATTCAATTTGAATTGGCACACACAGAGGCTAAATTGAAAACCCATGTCACCATTTTTTCAATAGTTCTTGACCGTTTTACACTATACTATGGTCTATTACAAAAGCGTGCATTTTTTATCTTCTGGTTATTTTTAATATACAAAACTGAGAGAGTAGAATACAGCACCTGATCCCTAGGGTCACATTCATTTGCTTCCTTTCCCTTACCCAACAGACTGCATTCAGTTACACATAACACAGAACATCTATCACACAGGGTGGTGTAAATTCCTCTACTGTGAGACATTTCATCTCATGGGAGGTACACACCTGTGCTATTTTTTTGATACAAATCAGGTTTCAGAATTAATAAAAGTTTTGTGTAGTAAATTTCTGAGGTTTCATTCCTGTGTTCCTCAGCTGGCTTGAAGAAAGAGTGATGGTTCAAGGTTACCATTTTATCCAAAGTTCTGTGGTGATTCTATTTGACTTCTATTTACTTGTCTTATAGTTTTAATATCTACCTGTATCTCCAAGGCTTCAAATTAATTTGTTCTTAAACCATCAAAACAACAGCCCTGATGCAGTAATTTATAAAAACATAAAGTTTTATATATTCTCCAAAACAATGGGGGAAGTTTGTTGGAGGTTTTTTTTGTATCATGTTCTGCTGAAAACGTGTAGTATGGAAGAGATGAAGATCTAGAGATAAAAACTTCATTTTCTATAAGAACAACAAAACTTGAATAGTGCTACTTCAGAGACAGTGGACAAGGACAAAGAATTTTATCACAGAAATGACAATAGGATGTAATAACCTGGAAGTGGAAGAGCATTCAGGATAGGCTCACTGCATGCATGTGTGTATGTGGTCTTTTACTACAGTGACTGTCAGATACATATTCAGAAGCAAATTTAGGTGCATAAATCCTCTGCTTTTCTATGACAAAAAGCATTCAAACACAGTTGAGAGGCAGGGAGACCACTCTTCCACTGTTCTTCAGAAAAACCTAAGAAAGTTTCCATCTTCAGGAGTTTGATCAGCAATGCTTTGTTTGTGTCCCATAAATAATGAGAAAATAATTCAGGAAATAGTGGAAATTAATGCAGACAGATCATTGTTAGGTGTTATAATGTTGTAGAAGGACAGTTAAGGTTTTGGAGAGCTGTGCTGGCCATGGTTTTGACTTACAGAAGACTTCCCAAAACATCTCTACAAAACAAGGGTGTAGTGGTTCTGTTTCTGTTGGAAGTAATACTTCCTTATCACCCAACCAGATTATTGAAATTATTGAGCAAGAAAGGGGAGAAATGGCAATCACAATCATATAACAATTAAAGTAATTAACAAACTCTTCCAGCAACTCTGTTGTCTAGGTTTTTCTTATCCACTAGCTCGAATCATTTTAAGGGATATCTATTTGTGCATTCTTGTTTCAGGCATTATTTTGGTTGGTCAGTCAGTTCTTTTGGACTTCTCGTGTTTCCTGGATCTACATCATACTGAAGAGCAGTACCTGGAAGAATTTAATTATTTCTGGGTTTGTATTATTTATTGTTTTTGCAATTTTTTGAAGCTGAATAAATAACTTCAAATTAGTTTATAATTGATCTGGTTCCCTTTAAGTGTTGAATATTTAAACTGAGCATGATTTTGCGTATCAGAAAGTAATTTTAATTAACATAATGATGATTCTCATTCCTAAGGCTTACATATTTTAACGTTTTATAAAATGCCAAGGAAACAGAAATGAATGACTACTGTAAACAGAAATAAAAGCAGTTCCCAAATGGCTGCTCACAATTCACAAGTTCACTTCTTCTTTTGCCAGTATTTGTTGTTATTTTTCTACTTATATTAAGAAATGGCAGTAGGAGGGTTTACTTATGAGATAAAAAATTGTGCTGTATTTCTTCTCTTTTTTAATGGGCCCAGTGATAGCCTTGCATATCAACAAGAACTATTTGACCTTCTTCATTAAAAAGCTTGGCATCATTTCAGTTCAATAATGAAAATAAACAATACATCAAATCTCTCCCATGTTTCACTCATAAATAAAGCAAGAAACAGGCAGATGTAAACAAAAATTATGTAGCTGACAAAATAAGCCATTTAAGACTTTCAGTTCTCCTCTGATGCTTTATACTTTGCCTTCTGCTAGTCCCCTGTTTTCCATCAGGAGTTGTAACCCCTAACAACAAAGCAATAATCCATAACAAAGTGTCTCAGTTGTTGGTTCACCCCCTTGTCAACAGTTTCATTTTGCCATTGATCACTGCTTTCATCAACTCTTAATCCAAAACAAACACTTTGTTATCCTTTCTTTTATTTCTTGCATAGGGAGAAAATCTAATTTATACAGCTATAATTTTCTCATCCTCAAGGATAATTTCAAAAATAATGCCACAATTATTCTGACAATATAGAGATGGCTTAAGCAGGATATAGGGCCATCATCATTATTATCCTCTTAACATTGCTTTCAATATTAACCTGCTACACTTTATCAGCAATCACATTAACATCTCTGGATGAGAGATCAAGTCTAGAAAAACACCTTGTTTCCAAAGATTTCTTTGGTCATACCCAATTTTATTGACCTTATATCTTAAAGGTGAGCCTCCTGATCCAGATCCATCACAATAAATGAGAATTTAATGTCATCCATACCATTGGCTGACACAAAATCCTGCTAGGGATGGAAAACAGCTTTTTAATGTGTGTTTGGAAACGTTTTTATTCCTTGCTGGTTTCAAAGAGCTGCTATAATGAACTGAAAGAAAATATGGCCTTTTGCATATTCGGATGAGTTTCAGGAATATTAGGTAGTTGCTATAAAGGTTTTATAAAGAGTGAAACAAAGGGTACAGATACACTTTGTATAATGTATGCCAATGCACATTATGGATTAGCATACCTGGAAAATGTTATTTCACTCTCAGGGGCAGTTGAACTGTCCATATGCTTAGTCTGAGCTCAGAATGGCTGTAAAACTTGCTCATAACATAAACCAACCTCCTACCTGTGCTACCCGACAGAACCTGGGCAGCACTATTCTCCTCAAAGGTAACTCTCATGAAATAAGAACTCAGGAGCAAGGAGCTAAGTCCAGACTTTGGGCTGTGAGGAGAGCTATGAATTAATAAAAGATGAGGGAAGTGAATGAGAAACACTCAGACCTCATGGTTGGCTTATGAGATAAACAGAAACAATTGAAAGGGAAAGGTTACAAAGGACCACTACAAACACACAGAGTTGTGAATACCAGTCAAACATCCATAACCGATTTGTGAATGTTTGATTTATTTTCAGAAGATTGTGGGAAATTAAATATGCTTGTATTCCCTACTGAATGCTTAAACTAAAAAATGCTGTTTATTAGAATAAAAAAGAGCAAACTTCACACTTGTTTGGATGAATCTCAGTTCTTGAACCTCCTTTTCTGAAAAATATATCTTTTGAGCCATATGTAAGAAAACAGATGAAAAATACATTTAGGGTAAAAATATACATTTAATGCAATTGAAAAATATTTTTGAAAAGGGCCATACTGTATTTGCTATGTCTAAAATATTAAGCTTTCATTATTTGATCCCTGAAACCTTGCTGACTCAGAAGAAGAACTATGTCATTGGAATTAGATAGCATTTAGATTGCACCCTCTTTCTTAAGAAATTGTAGCAGTTTTCTGTATCAAAAGCACTCCTGTATTGGAGGAAATTGAATTTTTTATGTAAAAGATATGTTTGAAGATTTTTCACTTTATGAGAATTTATACTTGTCCAAATAATTTAAATACTGAAGCACAGTATTAGCTGTTTAAATCTGATCTGCCAGTAATTATCATCATTTATCCTTGGGTGTAAAAACTGCTTACTACACATCACACAGGCACTCTGATGAATCACTCTTTCAGAAGAGAAAAAAAATGAAGAACAGTGTGCCAGACTGTTATCTTAGAGGTTTAGGCTTTTATTTATGTTATTACTGGTAGACTGCAGAAAGCTCGGATAGGACCATTAAATTTGCTTCCTAACAGGCCTCAAATTCATGTATCAATAATGGCATTAAAATGTCACTGAAAACTATGAAAAGCACAGTGTTATAAATGATCTTACTACCTATGGTGTAAAGCATTTCATTACCAGACTTCTCGCTTAAAAAGATGCAATGCCCCCAATCAATGTCTGTAGCATGTGCAGAAGCCAGTGTTAATAAATTATTCCTATGAATAAAACAAGAACTAGACATCATGAATCTGCAAGACTTTCAAGATGCTGCCTCAGCTTGCTCAGTGCACGTTTTTCTTGTCAATTCAGACACCCCCATTTTGGAGGGAAATTCCCCAGTTGTGTTTAAGGCAGCCCATTCATGTGTGACCAGCCAATAATGAGCTAAATCTGTTACTCTATGATTTAAAAAAAAAAAAAAAAGCCTTTGTATCTTGATGGACAACTGCTCTCAAAGGCTGAAGTTTTATAATATTATTTACAGTTCTCCAAAGAGGAAAGAATGTACACTGACAACTTCACATCTTTTTGCTTTAGTGGATTTACCACTATCACTTTGTAATCTGGGAGTGCAAGATGATAATACACCCAGACAATAAGTTATCTTTGACACTGCAATATGAGTAAATATAGCATTTAAATAAGTAATTATGAGTATTAGCCAATCAGTAAGTAAATGCTGTGCAAGCTCTTAACAGTTCAACTTCAGATCTCCTCCTATTTTAAAAGCTTTCAAAAATAAAAGCTGCTTAAAGATCTGGGCAGTAATTGGTGATATGAGATCACATTGATCAGTGCACAGAGCATAAGCACGTCTGCATGAAAATTGGCCTTCCAGGAAGGATGTAATGCATCTTGATTTACCTTTCACAGCTATTCACTTTCCCCCAGTTACTTGGCAGGACATTTTATGTAACAAGGTATTCCTGCAAAGCCTCTGTTGGAACAGACTGTAAATGGCAGAAATGGGACACAAAAGCCAAGTCTGCCTGCCCTTCCAACTGATTACCTGATAGACTGCAATTATAGCAACATCTGTAAACTCATCTTTCACCACCTTGAACAAAGTCAGAGTGCAGGTGAAATCCCTTCCCTCATCTACAGCTAAGTTAAACACACATTAGTCTGTCTCATGTTATGTGTCATAATTTTTAAATAACATTTTCCTTATAAAAAAGGATGACTTTGAAGTCAAAATGTAATCTTAAGTTTCCAAGGTGCACAATTTTCAAATTTATTGTAGTGACTATGACTGATAACAGAAATACTGGTGATACAGCAGTAACAAGCATTCTTTCCTCACTACTTATATGTTGTACCATTCTGTTTCAAGGAGAGGTATATTCTGAAAAGGTGCTGTATCTGAATAAATTGATTTTCACTGTGTTCTCAGCAGATTAACAGTAAGTGGAAGCTATCCTTTTACAAAGCTTTATCTTTTCTTTTGAAAAGTCCTCCTTCTTCAATCTATTCGGATACCAATATTGGCCCGGTGATGGGAATGCATCTTATAAACTTGCAGATAAATGTCTCCTGGAAATGCTTACACAGACATATTTTTTCTAACTGAAGATTTTGTGCAGGCTCTCTTTCAAAGGAGAGATTGTGTGTATGTAAGCCTCACATGCAGGACAAAATTTAAAATATGGAAGGTTCAGGTTCATAGGTGCCTACAGTTGCAGACAAAAATTAAAAAAAAAAAAACCCTTATTTGCAAAATGGTAAAAATATGGACTGGGACAATTTGCCTAAACCTCACCCATTGTTACAGCCGAGCTGCACATCTGGTGAAGTATTTATCTGAAATGTTCCTAAAATAGTCTGATATCAAAACTACTCTTACCATCAGTGACTTCTGGGGTGTTGGACGACTCATCAGCACTGACCATGGCAGAATTCCCTGTTCCAGGCAGAGCAGGGGCACCAGGCATCACACCAATCAGCAGCAGCTCCACTCTCTGTTCCAGCCTCTGCCTGGCTTGACAGCGTATCACAACTACAGGAAAGCAAAAACACCTCATTTGCAAAGAGCTGGCATATTAATTTTAACAAAGCAATTAAACACAGAAGCTAAATGTGCTCAGAGAAAGACAGAATTCCAGTCAGGAGCAAGACAACTAAAAGCTTTTCCCAGCCTTCACTTTCTATTGTTCTGTTGTGGTGAAGTAGTAGAAAATATCGCTAAGCAAACAAAAATCTTTTCAATTAGCTCCCAACAGCACCAGCAAATTCCTCTCTAATCATGAAATGTATCTTCATTTTAGTTCAACTGCTAATAGGAACGATGGCATAGTTTGAAATACACCAGTAAGAAAGGAAGACTGAAACAAAACCAAAGAAATAAAAGGATTTTAAAATTAAATGAAAGAGTATTAAGTCACTCTTTGCTTTCTTAGTGTAAGAATACTGTTGTTCAAACTTTAATAGAAATATGCCAGAATAAAAAGAATTCTCACATGAGTTTCTATTTGAAGCACCACAGAACTTCTTTCAATTCAGTAAATGATTTTAATTTACTGGTTCCAAAATATGTCTTTTTCATTACAAAGCTGTTAGGTTTTAGTTTATATTAATTTTTATAAAGCTTATTTGAATGGCATTTTTGCTGGTTCTTTCATATTTATTGGCACAGAAAAAGAAGAAAATTACATAAAAGCACTGAAAAAAATGTTTTCCTAAAGAAAAGCCCTAAAACTTCCTAGAGTTCTGGGACTCAACATGAAAAAGAACAGCTCATCACATACTTTTCAGTTTCAAGGTCTAAAAGTCATTTTCATCTGAGTTAGACCCAATGTTTCTTTAGCTCTGACCTTAACATCAGGAATTAATGATCAATAATTTGAAACAGTATTGGGGTGAATAATTATGTAGTGTTTTTAAGAGGAGGAAGGAAACCCCTTTTTTGATATCACATTCATTTAGCCTCAGCTTTCAGTTCTGGCACTTTATTCACTGCAATTACTCTGGAAAATAGATAATTACACATAAAGTTCAGGTGATTTCCTTCCTCCCTTGGCCTTTCCCTGTTTAACAGGATGTAAGTAATTTCTAGAGTTCTCTTAAAAGAATTTCCATGATGTAGAGATACTGAAATAGTTAAACAAAACTTTTTGTGTAAATGTATGGCCTTAAATTTAAGAATAGATTACATGCTCTTTATTCCACTAGCTTACCAAATGTTTCAGATTACTGTCTGCACATTGTGTCATTTTCTATTCTACAGTTCATCTTACTACCAGAATTGATTCTGCATTTTCTTTTCCCTAAGTGTTTAAGTAATATTTAGGAATAAAAGTTCAGATACATTTAGGATTTGACTGGACAAGTCCCTGAGCAAGCTGCCCCTGAGCAGGTGCTCCCTCCAATTTAAACTGCTGTATGCTTATTCGAATCTACACTCTGTAAGAATTAAAAGAATATTCTGGATGATCCTCCATTTGTAATCACTTCTCTAAGATAGCCAAGTTATCATCTACTTAACATGTACTACATGGGTTGTGACCACTGATCATTTTAATTGGTCTCATGAGATGGAAAGCCGAGTGACTTCTAGAAGTTTAAGTATATTAAGATGCAAATAAGAATGACTCAAAGATGAACTCCCTAATATACCAGCAAAGCAGCTTTGGGTTTTGACACAGACATTTGTAGCCTCCAGGCAATTTTAATAAATGTCTGCATTAAAAGAGATGACAATACTCTTTTCATCATTATTTAACATATTTTTAAGTAGATTTCTTGTTATTACCTGCTTTGGATTTATAGCTTACAACATAGGTTTTCTAAATGCCCATTTATAACTGAAAACCATAGGCTTTCAGAATCAAGGTAGGAATAGAAAATTCCATAAACACACTTACAAACACATATTTCTGTTTTCTGGGACATTCTTGAAAGACCTAGTACTTCTTTGGAAAAAAGGTATCAGCACATCTTAACATGCTAAAGGCCAAAGAACAATATGTATCCAAAACTAACACAATGCCTTTTTTATGTGTTACAAACACTTACTGAACATGAACTAATGGATAACATAGCTATAAAAATTTAGTTTTGCTGCTTTAAAAAATCATTTAGGAATTTAAAATTACTTAAGAGTTTATAGTATGTGAGTTTCTGATCATATACAGAAGTGACGTCACTTAAGCAATTCATTCAGGCTAAACATTTAAATGCATAACTTAATATAGAAGGTATTGGGTCCTGCACTTGGGTCACAACAACTCCAGGCAATGCCCCAGGCTTGGGCAGAAATGGCTGGAAAGCTGCCCAGTGGAGAAGGACCTGGGGATGTTGGTGAAATTTGGCTGAACATGAGCCAGGTGTGCCCAGGTGGCCAAGGAGGCCAATGGCACCTGGCCTGGAGCAGCAATAGTGTGACAGCAGGACCAGGGCAGGGATTGTCCCCCTGTACTCAGCACTGGGGAGGCCACACCTCAAGTGCTGTGTGCAGTTCTGGGCCCCTCAGCTCAGGAAAGACATCGAGGGGCTGGAGTGAGCCCAGAGAAGGGGAACTGAGCTGGGAAGGGTCTCGAGATTAAGTCCTATGAATACTGACAGAGGGAGATGGGGGTGTTTAGCCTGGAGAAAAGGAGGCTCAGGAGAGATCATCTCCATCTCCAGAACCACCCGGAAGGAGGGTGCAGCCAGGTGGGGGTCAGTCTCTTCTCCCAAGTAACAAGTGACAGCACAAGAGGCAATGGCCTAAGGTTCTACCAAAGGAGGTTTAGATTCGATGTTGGGAAAAATTTCTTTACGGAAAGGGTGGCTAGGTGATGGAACGAGGTGCCCAGAGAAGTGGGGGAATCATCACACCTAAAAATCTTCAGAAACCACACAGATGTGGTGCTTAGGGACATGGTTTAGAGGTGCTGGGTTAATGGTTGGACTCGATCTTAGAGGTCTTTTCCAGCCTTAATGACTCTGTGATTTCAATGAAAGCAACAGCCCAATAAAAGGGAGATTTATCTTGAAGAGTGCCAGTGAATTACACAACAGCTTTAAATGACACAACAAACATCCACATTAATATACATAGTTTTAATGCTAATGAGACTCATTAAAGCCATCATTTTGGGCAACAGTTGGCTACATGATAATATTCTGTTTCATTCCTTAAGGTATTAAAGTGCAAATTAAAGAGATGAAAGCTCTAATTAATACCACATCATTGGCATTTGTCTAAGCAACATGAATTAATGACAGTACAAATATCTATTTCTATGTTTTTCCAGAAATTGTTCCTGTATCTTAATATATTTAATGTAGAAAGGTATTATATTCACTTATTCAGTCAACAAAAGGTAAGCTGAAAGGACAAGATGGTATTAAATTGCTCCCACATTTACACATTGAGCTGTAGTTTCAGGGTTATGGATTTAAAAGCTGTTCACAACTTCCTGTTTCACAGCTCTGGAATTATATCACACCTTAAAAATACAGACAGTCAAATATATAAGCATTTACTATCCCCAAAATAAGCAAGAAACCTCCAAGAATGTCGCTTATGTTTTAATGCAAGTTTACTTCTCAGGAGCAGGGTGAAAACTTACTGCTATTCACACTACTTTATATTCTGGATTTGATTAGGACATGAAATTCAAGGCAGAGAGTAGCAGTGAACGCCTACACCAATATTTTGGACCCTGTAGACTCTCCAGAAGGGTGCCCTGGGTATGCAAGAAGAAGTCTACCTTGAGTCAGTCCTTTGTTCAGCTTACCTTCAGTTCTCAAACTCAGGATTAATTGGGACACTGAAGGGCACAGGCCTTAAGATTTCCAACTTCCCCAAACTCCTTTTATCCACATGAAGAACAAAGTAATCTTGATTTGCTTTGGAAGTGGGAGAAGATCTTATTTTTAATGTGATTTTATCTTCTTTTAAGATATAGCCAAGTACCGGTGCAAATTCTTCTGATCAAGCAGGTGAGAATATAAATTACTATTTGATTTTCTTAAATATATTGTTCAAGCTTTTTTTGAGCATTACCTACCTGATTTCTGTTGTGGTGCTTCAGGCGTTCCATTAATGGGATAGATCCAGAGTATCCCCTGAGTTTCCCCATTCTCTGCTACAGTAACATTTCTAGAAAAATAAGAGTATCACTTAGACTGCTGAAAATTCTGTTTCCAAAGTAATCTAGACTTAAGAGTTGTTGGAAAGGTTAAACTCTATTCTACTGTATGCTGCAATGCTAACCATATGTGAGAAAAAGATGAAATAAAATCCAACTAAATTTATCAGCTCTAAATTGTATCACCTATAACTTAGATCCACTTAGTGTAATGGAACATTATAGATCTGAAATCATTTGGCCTGATCTGCATTCTGTCAGGTTATGTTTACACTGAGATAAAGGTGCTGCAGTTTATGAATTACATAAAAATATCAGGATGAGTATCATTATTATCCCAAATATATTGAAAAAACAGAGATACCTAAGATCTTTCATTTGCTCAATATCCATAACTGCACCAGCAGCCAGTACTTTATCTTTTCTTTATTTAAAGTGAGAAGAGGCAGGTGTTAAAACAGACAGAAATCTTACCCTGAATCTGCACACTTTGCAGGGTACATTAAAAGCTTTTGATGGACACCCACTGCCCTCAAAGTCACAAACTGGACTGCCCTTGGGAGCTACCCATGAATTTCCAATGGGATAAATGATGATAGGATTGAGCATCCTCAACTACTTTTTCCTTTCCTATCAGAATAAATTACCTGTTTATGTCTGTATTTGATTCAGCAGTAACCTCGTAAGGCCAGTTTTCACCATTTGCCTTCATTACATGAATTATCATCACTGCTTTATAAATTTTCATTTCAGCTGGCATGAATAACACAGGGATATCCATTTTTTCTTTTGGAGCTAATCGGATTCCTGCAAAATGGAACAGATTGTTGTGGTATTTTGAAAATTTTCAGAATTATTGCTATCATTTTACTCATATATTTCCCTTTTTCTTTTCAATTCAGTGTTTAACTTTTTATCATATTCTATGGCTCTCCCTATAAAAAATTCCATTTTACTGTGTCTTTGCTACAAAAAAACCAAAACAAAACCACAATTAAGTGAATGTCCCACATTTAATATTCAGAGATCATGTGTAACATATACATGTGAATCCCATGATTTTATAGGGCCTAAGTCATGTTTTTTCAGCTGTGGGTTACATCTGTGAGGAACACTGCATAAAGATCAATCCAGAAACAAATGCTCACATTCAAGACAACTGTAATTTATTTAAAAGAATCTTCATTATTATTATACAAACTATGCCTTTATTGTATGATTTTCTATCTGATTCATTTTGCTGTTTAAAAAAACACAAACTAAACTTATGCTGTCTGTAATGAAGGTAGCCTGATATTTTCAATCTTCAAGGACCTTTTTTCAGTGACTTGCCAGTCTGCCAAGTGTCAGAACATCTACCTCAGCTATTTCAGAAATAAAGTTATGGAAAGATTACACAGAGCAGAACAAGTAAATCAGTATTTTCACTATAAAGCTCTTTGTTTGAAAAGAATTCTTGGAATTTGCAGGAAATGACAACTCAGGGTTAGGGTTTCAGCTTTATTTCCAGAAAATCCTCTGAGTTATGAGTAACTACTTCTACATTAGGCTTTGAATCAGTTTTTGTGATAATATTTCATGCCCTCTACAATGAATACAAGCTGATCCAGCTCTGTGGGTATCAGTCCCTGAGAATCACTGGAGCTGCTGCAGTCACCCTGCCTGGGACATGCAGCCCCTCCTGGGGATTGCCTCTTCTGATCACCACAGGCCAAAAAATGCCAGCAAGGAAACTTTACCTGATGCTCCAAATGGTCACTTTCCTACAGCCAGAATTCCTTGAAGGTGAAAACCTCAGTGCTGAGAGCTCTAGCAGGGTGGGTGGTAGGGAAATTGTACTGCAGTTTTGGGAAGGACAAAATGGAAAAAAATGTGGATGCACAGAAGTTTGGGAATGAAGGTGGAAGAGTAGGGAGACTGAGTAAAATGATGTCAGAAAGGAACACAGGAGTGTCCAGAAAGACAAAAAAAGTTTAAGTCACATCAGGAAAGGAGAGAAGGTTTTGAAAAACAGCTGTCCAAAACACAGAACAAGAGTCTGGACTCCTCATCTGCACCAATTCTCTATTAGCATTTAATTATAAAGTCTACAGGTGTTAAGCCTTTTGCTAGAAACACTCTTAAATTAAAAAAAAACTAACCAAATTAAGACAAGAAAATCAACCTTAAATTAGGAAAGTTAGGAATATTTAAAACCACACAACTCTGCAGGACTTCTACCTCTCCCAGTAAAAAAGGCCTCAGGACATCAAATATAGACCACTGACTCACTTTATCATTAATGTGAAAAGCAGTAGGAAATTTTTACCTAAACATACCTGAATTTCTGTATGTAACAGGTTTATCATATACTAATTATGAAAATTAACCAAGTGCTTTGCATTTGTGATTGCTTAATTCTTGTGTATTTGTAGAAGTTCATCATGGTGAGAGCAATTTGCCTTTAAAATAATTACTTGAAAAGTTTTGTATCATGAAATAGCTTGGAAATATCCTAATTAAAAATCCATTAAAATGTTAATAGCTAAATGAAAAAAATAAACTGTTTCTTTTTTTTCTCATTTTGATAAAGATTTAGGATTTTCCTTTACATCTTTGAGGCATTAGCTATCAAGCCCATACCAAAATTTAAGATTTATGCTATATATACATGTATTGTTGGCAATCACACGGTCAAAGTGAAAACCTTTTAAAATTAGCATTTTTAATCCAGTATCTGTAATAAATAAGCTGATATCAGGCATAGTTGCAATACTCCTGAGACAAGTGAACTGGGATCCATCCCTCTGGATCAGAAGCCCATCACAGCACTGAGCACTACTCTCCCCCAGTGAGAGAAGAGTCAGCTCTCTGCTGGGATTTGCCCACTTTGGGCTTAATCTGGTATAGTTTAGACAAAGGCATGCAATATCTTTAAAATGGAAGTGTATACTTCAGGATATATTTGCAATTAGGTTGCCTTGAATCCACACATACATGCATACTAAAATTATGAAAGCACTTTGTAAAACCATTACAGCACATCCTTGAGTTTCATTTGCAAAGCTTTTAACAGATGGCAAATAGAACAGACTGTAAACTCATAACTAGTTATATACATTACATAGATAGTTTGAACTGTAGCTTAATTATGCCTATTACAGGACAGAGCCCCTTGGTTTTTTAAAATAGATTTTAATACAGAATCCATATGATTGCATTCTGGGTCACTCTGGCAGAAAATTGGTTATTAAAGATCATGAAAAGACAAATTTTATATTATTGCTGTTGAAACAGATTGTATTCACATTTTTAATAAAAAATCTTCTTAATAGAAGATGTTCATAATGATGGTAATTTTTATATCATCAGGCTTGCCTGTAGCTGTCAACTAACCAACTGATCATTAACTGCTAATACAGATTTATTTCATTATGATTTTGGCTAGTTAGTAAGATAGATAAAATAGGCCTAATGGCAAAAATAATTTGCTTTTATTCTTTCTTTCCCATTTAGACAATATGGGCTAGCACACAGAAAATAACTCTGTGTACAACTTTAATAAAAATCAGTGTTGCCAAGCAAGTTGCTCCTATTTGCCTGGGGACCTCAAGTACTCTGCTAAGGATACCAATGGCTGATCCCTTGTCTTCATGCAACTATTTATACTCCACAATTTTTTTTTGGTAAGAAATCCACAGCAAGTCCATTTTCTGAACACAGGTACATCACATTTGGCAAAAAGCTTTGGGCCAGATTTTGATAATACCTCACTCCTCTTTCATTGTCCCACAGCCCATTAGGACACAGTAAAACTTAGCAGAGTAAGCTCAGCTGATCCTTTAAAGCCTAAAGGCATCTGATTCAGACCAAGGGCTGCAATTCGAGTCAACTGCCTTGCAAAGAAGAGTGCGGAGCTCTGCATCCTCCCTCATTTCATTTTTAGGTAACCTTTTGTCAAGCCTTGCCTCTAGCCTCCCCAGAGGCTGCTGGAGAACACTGATTCAGTAAAAGATTCCTCAGGCACTGAGCCTAGAACTCAGAACTGGATTAGATAATAAATCAAAATGAGTGTATTTCAAATTCCTGGTTTCAATTCTTTGGGACACTACACCGTGGTTGAGTTATGTGTAATTTCTGTGTCAGCCCTAGAAAGCTCAGCACTATGAGAGCTAAAATTAAAGCAGCAGTAGATGCCCATAGCTGGGATGTTATTTGGAAAGAATACAGATGGATAAAGATGCATTTTTTGCCTCTACAGTAGATTAGGAAAAATGTTAAGAGTAAGCACACCAGGCAGTACCATGGTGATGAAACTGTGATGGCAAGGAACAAGATATTCTGCAATATGTCATCCTCCCACTGAACTTTAACCCGAAGCCATGCATTTTTCATATTAGTCAGGTGCTTTGAGGGTAGATTTTCTAGATGTTGAAGTGCATCTCCCTGATGCACTGCTCTTAATTCTGTAGCATCTGAGTGCCTCCCATTGATTTTATCCAGAAGAAGAGCACTCAGTCCAGCCTCCTTTAATTGAAAAAGAGAGATGAGACAGAGCTCAGAATATCTTGTTGAAGTCTCATGGAGAACCATTTAGCAGGGGGCACTTTTATTTGTTTGTTTGTTTTCTTCATGGTTTCTTCACTAAAATTACTATAGCAGCATTTCAATTAAACCCACAGACTGCTCTGCTAAAATTAGCACTGGCCATGAAAATGTCAACCCAGGATAATTGGGTCTGTTTTCTTCTATTATCCTCAGAATCTGGAAAGGGCAACCTCCAAAATATTCATAGACAGCAGCTGCTGCTGGGGAATTATTGCTAATTCCTTCTCAAGGAACTCATCCAGAAAAGGAGAATTGATATCAGATAGCAGAGTGAGATATTGCCAGCACACCAGTATCTGAAATGCATTTAAAAAGTCAGGCCTAAGTATTCTTAATTTATTTTCATCTGCTGGAAGAGATAAAATCCTCAGTCACATATGAAAACTAAGATATTTTATAGCAGCTCTCCCAGAAGTGTTTCACTGCTAAATCCCAAGAGTTTAATGAAGAACAGAGAGCATTTCTGCCTTGACTCTTATTAAGGGTAGGTTCATTTTTGTTTGCATCTTTTTCTTTTTTTTTTAGTGCTTGCAATGAGGCTGCTTGAATTTTTTTATTCCCTTTCATTAACACATGATCACAATCCCTTGTTATGGATTCTAATTAAAAAAACTGTGAGAGTAGCAGCCTGTGTTAGTTTTGCTACATCAGTATCATAATTATTCAGTCCCAATGAGTAAATATAAATAAAGTTTTCTGAATTGGCAGTCATCATACAACAGCCAACAACCTCCATCTGTGAAGATATTCAAAACTTGACTGGACATGGTCCTGGAAATTCTGCTGGAGATGACCCTGCTTGAGCCACGGAGGGTTTGGATGGACAAGAGGATCTCAAGAGGTTCCTTACCACCTAAACATTTCTGTGATTCTGCAATTCTGAGGCCATGACAGATCACTAGGCTTTGTCTTGTTTCTGTTTTTAAGACTTCACATAAAATACATCCTTGGTTGCAAAACCAGACACTGACACTTTTTCAGTGAATTGCAGGTGATTTGAAAAACAGTGCACCCTACAAAAGGAAAGCAGGAAGGCAGAATAAGAGATCACCCTGACATAACAATTAGATTTTGGGTGCAGTTAAAGGCAAAGAAGCAGGATTCTCCTATTTGCATCTTCCCTGGGACAAATAAAATGAACATAATGCACTTCAAGGTATTTCAAGTTCTATATAAATAAGCAAAAGAACTAATAAAATGACCATGAAAAATGCCAAAAATTGAATTTGTCTCATTCTATGTTTTAATATTTACATCACCATTTTCCTCCCTTCATTTAGGAAGGTGGGATGCAAGGGAGGTTCCTTTCACAGATGGTCCTCAGTGACTGCATTTCTAGGTGACTCTGCTTCATGAATTCTGGGTATTTACACCAAAAGGTAGAGTTGTGTTTTCCCTTTCATCTGGCAGCTTCACCAAATCCCAGAAGACTTGAAGCTGGAATGTCTGCCAGAAAAATGGTCCAACACCCTTCACCAAGCAGTCACCTACCTGGACAATGCCCAAAAAGGCTTTGGATACCTACAAGGATGGAGACTCCATAATTTTTCTGGGCAGCCTGTTCCAGTGCCCTATCATCCTGACAGAAATAAAAGCATTCCTTTTGCTCAGATGAGAATTTCCTTGCTGCTGTCATTGGGTGCCACTGACAGGAGCCTTTTTCCATCCTTTTTGCACCCTCCCTTCTCCTACTTATACAGAATAACAAAATCCCTCTGAATTGATGAATTACTTAGTTGTAAAAGTTGTCATGAATATGCAGCTCAGATGCTAACAAACAATTTCACAAATGACTGGTTAAAACTGTGTAAGTTGCTTTAAGAAAGAAATGGCACAAATAAAGGTTTCACAACATCACTACCATAAGCACACAATAAAATGTATTAGAGCATATTTATAAGATTTGTTCACCATTTTATGGATCTTGTGTTAATACAATTTTGAATACTTCTGGCAGAGACTTTCTGGTTTATTTAATTAAGAGATTTCATTTAGAATAATTTCTTTCTGGTACAAAATAATGGATACAAGTTAAAAATTTGCTATTTAGATTAAAATAAATGGATTGAGAACAGGGCTCAGTAATTAAATATGTTGTTTCATATAATGCAATTTATTTTGTTTTTAAATGAAGCATGTCTAAAAGGCCAAGTATAAAGTTTTCTTTCCATTTATAAAATTATCCTTCTCTAACTAATAGCTTACTGTGCAGTTTCAGTAAAAATCAAAACAATTATTTTGACAGAAACACCTATTATATTTATTTATTGTTGAAGTGCAGTAAAAACTATGTTTACACACTGAGTAAAAAAATGTTGCCAAGTACAGTAATTTACTTCTCTGCTGATAACCAAAACAAGCAAAATCATACTTAAGATCTTTAACTCTTAGAAAACTTTGAAAAATACATGTAGCAGAGATCATGAAAGTAAGTCTTATTGAGACTAATGAAAAACGTTTTTGAACCCCCAATATAAAATTATCACTAAATATATTTCACAACAAAGTCTCCATCACTTGCCTATCACATCTGTTTATAAATTTTGATGTAACAATCTTCTGCAGTAATGTGGAGGAGGCCACACTAATATATTAAAGTTATTTGGCAGAGGCAATGCCAGAGGTAAGAGTAAAGAGTGAAGAACAATTAGGAATGAAAGTAGTAAGTTTTCTATTTATCCTATCTTCCAATACTTGTTCTAAAACTTCATGGTGTACTGACAGTTTCTCTTGCTTTCTCCTTCCAAATCTACTTTTCCCCCCAATAATCTGACAGATGGTAGATCTACCCCATCCTCCATTGACTAGTTTATATATTTAAAAATTGTTTATCACCCTTATTTTCCTGATGACAATTTTATGTTGATAAAACTCTGTAGATCATCCTGGCATCCAAAATCTAAAGGTCTGCAACACAGCAATGTCCTGGATCCAGAGTCACTGAAAGCAGGAGGCAAACTTCAAAGCCAAAGAAAAAGATGCAAAACCCCTTCCAAATCAGCACTGTAAAAGATGCAATACTACACCCTCTGCTCTGAGTGATTCTATTTGTGACAGACTAAACAACAGAGAAGTAAAAACTCAGTTACATTAGGTCAATTTTCCTTTCCTTAGCTAAATATTCATTTTAGTTCTGCACACTTGTAAGTATAATTGACATTCTCAAGAGAGATTAATTGATAAGTAATTATATAGAAGAAAGACCAGAAACTCAGTGTGGATGGAAAGTGCTGAGCTGAGTGGAGGGATAAGATGGTCATGCTTTTTAAAAATAGGATCTTACATTCTGTACTTCGGTAACAGAAAATCTACACCCACTCAACCTCTCTGCCCCTCTGCTACAGTGCATTAATTGTGTTCTGTGTATAACAAAGCACTCTACAAGCACAATCTGCCTAAAATCTCAACGAAGCAGAAAATAACCACACAAATATTTTGAAAATGCAAGAGCCACACAAGAAATGACATATGCTTCTTAAACAAGTGTGACTTTCAATTTAGTGCCCACCAAACTTTGTCCTTTCTCTCTTAAGAAAAGTTCATGTTACCCTAAGATAACCCTAGAAGCTCATGACACCCTAGATTTACTAGCAAGTAAATTAAGACTATGACAACTTCCCTATTTCTTAATCTTTTTCTAGATTGAAACATACACAAAAGTGTCTTGAGTTCATGGCTGAAAGGAAACTGTAATTGCTTCAGTTCAGATGTAATTGAATTTCTGACATATGTCAAATATCTGATTACTTTTGACAGATGTGTTTTTACTTTCATTTTAAACTTCATGGATACACATATTTCATAGTCTGATCTCTGAAAGCACAGTCAAATTCTGATCTGCTATGGCAGATTTTAATAAAAATCTGCAAATTGTTGTGAAATCACTAATGACACCAGCCCTGTTCCATCCTTCTACTTGCTACATACAACCAAAAATTGTACTGCTTGCTACGAATATTCAGAAAACACATCACCCTTCATACACCAGACAGTAACTGGAAACAGTGTGACTGTGAGTCACATATATATTTATATATAACTCGAGTTATGCATTTGCATAATCCTGGGAAGTACACTCCTCATTATTTGAGGTTTACAGGTTTCTGTAGTAAGGCAGAATTGATTTCTGCACTTCTTTTTCCTGGTTTCTTCTATATTTTCTATATACTCAAGGCAGTAGATAAAGATGGTAAGAGGAATCCCTCTTTTAAAGTAACATTTGCCCATTAATTTGACTTGTGTCATAAAACAGTGGATCTGTGACACAATATGCGATATGTATTTCACAGCCATGAACAGCAGGATTATTGTAAGTGGAGTAACAGTAACTTTTTCTTAGCCCATCAAATTAGACAAATACTTTTATTGCTCCACTTACGTATTCTTTTGACCCACTCTGTTTTGTGTGCAACATGCTAAAACCCAACATATGGCAATGCCAGCCTCAATGTTAAACTATGACACTTGTCAGCAGGTAATCTCCAGATTCCAAAATTCTGAAGAAATTAGTTACATTTATTATTCCATCTGAAAATAAAAGAAGTCTGGCTTAAATAGGAATATATGGTCAAACTCCTACCTACAAAGTAGAAGAGGAAATAAAATACAAAAGAAAATTCTGTATTTCATTAAAAATCCTTAGGCAGAGAACCAGTCTAGAGCTGCAGCTTCAGTCTGTAACTCTTCTAAAAGCTGGCCCCTTAAATGAAACTTTTCTCCTGTTCACAGCTTTTCAGACTGAGTTCTTTGTCCTTGTCCTTATAGGTAAAATATCCAAAGGTCACCCAGGATATTGCTGCAATGTAAGTGAAGCATTTGGGGCTTAGCTAGGAGCTGATGTCTTCAGAGAACATGGACTTCACAAAGAAATAGCCTAAGACATTAACAACAACAACAGCGAAACTTGGTACTTAAACCAAGCATTCTTCTCCCCCTAATGCCAGTTATGAGTTCAAGATCTTTCCTGTGGTCTATGGAAGTGAAAAAGAAAACACAGAAATCATGTGCTCTGAAAACAAGGTTGCAGGACACAATTCATGAAGTTTATGTAGGACAAGAAAATCCCTGACAGCAGACAAACACCCTTCATTTTTTCCCTATTTATTAGGGTGTCATTTTGATTGCTTCCTTGGTCAGGAGAAAATGCAGCCAAACAATAGCCTGGATGTCACTGCAATTGGATTTTATCTTATTTTTAGGAATGAGTACTGACGACTGCAGTGGCCTCACACAAAGGCCAGCAATCATATCTCTAGGATGACAATTTACAGAATACATCTTCTGTTCTGACTGCTCTCATTGACATGCAAAACCTGCTCCAGAGTTTATCAAGACTATCACAGAACAATAATTTGTCCCTAGAGAAAGTACAGAAAAAAACCCACCAGCAATGTTCTCTAGCAAGAATTTCTGTAGAGCTGTCAAGTGCCTCTCTACTTCAGACATAATTTTGATTTTAATGGACAAACTGGTAACTCACATAGACTTGTTCTTTTTTTAACAAATAATGATTTCTGACAGAATCTATTTTTCCAAACTCTGAAAATCACGTCTACACAATATCAACTTTTATTGTCAGTGTGATCTCACGTGCTGGTTATGTATATCCCTGCTACTCAATAATTACACCACATTAGCACACATCAATTTAGAAATATCCAGAAATATTTTAACCCTGCTACAAAGATCTGGGAGATGTTGGATCAGTGAATGTGACACACAGCTACTCACCTGTGAGACTCAGCTTTAGCTACAGATCATGTTTAAATTTCATTAAGACTTCATTCAACTATCATAATATTTTATCCCTTAAATTTTTGTGGTTAATATGATAATTATTACAATTCTCCTGGTTCCCTGAGGGGCAGCTGAAACATGGCATGAGTTTCTAGCCACAAGGACAATTAGCAGTTCATGGCTGGGGGTTGTGCATTGATTCCTGTTGTGTGAACAAGGTTAAAATCACCCCTGCAGCTGTAATTTAGAGCAAACAGTAATCAGTACTCCAAAAATCCAAACAATGTATGAGCTAGTGACCTCTGAAATTCAGAGATTAATATAGAGGGATATACTTGAGGGCTTCATGGAAAAGAAGAACAAAATACTTAGAAGGAAACACGTAGGAAATGAATTAGATTTAGAAAAACAAATAAAATGAAGCCTAAAAGTGAGAATTAACATTAAGATATTCTGGAAGGGATCAAGGACCCAAATGACTTGACAGTATCAGGATGATTCTGAATCATACTGACACAGAAGACAGGCTTTGGATGACTCCATGGTGATTGGGAACTGCAGTGTTTCTGAACAGGGGCAGCTCCTGCAGATCCAGCACCTCTGTGTGAGTCCAGAAATGGAAATCGTACACAATCAGCCACAATTCAGGCGGCAAGATGACTACTTCATTTTCACATGAAATACAAAACAAATGCCTAAAATGTAGCTTTTACTTTTCTTTTTTTGCACAAACTGTTTGAGTTCCCAGTAAGAGATCAGTTTTCTTTTGATTCAGGAAAGAAGAAACTGATCATTTCTGATTCTGTTCTAAAACTTAGTTAAAATACAGCAGTAGATAAAACTAAAATCCCTTTCAGGAAGAGAAAGGAGACATTTTAGGTCAGTAACTGTAACTTCAACTTACAATAACTTGCGGTGAGGTGACTGGGAATGAAAATTTTGATGCAAGTAACTTAATCTATCAAGATAATCCATTTTAAATCTGTCAAAACAAGAAGCTGACAGCCTTCAAATCTAAGACTTTTTTTTCTCTCCATATGGTTTAGTCTCCAAAGGAGCTCAAGGCACAAGTGATTTGCAGTCAAACACTCAACAAATGTAGGGACAAATGCATTTCCCAATAGCTGCTTGTCATAGGTGCCAACTGAAGAAAAGGCTGAGGAAAAAAATTCCTGTGTGTAAAGATGACAAGGAACAGATCTTTAAAAACTGCCATTTGGTATCAACCTAAAGGAAAAAAAATTAAAAGTGTATTTTCTGATACCTAACAGCAAGGAGTTGGAGAAGAATGGAAAAAAAGAGGTAAAAAATAGTAATTAATTTTCCTTCAATCTGTAGCTTTTTTCTGATTGAATATACTGGATGTCAAAATTTAATTTCATGTTTTGGTATCTTCCTTTTGTATATAGACTAATGACCAAAAAACTTAAAATGCTGATTCTTTAGAGGCAATAGGCTGCAATGGTAAAGAAAAGAAAGCTTGTACAGTTTGTATCTGTTGATGGTAATTGACTTCTTGACCCTGTTTTCATCTTGATGTAGTAAAAGAATAAGAAAAATAATACAATGGAAATTCTGAAAATGTTAATTCAGAAATTTCAAAGTATTTTTTGCCATTTTGGGTTATACTAATAAAAGCAAGTTTAAAGCATATCTGTTTATCCAGAACTCTGCAGAGATATTTTTTCATTTTTTCACTGCTAAAAAAACAGGTCATTATGATTGCCTAACTTGACTTAAATACACAGGATTTCTCAGAACTCATTTGAAAAAATCAAGGTTCAGTCTCAATAACTCTTCTTGAACAAGAGAATTTAATTAGAAAAAAACACAGCCACTTGATTTAAGACTTGTCAGTGATAGTGAATCCTCCACGTTTCATTGAGAATTGTTCTCAGAGTTAATTAAGCTCATTGTTAAAAATAGGTTTCACTTTTAATTTGTCTACTGAATAACACTGACTTGCTTTCAGTCCCTGCTTTTTTCTCTGACAGTGAATGCTTCATCACTAACATTCTGCTTTTTACAGAGATAGGACAAATAAATTGCCACCAAAATTCTCTTTGGTCAGTTAAGTAATTTGGGATCACTGAATCTCTCACTCTCATCCTGAATCATTTAAACACGCTTTTATTGCAAAAATGAAAAACAACTGCAGAAGGCAACCCAGGCTTAACATTGTATTGGAAAGACTCTAGAAGTAAATAAGCTTCAAGAAGTTTGAAAAAAACCCCTGTATTTCTTCAATCAATAAGATTGGTATCAAAAAGTAGAGGTACCAGAAAGCAGGAAAAAAAGGCATTTCCACTGAATTTGAAGTTGGGAGAACTGGGTATATCTTTAGATCAAAGAAAGAAAAATAACAAAAAAATTAATTCTTGATTTGGAAAAGGATAAATCAATAAGAAGCAAAGATTAATAGGATACAACTTGTAATTTTATATCTGAAGGAATGTAAAGTAAGCTGGAAAGATAAGGATTATGTCCTCAACAGCTACTGCCTAGCTATTATATTGTCTAGTGTCATGTGCTATTACATGTGATAAAACTGATTAGTTTGTTTGTGCATGTAGAAAACGTGTTGTTCACACAGGTCTTTTTGCAATCAAATCCTTATTTTCCTATTTAATGGGAAAGAGAAAATTGTATACAATGGCATGAAAAAAAGAAATTGGAACAGCCCCTAAGAGGCCAGCATGCAATTCAGGTTGTGGCTTCTGCTGGTTGTGTGTAGCAGAGGTAATCAAAAAGGTAACAAACCTCAGGCATCAGCTGACATTACTGGCACTCACTGTGAAAAAGACAGTGCTACCTGTAATTAACAGATATCAATCTTTATGGGCATATAACCTTTGTTTTATCTTGGTGTCTTTCTGAAGGAGAAAATTACTTGATTTAGAAGGGATTTTCGGTGCTTGTGAAGGAATCAGATAGAGGACAATTCAGCATCAGAAACTGTTGCAACATTATAATTTTCACCTCAGTGTACAAAACATTCTTATAACACAAGCGGGCAAACAAAGTAATCAAAAACTGTGATTCGCATTCTTTAAGTTCACCTATTACAAAAAACCTCTCTTGTTAACTAGATTGAATTTAATACCTTGAAGAGGCAGTTAATAGTTCCAACTTAGAGATAAAACAAATAGTCACATCACAAAGTTTCACAGGGATAGTTTTCATTCTGTGTCTCCTTTTGGACTTGGTATGAAAACTTGTTTTCCCAATGCTTCACCAAATGATTATGAGAAAGAGGATCTGCTTACCTTTCAAGCCTCTGGGTTCTATTTTGAAACAACCACCTTTATTATACCTATATCACTGTTTCCCTGGTTTAAAATTATTAAAATGCTAAATCCCTTCTCTCAAGTAAGAGAAGATTTGTGGAAATAATTATCAAGTACCTTAACAAGATGTGAATGAGGAAAGTACTTAAGGTTCAGTGCACTTTCATTACCCACCTAAATTTCAAAGGTTTTAACTATTTTTGCAAACACAGGTTTTACCTAACGTAGGATATTAACAGTAAAAAGAGTAAAATCCTTGCACATGAACTACTGCATGGTAAAAATAATGTCCTAGCAAGAGGAATCTGACAAAGCAAAACCTTCTTCCAATGCTCTCCTGACCCTTTAAATGTGTTGCCATCTCAAAAGGTGCCATTACTGTGAAAGAAGTAAGCTTAATTTCCCTCCACTCAGCAGATGATACTAGACCAAGTGACTATGACTGAAATAAAGCATCTTATGTACATTGTTAACATAAACTTTGATGTGCAATGAAGAATTTTGTGCTGCACGCTTTTGTGGTTGTGAGGTATTACTCCTTGTTATAGTAAAGGTCAATTCAAACACTTTTCAGCTCTTTGCAATAGAAGTCCTGGTTCTGCACTCCTCTAAGAACACACAAATGATGCTCTGTACTTAACACCAAAATCCCGTCTGTTGACTTATACACTGTGGCTCGTGGGCAGAATAAACATCCCACTGAAATAAAGGCAAAGTCTGGGTTACAGCTCCAGCACATCCTGGTTTCACACACAGCAGAACTGCCCACATTCTCTTTTTTCCTCTGTTAGCTTGGGTGGGTTTTCCGAGCTCAGGTGAGTACTTCTGGTATCAGTGAGGCATTTAAAGAAATAAATATTGCTTAAACCTAAATATTATTGTAAGATGCAAGATTGTTACTAATGTTGATGATTGAAGGTATCAACCTGATCTTCAGGTAAACCAGATTTCACATAAATATTGTAAAAGCTGAAAGTAAGAACCTGTATGCCTTCTAAAAGGCAGAGAAGAGAAAGATAAATTTTTGCTGAGACTTGTATGAAGAGAAAAGAGGAACTAGTGATATGCAGTCTTTTTGCAAACGCACTCAGGCAGGTACAATCCCAATGGCTTTATCAAATCAAAACAGGCCCTGCCTAATCATTCAGGCTTTGTGACAGAAAAGTAAATCAGGGAATCCAAATTCCCCCTGGTAACTGAAAGATATCAATTTTTAATGAGAATGTGAATAATTTATTATCCTTCCCATAAAAAAAATATTTTGAATAATTTGTTAATCTTAGTAATAGTATGACAAAGTATCTAGGGAAGAATGAAAGCAACAGAGTACGAAGGATATGATGTTCATTTTAATTAAATTATCCCCCCTTCAGAGCACAGCTTTAAAGACCCCATTTGGCAAGAACTGGAGCTACAGCTTTATTGATCCTGGTTGTCTCTTATAAGCAAGGAGAAATATATAATTTTGAGGTGAACATATAGATTATGGGCATACTCAATTATTTATCAAAACAATTAGCCACACAAATAATCCCACCTCTATTCACACCACAGCAGTTAGAATACATGCCTGAAATAGATATCACATTTCCTGTAATTAGAGTGCAAGTGAGGCAGATGTTTAAATTTAAATTCTTTGCCATTTGGGGATTGTCTTACCTACCTGAAATTCAACAGATTCAGATATGCTACTGGGCCAAGAACTGAACAAACCAAATCCATCTTTCCCTTTAAACAATAACCTGACTTTTGAATCCAACTGCTAGCAACTATTATATCAGTTAATCACACACCCTACCCCAAAAGCAAATATATTCTCGAAGTGTGTATAAAATTTATTATGGGATGTTTAGGGGAGAGAACACAGATCCTCTTAAATGTTAAACCTCCTTATTCAGCAGGACCTTTTCTGCTACTTGTAAAAAATGTTGGATCCAGCTATCACACACACTGCAAAATTAAAGCTCAGACAACACAGACTTCTCCAAGAAGGAGAAAATGCACATTTGCAGGCCCAGCACACTCTGACAGCTTTCCTAACCAAGTCAAACAACTACTCTTGACAACTTTGTGACTAAAATAAAAAATAATTTAAAAAAAACAACCCTGCTTTTCTTTCAATTCTTTCCTGACTGCAGTTCAGATTGAGATTTCATGTAATTACAACCCAGAACATTTTCAGACAGCAACAGAAATATGTTGAAGGGTTGTAGAACTCTGAGTAGAGAAGGTAGACAAAAGAATTCATAGAGCTGTGAAAAATGTGTAGAAGGAAGTTAACTTTTGGCAAGACAATTATGGAATGATCTGATTGTAGAAATTTGACTTGTGTGGTTGGGTTTTACACAAATACAAGATGGAAAAAGAGACACTCTTGTGTAATACAACTGGATCTGTGCTACATTGCACTGAATTCCAAAAGAGACTTCAGGCACATTCTGCTGTTCACAGTAGTTACAGAGAGTACCAAGGGTTTGCAAAACCCTTATCTTCTAAATACCTGTGCCCAGTGACCCCTCACCCTGCACTGGGGCCTGGACTTCTAGGAACATCTCATGCTACTTGGAATGAGAAAAAAAAGGCTCTGAACAGGGACTATCATAGATATGTAAAAAGCTTAACCCTTGGGAAATAAGACCTTTAAAATCAAGCTAAAGTACACAATGTTCTGCAAGTCAAATTCTGATTAAGAAAAACCCTAATGGGTCACTGACTTTAAAGTATGCGCCACTGTATCGAGAATTCTGTTACCACTGTGGGTAAAAATTGTTGTTTAACTATCTAATGCATACTATATATATATGTATAAATATAATTTTACTTTCTCTGAGCTTCTGTCTTATATTTGATACCCATTCTTCATTGACTAAAAGAAAAAAAAAATCAATTAAAACATTTGACAAAAAACGTTCTAGAAAAATGCAGTATATGAAAAAAGAACATTAGTTCAAGAGCATAATTATCAAGCACTTTTAAGGCATAAAACATCATGGTTGAAAGATCAGTTTCAATAATTCCTTCTAGCATTTATGCTTTAAAATAAAATCTTTGTCCTGGACAGTTAATAAGGTAAGTTTAAGCTGTCTTTCTCTCCTGGAAAGTATAAAGCAACTTAAAACAAAAAAATAAAAAAAACCCAAACCAAACCAAAACAAAAAAAACAGGTTCAAACCAACTACCTCTTCTTTCCCTCAAACCCTCAGACCCACTTTTGAAAAAATTCAAATTTTATCATGATCTTCCATCTCCAAATGTTCTTACAGAAAAGGTTCAATTTCTTTCCCACAAAACCCCTCATTTTAAAATACCCCACCTCCTCATTTTAAAATGTTAAGGGAATATTTTCAAGAATACTGTAATTTTTTTCAACCTCTATAGGAAAAAAAAGTCTCTGTAATTGTCCCAAATTTCCATACATTTTATCTATTAATACAAATGCCAGTAGAAAGGGTTTTTTTTTTTTTTTTGGTTGTTTCTTTCATTGTTTGTCTTCTATCCTCTCTCAGCAAGGTCAGATGTGCATGTCCAACATACCTTCAATGTTTCTCAGAACTCAACAGCTGGATAGACAAGAAAAGTCAATTTAGAAAAACAAGTAAAGAAAAGCTACAGAAAAATCAACAATTTTAGTTCTCAGTCAGCAAATTAGCTCATTTAGGGCAGGAGGGAAACCTACTCTTCACTGTATGTTCGGGGTCCAGCATGGATGTGGAAGGGTCTTGCACAGATGAATCAATGAGAGACAGAGATGTCATTGTTCCAAGAGCAGAGGAGGACAGGGAAAGTGGAAATAAAACAGAAATCTAGAAAATCAAGCCTCTTAATTTGCTCAAGAAAAAACTGTTCAATATTCCTAGTAATTTCCCCACTGTGCATGTGCTGCTGGAAACAAAAGATTACTGCAGATAATTTTTTATAGCCAATTTAGAGCTAGACATAGATTTACTGAGTAATTTACAGGATGCAACAAATCTGTAATCCTTGGAGTTTTCACTGGGTGTATTACCTCAACAGGTGAAGGCTAGAAACAAGAATCAGGAAGAGGGGAGGAATTAAACAGTTCTGTCTTATTCAAGGGCACATCCTGACTCCATCTTGTCCATCCACAGCTGTTATCAACTAGATTAGCAGCAATATGTCATTCAAATTCAAAATTAATCATCTTTTCATTTTCTAGTTCTATTGAAATTGAAGGAGATAACTTCTTATCAAGTTATAAAACAGAGTAGATATTTTTAAATAGAGAAATAGGCCAAGATAATGTGAAATAGCAGCCTCCTCTGAGGCTGATTTGCATAGTTTAAATGCTCTGAAGTACTATACTCTGGATGTTCAGTAACAAATCATGATATTCTGAAGGAAATCTACTGCATGACCTAGCTGAAGTCTGTGAGGCAATTATAGCCTGAAAATCTGTTTTTCATGATAAATCCACATGGGAAGTCTTATGTGGATCTGCGTGAGACTATGCAAAATCTGGGTTTCTGATGTCTTCCCTTCATTTATTTGCATCCTGAATATCTCTTTTCTTCTCTCTTCTTCTGCAACATCAGGAGGGCATGCTGAAATAGATAAATCATTTCCTTCCCTCAGTCAAGGGAATGTACTGTTCTACTCCTTCAACTCACAGGATTGTTTTTAAGAGAAAAGTAACTGAGAATTTTTGCTAATTGTTTTAGTTCTGCCTTTCACTTCCTTAACTTCCAGTTATTTCACTAGAATGGATTCCTGGCAAACACATATAAAGATTTGTCTACAACATATAATCTGTAAAGAAAATAAAATTCAAAGGTAAAAAGAGGGCATATAACAGGCCAAGTAAACATATATAAAATATGTACAGCCTGAAGAGATTGCAGAGAAATACAAAGAAAAATCTTTAAGCTTTATCCTTCTTTACATTACAATGTATAAGTGCCTTAACACATGACACAAAACTTTCCCTTCTGATTTTCCTCATGTGAGGACAGCCTCAGGTGTGCTGTGGCTTTAGCCAGCTCTCCAAGGTTTTCCTTGCTGACAGCAGAGACAACAGCACTCCGGAATGCCACCAGCTTCAACTCCTTGATTTTGTCAGCACACCTCTGGAGATAAATACAGCTTAAATCACATCATTTGTGCTGGATGCCCCAGGACTGAGTAATGACACCTTGTTTCTCTGTCAGCTATAACATGAGGACACTGCTCTTTCAGAATGGTTTCACAGGGGAGAGGCAAGCCAGGGTGATTCAGCAATCAGGAAAATGCCACGTGCGTGGATTAGGCAGGGATCCCACGCCTTCCTTTCTGCTGGAAATTTCACAAAGCAAACCTACATCTGAACAAGCTTCCAGGTACCATGAGAGAACATCAGAGAAAACTGAACAAGGGAAAATGCCAGCTGGAGGTTTAAGCAAGGAACAGTCACACAGACAGACACTCAAACAGGGCCAGAAAAGGAAGCCATTGTGTCTTGCATGGATTAGGATCGAGAAGGCTATTTTGTGGGGAGTATAAACAGCAATTTCTTCAAAAGCACATCAAATCTTTTAAGTAGCAGTTCAGCTGTCTTTGATGCAGAGTCTAACTAGGTACAGCACAGGACCACAACTTTGGATTGATTCTACTGGGAAAAGTGGTAAGGTGTGAGAAAATATCTAAGAAAGTTAAAACATATACAGAACAGTAGTAACAACTCAAGAACTCCGTAAAAAAGTTCTGAAGTGAAAAGCCATAAAAAATCTATGGAAAGAAAACAAAGAATCAGAAGGTGGCAACCCATAAGCACCATGGATGAACCCATTCCAAGACAAAGGCTGACCTGCCCTCAAATGACTAATGACAACTTGGGCAGCAAAGATACATCCCATTCCTCACTAGGAATTCTGACCATGGTAATACCTACCCGAGCAGTGTGTTAGTCTTCGTTATCTACTGGACCATTAAAAAAATCTATGTATCCTGAAATTACATAAATCCTGCTTGCAAAGTCTCTCTCTACGCAGCAAAGATGCCCACACCAAAAGTGATCCCGTGAGGAAGGAATCTCATACTCTGAGGAGGGCAGGTAGGTTTCTCACTCAGAAGACAATTCCAGAGAAGACAGTATTAAAATATTCTCATGAAGCTGCTGGTTGACCAACCACCAACTCCATGGGAGCTCCAACAGCCAGGGACAATCACCAATCTGCAATCGGATACAGCCTGTCAGTAAACCTTCCTCTGACAGACTGGTGTTGAGGACACATGGAACATAAATTTTACTACTAGGTATCCAACAGCCAGTAATTCCCTTTCTAGATGCAGTCTCCAATCAGCCAGCCTCTGTTCTATATTCACAGCAACATAACAACTAAAGTTAAGCCTGACTTTGTGCACTGAATTGACCCTGGAGTTAATCCTGAGCTCTCTCAGAAAGCAAGCCCTCACAGCACCTCAGGATCAGGGACAGAAGTAGCAGTAGGGTATAAAAAAATTGACAGGTTAAAGGCGACCAGATCTAGAAAACCGTGCCCCTTCCCAAAATTGACAGACAGTGGAGTAGAAAGAAAAGATGATCTGCAGTCCTAAAAGCTGAATATACCCACAGCTGGAGGAGCACTGCAGCTGGAGCCACTGATGGTTGTCTTCAAAAGAACCTCTAATGGAACTTATAAAGTGTAAAATTATTCTTGCTTGTTGTGAGTGACAAAACCCTGGTCATAAAATGCACTTAAAACACAGAAGAGGAAAGAAACTGCTCTTTCCTCTTTTCTTCTTAACTGATCCTTCAAACTACAAAAATTTTATTTTAAAAATAATTTTCTTAGAAATTACATATTTTTCCACTCCTGTACTTAATGTTTTAGAAAACTGTGACTTGTTGCAGGTTAAGTTCACGAAATAAGTAACATTAATAGTTTAAATATATTTTAAGGGTTAAAAAGCTACATACCATGTGGATTTTTAACCAGAAGATGAAAAACAGATTCCTCACATGTGGCCCGGGACAGGACAGATGCACTCAGATGCTGATTCAACAGCCCATGATCTAAGAAAAAAAAAAAACCAAAATTTAAAATTATTTGTGGAAACCCTTTTAGAATTCAAAATTGGCGAAACAACTTCTCTAATAACACAGCTTCACAGACAGAGGTTTTAAAAAACACATTCTTGAATGGGAGCATGTGGCCCTTTGTTCCCCCCTCTGATCAAAGGTTCTCTCAGTATTTTTCTCACTGTGAAATACAGATACAATATGGATAGCTTTTTAAATAGAATCAAAACGAAATAACACAATTGGTTTGAAGTCCAATTTTATAAACAGGTTTTGGAACTGTTCAAGCAGCCAAAGGAAATTCCTTGTAGGAAATATGTCTAGCAGCTAACTCCAAGAACCTGAGACCAACAGACAGACTGTATCTGTATAATCTGTCATACTAAAGTGTGGTAACACTGAAGGATGAACTGCTGGCAGAAGAGAGGGTACACAGGACTCATCAAACAGCCAGGGAAGACTGTCATTTGGGGTTATGGAACAAAGTTAAGACAGCTTTAAAAAACAGAATAATGATCAAAGATATTCAGGAAGGCAGAGAACAGCTCTCTTGGCACTATCATCCTTGGTTCTTGTAAGAAGAGAAACAGTCCCAAAATTATTTCATCTCAAGAACTAAGTTTCAGGTTTCAGAAACCAGCTTGGAGGTTCAAAAAAAGATTTGCAAACTGTGAGGAAATACAAAAAGAATTGAAGGGCCCTTCCCAAAAATTAAAAGATGGGTGCATAAGAAAAGCCAACACACTCATTTTAAGATATCAATAAAACAACTGTAACACCTTCTTTCCTGACCTGAGAGACTGAAGTGGCAAAAACAAGGCTATAGTGAAATCTTCCTCTGTAATGCTAATTACTCTGAAGGAATTATTTTCTATCTTTTTTTCCCCAGGATGCTAATAAGCTCAATACTTTAAATTTCCCCCGTTAGAAGAGTTTTCCAAACTTTAAAATATATGGTATTTATTTTTAGCATATATCATTCTACATATCCAGCTAAAAAGTAATTTTCACACAACTAGCTAACTAATCTCCAGAGTTCTTTTTTTATCTGAAATACAGTTTCACTGTACGAAATTAAAGGCACTAGGTTATGCTTCATGATGCTTCCAAATTGCATTTATAAGTTCAGAGCTGCATTTTTATATTGTACATTGTTTTTTTAATTGGTAGCTAAAAGATTGATTTGAATTATGTCTGAATCAACACAAAGTGATATTATCACTTTTATTCTAAATTGACTAGATGATTGAAAACAGTATTTCTTCACATCTTTGCTATTTCATTCTAGCACTGACATATATATATATACACTAATACTTAGTCCTATATATTTTTCCTGAAAGAAAATGATCAAGTAGCAGACTTGCCTTTGAATACTTAGTTCAACTGCAGGAAGTCACAGAAAGTAAATTGATAATATTTTGCAAACTACATTTAAAAAGTGGCAATTCTAGTTTGGAAATCTTTGAGTGGAAAAAGACACTACCAAGCTACTGTGCATGCAGCCTTATCTTGGACATGAGGTAAGTTTAATAAGCAATCATATACACTTCCACAGTTATCAGCCTTGCTACTGCAGGTAACACAGGATTCCAGAGGAGCCAATTCACCTCCCTTATCCAATCCCTAATTACTGCTGTAGCTTTAATCTTCTCTTTGAGCACAGCCCTTCAAATTTTGAAATGAATATCCTCTATAAAACTGTTGCCATTTTTTTTCTTGAACTATATATTTGGCCCACCGAAAATATGAAATTAAATTATCTGCATGGACTGAAATAAAGCATTATGGTATTAACAAACCACTAATACTTAGGGATAATTCTTATACAGGTTACCTCTGTGGGCTCCGGTTTACAGTGGAAATTTTATTAGTTTCAATTATTTATATCATTTTTTGTTGCTTCCAAAACTCTTAGTAGAAATACTGTATAGTGGTATTTACAGAGGAGTAGTATCATCCAACCTGAAACAGCTGAATTAGTACAAATGGTTGCTAAACCACCTGTGACAAGAGTTTGCATAGTCTGTAGTTCTGGTCATTGGCTCATATGGGGGAAAATCACTTGCTCTCAAATAAACATTACTCACATGACTATTCTCAATTTAGCTATGAATGCCTATGTGAACAAGAGCTGTACATTTAAGCATCCAAGTGTCTAAATCCTAGGGAGAAAACTTACTGGTATCAAATTCAATAAGAAAATACCTAGTTTAAAGAGGTCCAGGGTGGTAGTAGTAGTAGTTTTACTGGCTCTATAATTATCCCAAATACACGATTGTTTATGCTACAACAGCAGTCAAAATTCACAGAAAGAAACATTTCTGAGGAATAAGGCTCTTGGGTTTGACAAAGCTTCAGAAATGCAAATGAAAGCTTCAGAAATGGTCCAGATAGGACAATTCCCAATTAATGTCCATTTTAATTCCTGAACTCTGCAGTTCTAAACAGAATTTCACATCTATATAGGGCAGATACTGCTTATGGAATATTACTTGAAAATAAGACAGATAACTTGTGGAATTTTCTTTAATGCATGAAATAAATCTATAAATTTTGATGTTTATTGCTGCTCCACTTTCTTGAGATGCCCTGTTTTCATTGTTGACATGCTGAATTCTCTTAAGAAGGGGCACATGGTCTAAAACACTATTTCTTAAGATCAAGCTTAGGCAGGCATGCCACTCTGACTTCTCAGTTGCTGCCTTCTGTTGATTTCCCCATTCCAGCCTCTTTCTGGCCTCCAGTAACACCAGCAGTAAGCCTTATATATTATTTCTCAGGATATGTAAGGCCAGGAATGCTAAACTGAACTTATGTATCCATGATTTCACTTATAAGACCAGATTTCTCTTCCTCTGGAAAGAAGGAAATAAGAATTCCAGTAAGCATTCCTACACAAAGCAAATCATAGAATGAACACCTAAATACAGCTTGAATGCATAAATCAACTATCCTCTTGTGATTAAAACAAAGCAAACTTTATGTACAGGTCACCAAGAGCAACTGAATTAGAAAATTAACATTAAAATTAATCTGATTTTAAAATTCAAGATCTATTTTAAAGGACAGGTATGATTATCCTTTCATAAAGACTGCAGTATAACTTTTTTTTTCAAAGAAAACCTTTTGTAATTCTACAGATCACAGAAACATTAGATCATCAACATGTCAGGTCTACTGATGGATAAAGAAAAATGAAGACTGAAAACTTCTGATGCATAAAAACAAACATCAGTCTTTCACTGTCTAAGCCTAATGCTTCTGTCACTATTCCTGAACAACTCCTTGGGACAAGTTCATGCTCAAATTAGAAAGATATGGCTGTTTCCAGTAAAACAAGTAAACAATGCAGTTTCTCCTGTCTTTCAGAATTTCACATATACTAGGCTTTAGTTACAATATTTGAGCTCTATAAATAATTTCTGACGAAGCTGCCTCACAGATAAGTTTGGTTATTCTTCTAAATTATTTTTTGAACCACACACTGGATTAGCATTCTTACAAATAATACCTAAGAGTAATGGAATACTAAACTGTGCTGTCTGGCATAGATTTACTCTCAATAAGACAAGCAGTTTGCTTCTCTTAATTGCACTTGTTGTTGTACAAATCAGAATCCAATCTTGCACTTTCCACTGGAATACAGGATGCATTTATAAGATGCAACAGGAATTTATACCACAGATGTAATACACATCTACACTTCAGAAGTTTATAGTATCAGTTATTTCTTGGTCAAACAGGTGGTTGCACAGCTAGTAATTCACAGCACTTCTGACTCATACTGTCTGGCCTAAGATAAGTACACAGGGTAGATGGAGTGAGGGGAAAGTACAAAGGGTTAACATTTTAGCATGAAAATTGCATTACTAATAATGTAAAAGTTCACTCTGTCTTCAGCTGTTCCAGGAATGATGAGCTGATGAACAAAGCAATTCAAAACTGAGGTACAACAACAATTTATCAAGGTACCTCTGGACTGAAGCTCTACCATCCATCATGTCAGTTCCTCTCCCTAATTTACATTGCAATCTCTGCCATCATCCATGCTGTTAATAAAGGTCTTGAATAATATGGGCCCAACGCTGACCCCTGGGGTGCAACAATCATTGCCAGGCAGCAGCTGAATGTCAAGATGTTGATCACTATCATTTCAGACCAGTACTTCAGCCAAGTTTCCAATCCACTCAGCAGTCTGTTCATCAAGTCTAGACTTCCTCAGCTTCCAAACAAGAACGTTACAGGACACAGTGACAGAAGTCTTACTAAATCATAGCACATTACATTCACTGCTCCTCCTTTATTTGCATAATCACTCATTTCCATACAGAAGGCAATCACATTTGTCAATCATGATTTGCACTTAAGAAATCCATTTGACTACTCCTGATTATCTTCTTGACCTTCATGGGCTTGGACATGGTCTGTGAGAGAATGTGCAAATCACGAGCTACACACACCGCAAAAGAAGTGTCTAGTGACCCCATGAGGGGTTCAGGTGAGGTTGATCATCTTACTACTCCTTCAGTCTTCCTTCTATCACTTTTCAAAGGAGAAAACAACAAAGCCCTTTCCTGGCCAACAGAAACATCTCCCAATCAGCATGCATTTTCATAGAAAACAACAGCCTCACAATCATATTGGCAATTGTTTAATTACATTGTGAGTTTCATCTGGGTTTGTGGACCTGAAAACCTTCAGCTGTTCTAAGTCGTTCCCCTATAGGCTGCCCATTTCCCTCTCACACCATGAAGTTGCCTACCACAGCATCATCCAACAGGTGAGGCTCCTGCCATTCACACTGCAGTGCCAGGGTGAACCCTCAACAATTCCTGACTGCCTCAGACCAGAGCTGCAGCTTCCACCCTCACGGCTTCCATATGGATTACAGAAGGAATGACTGCACAATGAGAATGACTGCCCAAGAGCAGCTCCTGTGGTGTGCAGTCAACACTGACACTTCCTTTTCTACTGTGAGAAGCACTCTGGAGCCTTGTGTGTGTGCACAGAATGCCAAGTGCTGCAGCAGCTGCCCTGTCTCATGTGCAGAGCCAGCCTTCGGTGTTCCCTGTCACTTAGGGACACCTAGATGCCAGGTAAGCAGGAAGCTGGACAAGACCCTGTTCCTCTCAATTCCAGGATCCCCACTCTCTGCCAGGTACCCTGCTCAGCAGCTGAACTCTGGCAATGTCCCCAAGGTTCTGGCCATGATTCACTTGGCCTGTAAGCAGTGAATCCTCTGCATGCTGTTGTTTCCCTCAATGTTTTCCAGAAGAGAAGATCAACTGAAATTCACCAGAGGTCTGGTCATTTACAAATGGAACTCTGTTTTGTGACTGTCATGAATGAAAATATATCAGCAGTTAAACAGGGGAAACTGCACTGAAGTCTGCCAAAAAAAAACCTGGTCAGCAGAAGTACAGAGTGTTTAGTCATGAGACCAAGATGCTCTTGACCCTTTAGGTAAGCATATTTCCAAGATCCCCCATTTATGAACTGCATATGTGGACAAAGCTGTATTTCTTGATTTCCAGTTAATATTCAGAAGGTAGGATTAAAAAGCATGAGTTTAATGCAACAAATAAACATGAAACTACAGTTTTTAAAAGTCACATTTCTTCACTTATTCTATGTGCCACAAACCGCAAATCACAGCATGAGTGTGTAAACATAGCTTAAAACTGACTTTGGAACAGTTTCGATTTTGCTATTCTCTTATGGTTTTGTTGCTATTCCTCTTACATTTATTTATTTATTTATTTAAGATAAAACTGGAAGATTTATCTTCAATTTTTGTTATTTGTAGATGCCAGGGCATGCTTTGGCACCTGTTTTATGATGCTGCCTATGTGTTATGATCAAGTAGGTGGAGCTTCAGAGAACCTTTTAAAGCCTACTGATGCACTCAAAGTGAAATTTCCTCTTTGACTGAGTAAATTTTAGTCATCAGAGAAAATGTGGGATCCAGAACCTGAGTTCTTACAGCATTTGTGAAGGGACAGCTACTTGTTGATCTCTGGTAATTCTGGATCACATATTATCCTTTAAAGCATGTTTTAAAAAATATTGATGAAACATACTTGTTTGGAAGGTCATCAGAAAAAAACCAAAAAATAAATTAAAAAAAAAACTTTAAAAATGTTTTGCCCTTGCTATCTTACTAACTCCTTTAATTATCCAGAATCCGACCAAATAATATAAAATATTTGAAGGTAACTGAGGAACAAAAACAAAGCAACGCAAAGCAAAGCTATGTGGCTTAGGCACACAGCTACCAAAACACATCCAGGAGACTCCTGGTGCCAAAATGTTACAGTGCAGTCCACAGCCAGCAAGCAGCTGCATCTCCACAGGAGGCTGCATGACCTAAGGTATCTTCTGTGAACAGCTGTCACAGGTTTGTGCTCTTTCCCATCTCCCACAGCACACTCTACAGAGTTTTCAGGGCGAATGTGGATAATGCACAACTCTATTGCCAAAAAATGGAATCAGGCAGATTTAATCACATCCCTTTCACACTTCTAATGCAACTCATGGAGCCCAAAAAACCCAAAAAAGCCCCTAAATGCAAACCCCTGTACCTGCCAACACGATATCCACCAGCACATTTTCAGCAGTGGGATTTTCAAAGGACACAATGGCAGAGGAGTACTCCCCAATGCAGGCACTGATGGTGGTTGTGTCCATCTGCTCAGGAGGAACTCCAGATCCCGTCAGGTAAAACACCCGCTCTCCAAACTGGGAATGAAACGTGTCATTGTTTATTATTTGAGGAGTCAGAGCTGTACATTTAAAGTATTTTGCCTACTTCTTTCTTCCACTATTCTGTGTCTCTGCTTTAACTGAACCTCAAAGTTTGCTTTCTTTTTTCTTCCTTCAAGCTGTTGTTACTCTAAGTGTTGCTATCTGGAAATCAATAGTTTCATTCTGGGAGATGTTCACATCTCCTTTTTGTATTTAATTTCTGTCCTACTTCAAACACATAGTATTTAACTTCCATCCAGCTACTCAGAGCTTTCAGTGTAATGAATGGAAAGATGTAGGTGGTTGCAAAAGCAAAATTCAAAGCACATGTATTAGAACCTGAAAGCAGATGAAGTGAGAAGTTCTCTCCAGAAAACAAAGGAAGAAAGAAAATAATTCTTTGGTGGGACAGCAGCAGAATCACACAAAAAGCTCAAGGTTTACTCCAAAGACAATAAAAACATTAACCTTTAGACACAGAAAAATCAAGGATTTTGGAAAGAAATAGTAGATATAAGATTTTCGTGGACCATCAGGTTTCAGAGAAGATAAGGACATTGTGTCCTCTTGAACCTTAAATATATACCTGACCTTAAATATATACTATTCATATTAGAATTGTTGTCTCCTTGTTTTTATCCTTAATAAATATTTAAGAGAGATTCTGAAAATAAATGCTGTGCCAACACCACCTGCAAATAACCTGTCTGTTCAACATACTTCTTCAGGAAAAAAAATTGCCACATGACTTCCTTCAGTATTTGTTTTCATTGTGTAAAAGAATATTTGCTTTTATAGTATTACTTAAAACACTACTGAGAACTGCTGACAGCACTCAACTGGAATAATTCACAGGTCAGCAATCTCTTAGGATATCTGAAACTCAAAAAATAAAAACACAGAGAGGAAATTGCACTGAAAGCAAATGCTTCATTTAACAACATCTCACATGATGAAGTATTACCATACACATTGTACTATCAGTTCTTCTTTTTTATTCCAGCTGTAATTTAAAAACAGTTAGTAGGCCACGTTGATGACTCATGTCTTTATTTACTTCTTTCTCATTCAACTTTAGGAAAATTCACAGAGAAAAAAGAAGTCAACAACTCTCAGGTGTTCAAAGTAAAAAACATTTTCAGATAAAATGAAAGGAAGAATTCACTCAGTCAAGTGTGTGACCTTCTAAAATTCAGATCAGATGAAAAAATGAAACTATTTAAAATTTTGGGGGGGTTGGGAAAAACATCAAGAAATTTAATTTCAGAGATGACACTCCTAAGAAGTGCTAGTCTTCTAGTGTTAAAAACAGCAGAACTCATTACTGAGCAAGCTAAAATTATTAATTACCTATTCTAGCTCCTAGGCCATTATGCCACATTTTAATATAGTAAACAGAGTAATTTCTGTGTAAAACTAAGGATAAAACAAATTATAAGTTTTGAACATCTTTCATTCTGCATCCAGTCACTAAACTTCACCTTGACATATAGGCTGAACCTCTGTACTTCCTTGCCTATCACAAACAGTATCTAATCTGAATCCCAAGTGTTGTGGGCACCAGCACATTATCCTACCTTTGGGCACTTGAAGGTAATTGTCGCCTTGTGATTGCGTCTTCCCAGGGCAGAGGGACAGAACCTCACAGGCAGCTGAGTGGTGGAATGAGGAAGAATAGTCAACTGTACAAACACAAGAAAGAAGCAAAAGAAAGGAGGGGTAAGGGAGAAGAAATAATTTTTTTTGAGTCCGTTTCTGTTTTGTGCTTTGTACCAGCACTGTCAATGTGTATGTGATCAATGTGTCCCACCAGATTCATCCTCCCCTCCCAGGCAGCACGGGCTGCAAAGGCAGCGAGCACTGCAGCAAACAATGCCAGTGGCAGTCCCTGCACATCCACTGCCCAGCAGCTCCAGGGATGGGTTACAACTGCTCCAAGGACAGCAGCTCTCAAACACCATTCCCACAGCATTCCAGTGTCTGATGGTACTGATGACACTGAGGGGTTATCACAGTGACCTCCACAGACACAAACCTGCTTGGAAAGGAAACACACGGCAGGTTTTAATAAACCAGTGCTTTGTCTCTCTTCTGCTCACCTTTAGCAAAACCAACACCGTAAACAATGCTGTGAGTTTTCTCTTCACCTCAAGTATTCTACTTGAGACTCAACTGTGCAGGGAAAAGTGAAGTAGCTGACTACAATGGAGTAATGTCTGTTTTCAAGAACCAGGCAAGCAGTAATTGAATAGAATTACTAATAATAAAAATGCCAATGCATTTAGAGAGTGATCAACCAGAATCACTGAATACACAACTACTGTGTCTATTTCTTTAATAAAAAACAGGCATTGGCCTTTTAATGTTATGTATGTCTAAATAATGTTTGCATGTAAGATATTAAAAGGTAATTGATTGACATTATGGGCATTCAACCTGTATTTTATAAAAAGAATATAATTTGCAATAAATGAAGGTCAAAACAACACCTTACAACAGCTGGGACTAAAAACCCACACATACAGCTACCAATTCCTACTGTTCCAGCACAACTGAAATAAAAATTCCAGGAGAAGACAACTCCCCAATCAGCGCCACTGTTTAAGCCACACAGCCTTCAATGGCCCCTCCCACCAGGTGGGACTTACAGTCATATGGCCAATCAGAGGCCAATTGGCACTGCCCCAGTGTGTGATTGATGGACAGCTCTGCCAATCAGAGGCCGGGTTAGCACCACCCCAGTGTGTTATTGATTGATTGATCAATTGATCAATTGATTGACAGCTCCGCCAGGCTGGGGTGTCTGGGGTCACTCATTCTACAATTTTTTTAAGGTTGATTGATTGGTATACCTATCAAATATTGTCCAATTAGAATAGCAGTTGGTTTGGTAATTTTACCCTGGGGAATGCCCCACTGGAATTGGTCCAGGGGCTTCTTTGCCCCATTTCTTGTTGTGTCTTCTCAGATTCTGGTTGGAAAACGAAACATCTTTTTTGTAGGTTCTCTTCTTGAAAACAAGACTTAAAAGTTTTTCAGGAATGTGTTAGAAGGTCAGCTTATTGTTCTAAAATGTAGGGAAAAAAGGGTAGGAAAAGTACTAGAAGCTACAACCATGTATTAGCAGTCTCCAAAACCATAAATATATGAAAATATATAAAAAGCTAAAATCTTTAGGCATCAGCACCAGCTCAATTAGGGACAGGGATGTTGATGTGCCCTCAACAACAGAAATTCCTACTGATGGCAGTGGGAGGTAAGTTGTGCAGAAGAGAGGACAGAACTCAGGTGTGCTCAACTAACATATGAAACTTGAAATGTTATTTTTCTCTTCTGGGGAGAAAGTTTTGAACTCATTCATCAGACTACTTCATAACAGTTAATTAAACTTTCATTTGCAGTCCAGTTCCTACCTACCAGTCAAACCAATTTATCAAATGAAGACCTACAAATGGAGAAAGAACCCTAGTAGAAAACAACTCCTCTCAAATATTTTTGAATAAAATGAAAAAGTAAGTAAAGAAAGGATATCATAGAATAAGAATACATAATTAAATTGACACTAAGATTTTGAAATTTTGAGTAATTTCAGTAAGACATCCACATTATATGGAATAACTCTACTACAGAGATGAAAACAGACAGGAGTTTGATTTCCAATAAGTATTACTTGACATATTATCATTACTATGAAAATGCACTGTCACAATGAATCAAAATAATCAACATGGAGTTATGATAATCCAGCAGACTGCCTGTGCTGAAAGCAGAAAGGATTGTTAATTTTTGCAGTATAGATTTGCGTTTAAAAATTCATTTTATATTATCCAGTATAGTGCTCTCTGTATCCAAAAAAGTAATTTGTTTTGAAATATGCTGGGCATAAAAACTACTAACTACTAAAAACTACTTACTTTCTACAGACATCCAAAAAAAGAAATTACTTTTAAAACTAGAATTTAGAAATAATGGTAAACAACATATTTTAAGTAGGTCATAGAATCATTCAATCTTTTGAATAAATATGCTGATGCTAACACATCCCTTGCCTTTCATTTTGTTTACATCAGCAAGTGGCTTCCATGATACTCATGTGAAAAGGAACTGATATCATGGTTCTTCACAAGATCTCAGATATAACTGTTCAAATAGAGAAGCTGATTCTGAAGTAACTACAAATACATTATTCCTATTAGAAAATGAAGAAAGGAGATAAATTTTTCATTAAATCTAAAAGTTTGCTCTCTGTTTTGAACAAAACAATACTCGTGGTCATTAAGAAAATCCTTAAAGCTTGCACACAGAGATTGCACTCCTCTCTGCTGGTCCTTTTCTATTAAGTTATTTGTCCTCAACAAAAAATTGTGTTTCAAAGCCAATCAGGAAAGAACACAGCTTAATGGAAAAGGTTTAGGCTGGTTATAAGCCAGGAGAACAGCAAACTGAAGACTTACAGTGAAAATATGTTTCTTTTTGGCCATAGCGATGATCCTGTTTGTACAACTTTTTTGTACATCGTAACTATATGTGTATATCAATATAACACACATATATGTGAAATACATCAATGTATTTACATAGAGGAAAAGTAGTAAATTGGGGAATATAACAGTATTGATGATGGAAAATTTTCAGCTGTTAAATGCTGAACCTGAACCCTTTTCTACTATAGAAAGAGAAAGCTGTGGTCAGGACAGAAACACAAAACTCAACATCCCAATGACTTTTACCTCAGACATCTCTAATACCCAATATGCTAATGAAAAACAAGTTGGAATTTTACAGTAAACTCATGTAAATTCAATTTCATTCCAGCTTCTAGATAATTTGGCAGCATTTATAAAGTTATTTAGTTAGTTTAAGGTTGACAAGAAGGGAAGCAAAAATTAGATGTAGCTTGTTTAAAAAAAAAAAAAAAAGAAAAGAAAATGCGAATCCCATTAAAGGGAATCCTTGAAAGCTTTTATCAAATTTTTGAAAGAAAACCAAGATGTAATGTTCCATTTCAACCGACAATTGCAAAGCCACTAGTAAGATATGGAGTCTTTTCTAATTTTGGTCAGTTTACAAAGGGTAACAGAGCTTCTTCTAATTGTCATGAAGCTGACAAAGGATTTAAAGCCCTTGAATTTCATTTATGCACCCGGAAGTTCAGCAACACTTGAGCCTAATCCAACTGGACCTCAGGAGAGCATATTATTAGTGATGTCCGTACTTGGAGTTGAACCAGATCTATACAAAATAATTCCCTGTGGTATTTCAGTAAAGCCCTTTGTTCCAAACTGAAACTGCAGCAAACTTCCGCACATATGGAAGTATGATAATAATATCTGATTTTTTTTTTAATTCTGAAATATTAGTCAAAATTTTGGTTATTGCTTTTAGGCAAATATCTTTAGGGAAGAAAAAAATTTCTTTGATATCACTGTTGAATCTGGTTTATCTAACATAACTCAGACACTGAAGAAATCTATTTGAGACATTTTCTGATCAGCCCAGTATATTCAAAAGTTCTACATCTTAGATGGCATAAAAACAAATATGGAAAGTTACATGACATATAAAAGTTATTGACCTGACTCTAGTAACTGTCTTCAAATAAAACACATCTTAATTGGATAATCTTATCTTCAATCTATTGTTCTAATAGTTTGCTCCAAATATGGATCTGTAACGGAACAAATAGGTTCAAAAAGGGACAGCTACATGAAATAAATATTATGTAGTTGCATATAGCAACCAAAGCTACACTTTAACTGGAAGAACTACTGCAATTAACAAGGAACATTTCAGAATTCAATCCATAAAAGATACACAGGACAGAGGATTATAATAAATAGGGAAGAAAGAAAATTACTGCAGTTAGTGTTGAATGTGTCTTCCTACACAATATAATGTAGCTATTGTTGATGTGTGAATCCCTGGCAATAAATTATGAGAGCAGATAGATCTTTTTCTTGTTGGTAATTTCCTGCACAAGGTAATATGCAATCTGCAGCAGCCAAAAGTCACTATAATTAAATCTAATCCACTTCTGTGCCAATGACCTAAACATAATATATATATAATACTCTCAGACAATTAATATAGTTTGCATCCATTATGTTTCTTAGCTCTTATTCAAGTACTGGTTCATTAAATGATTAGTAATAGCACTTGTCAAGGTTTAACATAGTGTATGAAGATGTGTTATTATGCATGACACAAAGACAGACTAGAAAAAACTTCAAGTTTTATACTTTTAATTTAATGGAATCCTATGCAGCAATACATAGGGAAGCTGAGTAAATGTGTTTGATCTCCTTTAGCTGTTACCTTCAGAGCCCCTTTTAGGAACATTTGGTCTGGCTGTACTGTTATATTTGAGGCCAAAAGTTGTTTAGATTCTGAAAACTGAACCTATAATGACTTCATGTCATTCTTCTATTTTCCCCATACAATATTTTGTATTTTCTTAGCTTTATTTTATTACATTATTTCTCTCTCTCTCTGATCCTTAAACCATTTTGCAGTAACAGAATCATAAATTATGGAATGGTTTGGGTTGGAAGAGTGGAAGGGACCAACCAGCTGTGGTGTCTTCCCTGTATTACCTTCTTCATGTCTAGAAAAGGCACCATTTCTTTCACAGGTTTCTTTCTCTTTTTTTTTTTTTGGTTTTTTTTTGGGTTTTTTTTCTTTCTCTTGTTAAAGGTTCTGAATTCACATCCTAAGAGGCTGTGATGGAGGCACTCGATGCCACTCATTCAGATACAGAGTTTGCACTCATCTCCCCATCATAAAAAGGTCACATATTTTATAGATTTAACTTAATAATATCCAAAGAATTCCTTATGGGACCTGTACTATTAACTAGCATTCAGTGGTCAATAACAGATATTTTTCTGAACCCTGACCACCTAGAACTCAAGCCAATATCAATGAAAATATAAAAGCTGAGCCAATTTACACAAGGGTTATTCCTAGAAAGGACATAAATGTTAGGCAGCAAGATGGAAGGGCTTCTGTGATGGAGGAGGAAAAAGTGGAATACATAACAACAAGAGGGTTAAGATTTGCTCTGTGGAAATCACTCTCAAGGTAACTGTGACTTTGGAGAATAAAACAATTCTAGGTATTTGCCTGAAGCTTCTTTGCAGGTATATTGATAAAATTATTATACATCGTCCTGGCAAGTTACTTGTAACTGACATGACTATGAGATACTCTTGTATTCTTCCATTAACAGTTTATCTACTAACCTAAATATTTACCTAGTTATCCTCTTGGTTATTAGATACTTATGAAGCTTCTAACCAGCTGATTTGTTTACAACTTCTCCTTCTGATATCTCCTGAATTATTTACAACCTACACTGCAATCCTGCTCAAAACCATTCCACAAAGAATTCCAGGAAGAAAAAAACATCTCTACTTCAGCTTGAATTGCTTTTCAAGTTTAATTGTTTTCTTCCTCAGGCTATAAAATCTCTAAAATACATACTTCAAATTCTAAAAGATTGTATATTCTCAGCCCACAGTACAATACAAAATTCAATTTGTTTTGAAAAGAGGGCTCTCCTCTATCGTATTTTCTGTTAAAGCACAGAAATCTTACTTACAGGTTGTTTTGTGTCAGCCTCAATTTCAAAATGTCTGGGATCAGTGTTAACCATTTGTAGCACCAGAGTTTCATGAGTAGGATTAGCAAGAGGTATGTGTATATAAGCCCATCTGGAAAAAAACATACATACAATGATGATTAATTAAAAAGCTTCTTCCATTATGTGTCATTATGCATAAGGATTTTTTTTTTTTATTTCCTGAAATATTCTGGATTTTTTATTTTAAAAACAATGATTAAGTTTTACTGCATTAGCACTTCCCCCCAAGTGTGGACACATATTTAATAACTCCAATTATTATTACTAATCATTATTAATAACAATAAATCCTGAATTCTTTCAATTTTTCATTTTGTTCAATTGTGTTATTACAGCATAATCATAGAATCATTATGTTGCATATGTAGATTATATATTTTAATGAGAATGGTGATTCTCCTAGAACAAATATTGGAGTATGCTGATTACCTAAGTGTTATGCTTTAAATCAGCTGGCCCTCTGTTTTACAGACTTTCCTTCTTTATTTTCCAGTTAAAGAATATTCATGGGATACTTTCAATAGGGAGAAAATTTTCAAAATAATTCATGACTCCCAACATTTCCTCTATTCTGATCAAAATACTGTATTTTTTGTTATATGACCATAAATCACATTCTTGTTGTAACACCAGGCGACACAGAGAAGAGATTCAAGGTGAATAAGTGAAAACAGTAAATAAGTAAAGTTTGAAAAATGAGATACATATATTGGTTTTGCTGTAATTTATCTCCTAATGGATATTCCCTCTAGTCAAAACTGTGGCAGGTCTACTGCCAGATTGCTCCACATATTTATCATCTGGAAAAAATTAATCTGTTAAGCATAGCTAAATCAGTAAGCAAAAAGAAAATATAAAAAGCAACATTAAGAAGATATTTCAGTCCAGCTTTATGACTGTAACTTCAGACCCTAAATCCTGTTCACAGGTGGGCTCCTTACAACCTATGCAGTGACATAATTCCCCAGCAGTGAGCATCAGACATGTTTCTGACTAATGCTGTCAAAGCATTGTATCACTGAGATCTCAAAAGCTGAGAGTGAAGAAATATTAGGAAACTTTCACACAGGAACTTCGGATTCACTTGATAATTCCCATTTTTCACATTTACCATCTCTGGTTTTTTTTTTTGTTTTTTTTTTTTTTTTTTTTTTTTTTTTTTTTTGTCTGATCTATTTCATACTTTGTCAAAGGGAAAACTAAATTGGAATGTCTCAAATTTCAGTAAGGAACTACTTGACTTTTAGAGGTTCTTCAAGTCATCAAAATTCTGCCATCCCACACAGACTGACTGTCATGGTTATGCTGGAAAAATTGTTGCATGGGGCAGGAAATTCCAGATCACTGTGAACATCATTCGACTGACTTATCTTCAGTGACTCCACTGTGGAGCCCATAACAGGATGGATAAGGAAAGATCAAAAATATCAGGGAGAAGGTTTCCTTCCTTAGAGACATATAGTAAAAAATCTACCTTGACACAAACAAAAAGCAGATCTGACTGTGATAACCCCAGAATTTTAGGGAATCTGAAGAAGGATTAAAAGATAAATTGTTAGAAATTTTTTCTCTTTCAAGAATGAAAAGAAATTGATTCTTAGTTATCAGTGGGTCTTTGGCTCCTAATCCAATTCCGGGTCAAGTTTCAAGGACACAAATTCCTAAATTTTTCAGATCAGTAGAAAAAAAGAATACAGCAAGCACATAATGAAAAACATTATTCTTATATGCTAATGCTTCTTCTGCATTCAAGGAAAAGGTGGTAGAATGGAAGTTAATCTGTTAAAAAACTACAGATCTTCACAAACCAGAAATGCTTCAAACATTTGATGACATTTACAGTTCACCTCTCTGGGTATATAGCAAGGAAGTACATCCATTCAAAAAAACCCCCAAACTGATACCTTTCTTAAACAGACAACACACAGATGTCTACCTGCAGTGCCTTTACATATTCAACATACATTCATGCAGCCAATTTACTTAGACTGTGTCATCTTTTCATGAGGCAGAGCAATTGTCAGTGACTGAACTGTACCCTGAATGCCATCATGGACTGCCATTGTCCAACACTTTGCACTTCAAGAAGAGCACTGATGACATTATGCTGACACTGCTGGGCACCACCAAAATGAGCCTGGCACCATCCTCCTGGCACCCACTCTTGTGATATTTATATGTACTGATGAGGTCCCCTCCCAGCCTTCTCCTCTCCAGACTAAAGTCTCTCACAGTCTCTCTTATAAGAGAGAAGCTCCAGACCCCTCATCATTCTTGTGGCCTCCTGGAGCTCCTTGTCTTAAACGTCCCAGAACTGGACATGGTGTTCCTCTGCATATTCACAGATACATAGGAATTACAATATGGATGTACTTGTAAAGGGAAAAGAAATTTCATTTCAACAAATAAAGCATGGGCTTTGAGGAGTTTGAGATAAGAGTTTTAACAGGAAGAGTTGTAGCTAATGGAGCTCATCTCTTCCAACATCCATTTTACTTGCAGTAGGAAAGGATGACTTGCAATTTTCCACTAATGCATTTGTGCATGTAGTTTCCAGGCAGTGCATACCAGAGAAAAATATGAATGCCAGATAGTCTGAAAAAAAAAGGTTTTAAGTAATTCATAACTCCTAATAGCAATAGCCTACATAGTAGAGAAACATAATGGTTTTTACTGCAATCAGTCCAGAATTTTAAAGTAAAAGCCAGGGAGTAGCACAGCTTTTTTCTTTAGAACAGAGTAACAGAGGCATTGTCAGTTATGTCCAGTCTGTACATCATGTTTGAAAAGCAGAATGTATTCACTCACAAAAATTTAATCAGGTAAAATTTCATGTTGTGCTCTCTAACAACATTTTTGCTCAGTCCATAATGTACATTAACTACAGATTTAGTCAAAGACATACAGAAGTAAGTGGAATTTAGAATGCAGGAGAGCAGTGTCCACAGAAACTATTAGTAAGTAGAGGTAATATGTGGAAAAGCACTAATAAAATTTTGACATTCTTCAAAATCTTATCCTCAAAGTTTTAGTTTATGTCTTGAAAGTCAGAGCTGAACTGAACATTATAACATCAAAATGCCTGTTGAAATTTTGTTGAAGGATGGTAATAATTGGGTTAATTTCTCTAAGGAGTTCATTTTCTTAACATTTGCAGTGTTTCAGCCATGTCTACCCCCAGGATCTGCAGGACAGAAGTTGCATTATTTTGCCATTTCTTGAGAGATTAAAAGACATTGCTGACTGGTATACAAGCATTTGTAAAGCAGGATTGTCAGTAAATTCCTAGTTCAGAGAGAAGAAAAGAAACAGAAAACAAAGCAAACCTACAGAGCTCTGTATTGTGGATCTCAGTGCTCACATTCTGCAGCATTGACAGAGTGATTTCTATGTAAAAACTTCAGAGGAAGTTTACATAGAGGCTAAAATTTCATTTCCATTGTTTTTTCTGCAAGGAGTATTTCACCTACATATGTATATATCTAAAAAATTTTTCTGCAAGCTACTACAGGAGACATAAAGCACTACTGTGAGATTTTGATGTAAACTCTTCATGTGTTTTCCATGACACTTAAAAGCAGTGACCCAGCCCAGCATTATGAACTACTCACTTACTTTCCAAGCTCACATGCTATATCAGGGAGCCCAGTTGGCCATGGCTTCTCCACATTGAATTTCAGGGCATACCAAAATTCTCCAACCACATCTGACCGGAACATGACACTAAAAATGATGCACAAGCTTAATATGACAGCTATATTTTTCAGATGATTAAAAAAAAAAAATCCAAACAGATTAAAATTCAGGAGAAACCTAATGAGTTCAACGCAGTGAGTTCTTTAATTAGATCATATTTTTCCTCCAACACTTCTTACTGGTATCTGAATTCAGCTAGCAAGTCTAATAATATTTAGAATTACTGATGCAACAAAATCTCTTCTTCATCTTTCTTAAATTCTACCAATAAAATTAGTTTGTTGCTTGTAGCTTTTGTTTGTTAGCTTGCTTTTATCAAAAATACAACTCAAACATATTTCAGCTTATAAGAGTAAGCTTTCATTTCATTTCAATATCACAGTGTTTTCTTTTGAGCCATTCTGAAGGGCAAAGTAACAGAAGTACTATACACTAATTTTAAAAAGGAAAATCTCTTTAAATCTAGTGATAAAAACTGAGGAATAGATATAGGCACATTCCTATGAGCCTGGCAAAGAGATATCCTTCAAAGGAATATTCCATATATTGTTTTGATATACAATCAAGAGTTGTCATGACTGAAAATTGTGTGCTGCTAGGTGAGATATGTACAGCGATATATTTTAGTGACAGACATCCCAATGCAATCCTTTCCTACTACAGAATTTCTTTTCTATTTCTTGAGGGTTTTTTGAGTAGCAGAGTCATAATAACATTAAACCAAAGCACTGGAAGCATATAAAAATTTAGAAGAAATGCACTGTACAAACCCATGACCCTCTAAGGATGAGTTCTTTTTCTAAATTATAGATAACTATGCCTATTCCATGACTTTATGGTTCCAGATTATCCCCTGTGCCAACAGAGCTTTTAAAGTGAGCATAAAACAGCTCTAGGAAAGAATCAACCATTTGAAAAGGTACACCTGCCACAGTCCTTTTTCCAACAGTTCTTCCCAGCTGCTAACATAGCAAAGGAAATAGAGCATGGCTTCAGAAAGAGAAGTGAAGAGTGTGGATGTAATGTGGAGGTGCCTCTGTCCAGCTGTGACTGCAGAGCATGGGAGCTACTGCAATTTAAAGGAGCCATTACACGCTTCTAGAACAAAACTGCAAAACCATATTGAGAATGTCCAGATGTGCTTTATGTCATGCTATATTCATTCCCTAAGCCCCAGATCACCAAAGCTGGGCCCAAAGTTCTGCCAGTTAAAACAAACCCTTATCTTACTATTTGTAAATTCTGCACCAGAAACATTATCTGGTATGGAAAACAAAGATAATTCTATTCTCATCTGCATCTTAAGAATGCATAATTTCTACCAATTCCTACAAAAAAAAAAAATACTAGAGTTACAATAGCACCCATTTTTATAAAATATTATTATTTGAATCTGTATCACTCAATGATAACCTGACATTACTCTGATCTTTGGAAAAATCAATACAAGCAAATTGAATAAAACTCTGAATGGATTTTGACTTGGCAAATATTCTTTCAAAACTGGTCAGATGTCTCTGCCCTCCTCTTAAATCACCACCCCACTCTCCATCCCATCCCCATATTTTTGCCAGTCAGTTGAGACAACTGAAAAACAGGGAACTGTTTTTCAATCAGCCTTTGACAAAATAATGTTTTGGTAACCAAACTCCAGGAAAATAAGCTTTGCAATTCTACACTATTCAATTACTTGCTGAACTGTTTTAGCTGAAACTAAGACCAAGGGGTCATCTGTCTTTTTATTGCTAATTATCATACCTGCATTTTTTTACTGGGATTTCCAATGTAATGAAAATTTTTTAATTTAAAACCTCTCCACATTCATTTAGTAGATCATGGTTAAGTAATGGAAGATCATGAAAGTAAATGGATTTAAGTGAAGACAGTTAATAGGGTTCTCCACCTGCTGTTTTTACAATTTTGTTTCTTCTCAGAAAAAAAATGAAATTGTGCTATTCCCTTTACAGAACTTAAAAATTTACAAAACTAACTATCAATCTGAAGTTTTCGAGGGAGCCTTCTAACATTAATTAAGTTTCTAAAACATTATTCATTAAATTCTGGTGAACTAGAATAACCAGGAGTCATTCTATTGCCTGTCAATAATGCTTTTCCCCTGAGAGGAAAGCTGCTATTAGGGATACAATATATTTAAAGCTGGAAATTTTCTAAATTCCATTTATTAGCTTTTGTGGGGTTTATAAGGGCAATATTTTCATCAAGTGACTTAGATTTCAATGAAAGTAGTTAATTTATTAGTAAAACAGCCACAATCACAAGTTTTAAAACTCTACAACCTACCTTCCAGCAAAAGAGCCAAGAGCAGCTGCAGAAAACTGTAGGTGATATGAACATGTTTTTTTGGGCTTGAGGGTGAAAGAGTTTTTTCCAAAAAGGGATGGATGGTCCATCAACACACTCATCTTGAGATCTTTATTGGTAGGATTAGTGATGGGAATATTAATTCCAACAGTATCCTAGAAAGAATAAAAAAAACCCCAAATCACAAAATTAATTATGAGTGATTACACGCAAAAGATATTTCTCAAGTAAGGTGCTCACTCATTGTTTACACTTCTGCAAACTCAGGCTGCACCTTTGTTTGATGTGTGAACTAACCCAAAAGAAAGCCAAGTTGCAGCAAGAAACATTTGAGACAACCTTCAAATTGTAAACTCTTTAATTCCATAAATACGAACAAGTTCGAATCTTCCTGACTGGTCTGAGTTCTAACAGTCTTCTTCACCTTCCAAGATATGTCCAAGGCTTGCCAAAATACACCTTTCAAGCTGATCTCCTGTAATCCCAAGCAGGTAGATACTCCAAGCTGTCTCCCAAGAGGCAAGCACAGACAATTGGAAATGTCCACTTTGCAAGCTGGCACACGATTAGGCTGAATTCTGCTGGATCTGTACCCTTGATTTGTGAGATACATCATAACACTTGACATTAAAACAACAGCACCACAACAAATATTCCCTCTCTTATTCCTTTAGGCCATTTCCCTCACTAGTGACCTCCATAGCTTTGTTTAAAGTCTATGAGCATTTCAGGGAAGGGCCATCATTCCTTGACCACGTGGAAAACATTGATACTCTTAAGGATGCACAAAAAATTCCAGTGACTGTAATAAAACTGAGCCAAACTACAGCCTCATTAGATAAATATGCATATTTTACAGGTGGAACACCTTTAGGATGAGCAGGAATTGGGCAGAAGCAGCTCACTCTGCACAGCTCCTACATTTCAGCAGAGTTCCCTTTGCTGTAAGGTCAGAAATGGTGTAAATTCATCCTTTGTGCCCTTTGTGTATAAATATCAATACATTTCATGAAACAAAGCCCTTTAAATAGACCAGAAGGAATATACTTATGAAGGCAGTGCACTGTGATAATCCAGGAGGCATACCTGCAGTTTAAAATACATATGTTCTATTTATATATACTCAACAATAGAAAATACACAAAATTCAAAAAATAAAGATATGTGTTTATTTCTCTGTACCTACATTTGTGTCTACCCTTATTTTGGTCTCTTTCCTTTGCTCTAACCAAGCAGTTTATTTTTAAATGGATGTTGCTTTGGGTTTTTTTAACATACAGTGATTTGTTTCTCACAGGAAAATTATTCCATGTACTTTTTTTGTAAAAAGTAAATAATTCAAATTGCAATATGAAAGGATAAAAAGATAAAATGTCTATTAAAATTGATAACACACTAAAAAAAAGAGTATTAAACACTTTTATGACCCCACACAGAGCTGCCTCACACTGATTTCAGCCTGCCTATGATTTGGTAAATTTCTATATATTTACATTTATAGACAATGCCTACTGGAATATACATAAAACACATTTAGTGGTCTACAGATGGCAAGATTACACCCACAATTTAAATCATTTAAGTGCCCTGCATCAGTAAGATGGGATTTAAATTTGCCATAAAATATTTTAAAGCTCAGATTAATAGTTTTTACTGGTGTAAACAAGTTTCTAAATCTATCTACCATTTTATTGCCAAAGGCTTCATAACAATTTTATAGTAAAACATCTACATGCTGTGTTGAAGAAATACTTTTACAGTAAAAAGGAATTATGGGACAGCATATTAGGAAAAAAGCAGCAACTATCGAAGAAATCTTTTTAATCTTGTACACAAAGGAAATTTTACATTGCCAGTGTTATCATAAAACACTGTTCTCTTGCCAATATAAAATGAATGCTTAAGATTATGTATTTCTCTAGAATTTCCCAGGAAACTTGCCTGGAATTACCATACACATCTCAATGATCTGCTACTTCATTGATGGCAATTAGAGTAGATGTATGTTTATCAGCAGAATAAATATGTAATTTTTATATTTTTTTCACATTTCTAGGCATTATTGGATTGTTATGGAAGCACAGAACTAGGATGAAGAACAAAATGCCCATGAATTGCTAAGAATATTATTTTCCTTGAAAGTACCATTTTATCAGACAGAATGTGAGAGAGGAACATCACAGGCAATTTCCAAATGCATTTATAGTCATTAATTTAGTTCCACATTTCAGTGTTCAGTATTTTATAAACATTTTGACAGAGGAGAAATGTAAAAGTTGAAAAAAGAAGAAAACTAATCTCTTTCCTCAAGCATTTTTTATATCAAGGCTGCCAGTCACCAAAATAGAGCCACTTTTGTGCAATATGTCATGTCATTATTCCTTTAGCACTTTCAATGATGCACATCTTGTCCAGTGCAGGTTATTTAAAATAATCCCACAAGAGTTGAAATTAAATAAAATGAAAAGTAAATATGAGATAAAATTTATCCTCTATGGAAATTGAAAAAACAGTGGACTGCTAATGCTCAATTCTACATTAATAGCCTAGGTCTATGCATAGGTTTAATACTCTGTGAACCAGACTCCGTTTCAAAAGATGCTCACCATCATCAATTGACCATTTGTGATATTATACTTGTTTGCTGAAATATTTTCCTGACATATTTCATGCCAAAGACTTCCTCATCATTCCTTTCTATATTTCCTTCTTGGAACAACTGAATCTAATTTATTTTAGTCCATAATATGCAATTTCACTTTTAGTGAAGTAACACTGCACTGAACTATCAACTAATCCTCTTTCACGTTCAACAAGGTAATTTGCAGGAAGATGGACACATTTACTGTGTGTGTGCATGGACTACAATTAGTGTGTATAACAATTCTCTATGTTCCATCTTCTGTGATAATCCTATTCTCACCATCAGCAGGTGACAATAAAAGCACCTGGCCAAAGTGTCTAAGAAACTGGCTACAATTCTTATTCTTTAGAAGAATTGCTTTTAATTAAAATCCAGTTTCATTGAGGAGATGACATTCATTCCATATTATTTGAACCTTTTTCAGTCCATAGACCTTGGGGTGAAAGCATTAATATTTGCTCCTGAGTTTGCCAGGCCGTGGCTGTAGAAGCAAATTTTCAAGTTGAGTAAGCAGAAATTCTTCCCTTTGTCGGTCCTTGTCCAAATCATGGTTCTTCTAGATGGACAAATAACAAGAGCCTTCTTTGTCTTTGCTGCACCTGATGACAGGCAGGAATGCTGCCCAGTCAAGGATTGAACTTGGAATGATGTCAATATTGTTGAAAAAACAAATCTTGGCCTTCTCTCTTCCATAGGCTCAAAATGATCAGAGTTTTCAACACCCCCATCACTGTCTATATGTCAGTAGTAGGAGTTAGAGTCTCCTGCTCTGTTCTCATTATTACTCATTTCTGTTTCTTGGAACAAAATAAGGCTCAAGTGAGTTGAGCAGCAGCAGTTGGTGACAGAGTTTCAGGGCCATGCTGAACAGAGCTCAGTCCAGTTTGGTCAAACTACTTCTAGAAATCAGTTCTGGCTCCTGAACTGCTTGATGCAAAGTGGGCCCAAGTCACACCTCATCCCCCTTCTCTGCACACACACTCCCAACCCAGACTCACATCCACACTCAGCTGGGCCCTTCTGGCACTGATCATTCCCACAATGGAACTCCTGACCTTCTCTGTCCTGAGAGGCTGAGTCCTTCAGGCTTTCCATTCACTCCTAAGTTAATGGAGAAGACCTTTGTGAAGTGAACCATCACCCACTCTGTACAAGCCCCTTTTTTCGTTTTTTTTTTCTCTCTCTGAGATGTAAATGAATTGTCAAGATAACCCTCTCCTTTCCATGTAGGGTTATGAGGCTAGAGAACCACAGCATTGCCATTATCTTGATACTGCATTTTCCCATTTTACTTAGCATATTTAGCCTTACAAAATACCAGTTTTCATTAAGGCACCAACTGTTCATCAGCAGTGAAGCCTATCAGAACAGAAAATTGAACTGCTTGAAATCTAGGACTAAACACCTTAAACAAATTATATATTTGTAAAACTTGCTTAGTAAGAAATCCATTCTTATTGCTATTGCAACACAGGAAATTAAATAGAAGGAAAAAATTTGCACAGGACATTTAATATCAGAAGCTAATAGGGCTGTGAGTTTCAGGTTTAAATTTACATATAAATTTACATAGAAAAATCACACAGATTTGAATTTCTTTTAGCTGAAATGTGCATTAGTGCCTAAGTAATAATGCCCTGGAACAGAATACAGCAATGATTTGTTTATAAGTTATTACAATAATTTTAAGCTCACTGACTAAAAATTACTACACTGTTAACCTCTTAATGGGGGCTAGACATTGTACCAAGCAAACAACCTGGGAAAACAATGTTTAGCAAGAGATGATAACAATAAAACATTTTTCTGAAATGGAAGAAAAGGAAGAGACTGAAAAAACACTAAATTTAATGACTGAATCTATCTATGATGTCCTCAACTCCACCAAAAGATGCCAAAACCCACACCAAACTGATATTACAATAATTTATATACATATAGGAAAACTAATGAACTAAATTACATGCACATATTTGGACTTCCTTGTAAAGACAAATAGAAAAAGTTGTATCAAAGATGAGTTGAATGCTAAGAGAAGTGCTGTTTTAAGATAATTATAAGAAGCATACCTGACAAGGGGATACAGACTGACTCAAAGTAAAATTAACATCTCATATTCCCACAACTTAGAAAGTAATAACTATGCTCACATCTTAATGAATACTTTTTTGAATCTGAAATCAAGGGCAGCTCTGCATCCATGGAGACTGAAGTTCAATAACTCTCCATCCTCCAGAGATCACAGGCAGATTTCCTTATCAGACCCAGCAGTGTTAGAAGAAGAAATTATCAATTACAGCTACTTTTTGCCAACATCTGTACTGAAGGTTGGCATTTCCAGTGATCAGCTCAGTTGCCTAAATCACCTCATACAGTAACCTGGCTTATCAAAGCTCAATTGAGTTTGAAAATCCTACTAAAAAATGCAGAAGTCAATCTTTTCCATTACCAGGATCAATGGGGTGAAGATCATAGAATCACAGAATCATAGAATTGTTTGGGTTGGAAGAGACCTTAAAGATCATCTCATTCCATGGGCAGGGCAGTGAACCTTCCACCAGACCAGGTTGCTCAGAGCTCCATCCATCCTGACCTTGAACACTTCCAGGGATGGGGCATCCACAGCTTCTCTGGACAACCTGTGCCAGGGCCTCACCACCCCACAATAAGAAACTTCCCCCTAATATCCAATCTAAACCTACTTTCTTTCAGTCTGAGGCCATTTTCCTTTGTCTTGTCATCACATGCCCTTGTAGGAAGTTTCTCTCTGTCTTTCCTGGAGGCTCCCTTCAGGCACTGGAAGGCCACAATGAGGTCATCCCAAAGCCTTCTCCAGGCTGAACAATCCCATTTCTCTCAGCCTTTCCTCATAGGAGAGATGCTCTCTCTTATCATCCTGGAGGCCTCTGGACTTGTTCCCAGAGGTTCATATCTTTCTCTGAGGCCCCTAGATCTGGGTGCAGCTCTGCAGGTGGGGTCCCACCTGAGCAGAGCAGAGGAACACAATCCCCTCCCTCCTCCTGCTGCCCACCCTGCTGTTGATGCAGCCCAGGACACGTTTGGCTTTCTGGACTGCAGAAAGATGGGCTGCTTCTGATATCTGACACTGAATTAATGTAACAAAGGACCAAATTAATCTTCAGAAGGTTTTACAGGAAAATCATTTACACCTACTTTGTCTTCAACATTTTTGGAAAGCGTGACTCAGCAAATGACAGATTTCAATACAGGTCCTATTCATCATTTTTATGGGTCACTTTGCTGGGCAGATGCATGCACACAATATACGAAGTGCCAATGATAGAAAACAGTTTGAATCAAATCAATAGGTGTATTTACAGTCCTTGGGCAATAGGACTATTTTGGGTGATGTAAATCCAGGCTGCATCCCTCAAAAACTGACATTTCTCTTTTTTCCAGATTGTCCTTTCTCCTTCAGAGACTGTCATATCCACAACACCAGAACAAAATACTTAAGGTCAGTATCACTCAATAAAAAGCACCAGAAAGTGCAGCATTTCCAAGTAAGGAATGTACTGTTCTTAGATAATGAAGTCAAGAGAGATATCAGTGACAACTGCATTTTCAAACAGTCAGTTATGTCTGATGGAGCTCTTCTGCAAGCATGTCATCACGCTGAGATACCTGCCCAAAATCAGCCTCAAAATAGCAACAATCAGCATTTGTGACCCTTCCTTTCAGGGAAGTTAAAGAGATGCAAAATTTAGGATACTTTCAATTTCCAAATAGCTTCTGAAATATCAGGTAGACAGATAGCAAAACCTGTATTTTTCAATCATTTCTCTGACACAGATTAAATCTTACTCTCAGAGATCTTAGTGAATGTAATTCAGGTTAAATATTTAAGTAAATCTGTGTCATTCCCTTATTTACCAAAGAACTGCACTATTATCCCTGGACTGTGTGTACAGCACTGCAAGGTTTAGTTCCTGAACTAATTGTATCTGCCCATATAATGCTACAACATTTAGCTGCAATTATTTTCTTCTGGTCTCACTGATTTGTTTCCAAGTGCTACATAAAGTCACAATAATGCCATAAATTCACAAATCCCATAGACTAGAACATACTTTGGAAGGGTTGGTGAGTGCTGATGATTTCTACATATTTACAAAAAAGTCAGTAACTGAAACCACAGAGTTACTTCCAGGAATTTGCTCTAATTTAATTAGCCTATTAGTTTAATACTGGATTAATATTTAGATCCAACTGTCCTGGATTGAAGATTTGATGTGATGAGGTTAGAAATCTCCATCTGGCTTGCAACTACAAACATGACAAAGTCTGTATCAGTGAAATATCAGCTGAATATCAGCTCACTCAGAACTGACCAGGAAAAGGCAATGACCAGCACTGCCCATGTTCCAGTGCTTCAAAGACTTTCAGAAATACTTGGTAAAAATAAACTTACAACCTCCTATCACAACCTAATGGTAGAATAGCAGCAGGGACTAATTATTACACTATTTCCACCAACTTTGATGACTCCTGCTAAATGTGGAAGCAAATATTCTACTATGTGCCTCTACTCACAGTTCATGCTGGTACGAACCAACTAAAACTACTTCTTTACTTTAAAAGTAGTAACCAACTCCAATAATATTTCATTTTACTGAATTTTTATGACCATGCTAATGAGGTAATTTACATCTCAGCTACACCACCTACCATCAAGTCACTCAATCAGTGGAGGTAAAATGCTAATTAATTTGACTGTCTTAGATCTTGCACCTACTGTGACTCTCTCATTCCGTAGGTCTAAAAACAGATTTTTAAGGAAGCATTTCTTCACAATTTAAAAGACCGATACCTTAATTTTCACTGGGACAAAACATGTAGAGGTAGAGATAATTCTAATAGAAAGCTGAAATTGTCAGGGTTTCTGCTGAGAAAAACTTTTTCTCCCGAATTTTACAGGAGTAAAATACCTCTGATAAAACCTTCCTCTCCTAGATTCCAGACACTTGGTTTTTTAAATCCAACTTTTATTTTTGGCATATCTCTGCAGTCTCAGGAGCCAGACAGTGTTATAATATGAAGAGAACTTCTTAAGTGTTCATAGTTTTTCTGAAAACAGAATTATATATGAATCAAAAGGAACAATCTCTATAAGAGTTATCTCATTCTATGCCTTACTGTGACTCACAGGATCAGATAAACTTTGAAAACAGCCTCATTGCTAGTTTTTGCTGTAAGAAAAGTTAACTTTTAAGCCCTTGAGGTTTGCTCACAGATTACTGTCTCTTATGAAACAATAAATGCTGCATTATAAACATTGACCTCTGTGTGACATGCTAGAGGTATCTGCAGTCTGGCACACACATTCCCTTAGCAGTTACTCTACAAAAGTAATGCAATCTCACTACACCACGAGCAATGTTTATTAATAATAATGACATCAATGTATGTATTTTTATTGATGGTATCTGTTACTAGAAGCTCTCAAAAAGCAAAAATTAGAGCAGTCTGAACCAAGGCCCACACTTGCATTTCCCTGGGTCTGTGCAGTCCAGCTGCTTCTGCTGCCAACCAGAAAGAAGCCTCACTGTCTGAATGGGGAAGATGTTGAAGAAAGTGTTTATTAGATAGCCATGAATCCATGAATCATGGACTGAGAGTATAAAGCCCTTTAAATACTGATTTCTCCATATTTCTGCCTGCTCAGTTTTGACCACCTGGCAGATCACCTTGTGAGGGAAAGAATTGTTACCACAATCACCTGAAATACACTTTTTTTTTTGGCATACCCACATGAGCCATTGGACACGAGTTATTATTTCATCCATTAACTTTTGTACAGTAAAAGCTGTCTCCTGAGGTTTCAACTTCAAAACTCGGGTAAGTATCAATGAAGTGGTTTTGAATTGTTATATTCACCCTACAGTCACATTCTCCTGTGTAGGGCTCACAGGGAACAGACCTGCTGCCTTTATTTTTCTAGACTGCCAAAAACAAGCTTTGAAGGTTGGAAGTAGGAATGGGAATACCCTACCTATGCTTAGATCTGCATGTAAACAGCAACACTCTGCCAGTGACCTTTTAAAAGCACCATGAAGGGCTCAGAAGAAGTGTGAGAGTGATCTGAGAGCCTTTACAAACAGCAACAGCAGCATAATTTTCAACTCACAAGAACAAGTCTTGTGGAAGTGTGGGTGGGCTACATGTTCCAGAGAAATACTACCAACTTTGGGTTCTCATGTAGTTCTAAAGGAATTGAGGAAAAAAAAAGATTTGGCAGAGAAAAGGCAAAACTATTGTCTCCACACTTACGTGTAAACCAAACTCAATTCTTTGCAGGCTTTGGTTTTATTAAAGCAGAAACTAATAATTCACTGTTCCAAACAGACCTTCCCCTCTGGCTTATCTCCTGCTGTACAGATCCTGCTTGGAGCTCACATATTAGATATCTCCTCTCAAGACAGAAAATTCTACTTTTCAAGTACTGGATGGATTAAAAAGTCTCTTGACTCAGTGAACCAGTGATATACACTTAGAATTTTCTCCATTAAATAGACAACTGCTAATGAGTAAGTGCTTAAAGCAGTAACTAACAGCCTTTTAGAGACTTTACATCAAAACTTAAGAATCACCTTCCTTCTTGACCTCTACATTCAACCTGAATAAATCCACTAGAATGTTTGCAAGGCAAAATAACTACTGCAGTTCATTTTTCTAAACAATCTGAGATAACGAACCTGAATTTATCAGCCTAAGTTTTGCCTCTAATGCTGTTACAAAGTAGGAAATAAAAGTAAACACCAAAGTAAAATACTGTAACATTTTAATTGTATATTGTTACAATGTTGTCAATGGTTGAAGATATTAATAATTATCAATTGATAAAATTAAAAAATATGGTTGTTTTCTCTGCATTTAGAGCATAAAATATGCGCCAATGTACAAACAACTCATAACTGAAAGTGTTATTTAATTAATGAATAATGAACATGAAATAAATTTTAATTTGACTTGAAACTTCCTGCTTTCAAAGATGGCTCCTTTGAACTGTTAAAATTCTTTGTAAATTATCCTTTCTGAATCCCAGAGAAATATATAAATGATTACTGAGTAAATATTCACTACCTCCTTCCATGTGAAATGAGTAATGTTAATTTTTATTCCCCATTTCTCTCAAACAGCTTTAGCTGGAATTTGTTCAGTAGAAATATTTGCTGCAGGGAATCAATTTTATGGCCTTCAGGTTAGTTATTTTTATTCAAATAGGTATTCAGATTCAACTAAGGTAGGCTCTATGATCACTGAGACTTTAGGTTTTCTTTAGTCTTCTAAGATTTCAGTTACAATGATTTTCATCTACCTTTACACCAAGGAATTCAAATCAAGCAGAAAATTCATTTTAAAAGGCTGGAGAAAAGTCTTCAGACAGTAACAGACACTGAGCCCTCCTTCCTTCTGAGGGTGATGACTTAAGCAAGTGTCAGATATTATCACATTTGCATAGCCATTCCTTATTCTGATTTAAATAGAAGAGGAAAAATCTGGATTACTTTTTCAATAGGTCAAACCATCTAAAATAGGTAGGGCTGTAGCCCAAAGTAAAAACATCCAGTAAAACTGTATAACTTAAACCAAGTATTAATGGCTTTTTCAAACTTCAACACAGCACCTGTTTTCAAATCAAATCCATACTCAATTATCTTTATATACCTCCTTGAAGGTCCTGATTCAGATATTGATAATATTTGTATGTGAGGATTAACTTGTTGCTCATTCTAATGCTCCAATTTCAGAAGTTGTGCATACTGTCCATAGAAATCCAGCAGAAAAGAACAACCAGCTGCTTTATCCCATGTTCTAGAGATGCATAAAAATTGTATTTGAAAAAAATATTATTTGATTTGAATAAAAATATTTTATGTATTTGATATTATAAAATTTTATTTGAATTTCATTCCAGAATTTATAAATGGCATTCTGATTATGGGAACACAGCAATACTATTTTGAAGAAGCAGAGATATTCAGATATTTTGTGGGAGCAGTAGTACCCCTGCCAAAACAGTCCTAAAGATAGAGCTTTCTGTTATACAGATGGACCACCTTCGTAGGAATTGAATAAATAATAAAGATCCCTTCTTCCTATTCCTTCATCCTACACAAGGAAAACAGAGATTTCTCACCAAGTCACATTAATCTCTGAGGGGGAAAAGAGAGCAGTAGCACCAGTTTTCTTGGCAGCTCTGAAGAATGGCAGGACAGGTTTAAAGGTTAGACTGCTGCAGAAAAATTCACAGGAGGTCACTTTTAAGAGCCTCCAAACATAGCTGGAAAAATTATACTTAACTACATCTTTTGGGGAAATTCCCACTGTTCTCTTTCAGGTTCCTCTCACTGTTATTTATTAAAAAACCCAAACTAAATCAAACCAAAAACCAACAAAAAGGAAACCTAAACAGAAACATTAAAAAATCCCCACCCAACTCTAAGCATGTACATACAACCATATTTTGTCATGTCACAGGGAATAGAGTTCAAACTTTAAGTTTTTCTTTCAGTAATGTTATTTTAATACCCAGCTCAATCAGTGCTCCAGGACATCAGCGAGCATAATTTTCTTAAAAAGAACTTTTTCCTTGCTGTTTAATGATTGAGAAAAAACCCTCTTGTTTTGATTCCTAAGCCCCAGGGAGCAACAGCAGTTACAAAATAAGAGAATTGGTAGTTTTGTTATTCAAGGCCACTCTTTTTCTCCCCATAACAGTTATTTTTCATAGATGTGATCACTTGCCCAGATTAAACATCCCCTCTAATTACTTGGTTTAGATCTAACCTCACATTTTTGCTCCATGGCAGTTAATGACAACTCAGGTATCATTTTGTGATCTACATTAGTTCCCTGCTATTATATCACAGAAGTGATTATTCATCTGTAGGGACAAAAGGAGGTTGTTGGCAGATGCTAAATACTTATCAAAAAATTCACTCACATTTTTGTATTTCTAATAATTTACCTTTATTTTTCTTTTTTTTCTTTTCTTCTTTTTTTTTAATAAGCTATATAAATATGCTCTGATCTGAATTATTTGCCGAACTGTTTTTAGTTAGAATGATTAATAATTACTACTATCTCAATTTTGTTTTTCCTCCCACCAACCATGTTGCCATGGTTCTATTACAGAATGATAATTTTTACACTACCAATTGTCATGAAAGCACATGATAGAAATTAAAAAATCCTTGGGCATGATTCATAACTTCAGGTTACTCAATTTCTGAGAACGTGGTCGGAGTATCAGCCATATATAACAATATTCAGACTACAGTTTTGCTCAGGATTTATGAAAAATTAATGCACCACAGCTATGAAGACAGTGTGTCACTGTCTTCAAGTGCCAAATTACATAATTATGAAACATTCTTAATTATATTTTTTTTTACTTTTAAATAAATAATGAAAAACTTAATAAGGGAGACACTGACACATCATGTAGATTCTAAGTTGGTTCTGCTCTAACACTACTGTGACTTGTAACAAGATCTTTACATCATACCTGTGAATTGACATAATGCAGTTACCACAAAATGCAAACTGCTGCTGGAATAAACGTGATGCCGTGGTTTTTTGACAGGATGGGTTACAAAGACTTGGGTGCTGTGATCTGTCCATACCAGCAGGCAGTGAGACACAGAAGGAGGAGATGCAGAGCAAAGCAGGGGGTGTGAGGACTCAGCCTCCACACCATGTGAATGCCCATCAATGTTTGGCTTACGAGTGGTTCTGTGTCACTCCCATGAAGTTTAACACTCATCAGTGGTTGAAGGACATTAGATGAGCACATGGAAGATATTCTCCAGTTAAATTACACCCAAAAAAAGATGGATTTCATCCATTCCAGGACTGCTCTATGATACAGATGAAGGAGTGGTAAGTGGGGGCAACCAGGAGAGACACCCAAAAAACCACACTGTTTCTGTGTACGGAGAGTTTAACACAGATGCATCTTTTCTTGTGAGTTCCCTTCAAGTAATTAAACAGAGAAGGAAAGGTGCCAGGGAAGAGGCATAGCCTAGGGAAAATTAACATATCTTTTCTGAGATCTCTTATTCTTGTGCCTCTCTGTAAAACAACTATAGGTTTAAAACAGACTGCCATCTGCCACTGATGGGTTCTACTTCTGCAGTCCCCAAAGCATGATTCCCAGGTTCTAAAGGTCAGCCAAGGCTTTTGAGGGGAACTATTCCTTCAGTAAATATATCCCATGAGAAGAAACACATCACTGAGTTGGCAAGGGTGATACTTCTGATCTGCAGCTTATAAATCCACTAGAAGGCAAAATCATGTCTGTGTGAGAAGAGTTTGAGGAATATCACAGAATTGATTGGGTTGGACAGAAAAGAAAAGATCATCGTGTTCCAACCCTCTGCCATGGGCAGGGACTCCTTCCACTAGACCAGGCTGCTCCAAACCCCATCCAACCTGGCCTTGGGCACTGCCAGGGATGGGGAATCCACAGCTTCTCTGGGCACCCTGTGCCAGGGCCTCACCACCCCCACAGTAAAGAATTGTTTCCTTCCATCTGATCTAAACCTACTCTCTCTCAGTTTACAGTCCTTACCCCTTGACTAACACCACATGGGCTGCAAACACTCACAGCTGGGTCTCATCCACCAACAGCCCCAAGTCCTTCTCCTCAGAGCTGCTCCCAGCCCATGATGTGCCAAGCCTGTATTTGTGCTTGGGATTGCCCTGAGCCAGGTGCAGGACCTTGCTCTTGGCCTTTTGAACTTGATGAGGTTTGTGCTAGCAATTCTTAGAATTGATAACAAATCTGAAAAGCTATCAGCTACTAATGAACAAGAGTCTGATCTAGCTTGTGCTGTTTAGATGTCACTAAGAGTAAAACCCACAGAACTAATCAAATATACTTCAGATTATTTTTAAAGTAAAATATACATTTGAAAATACACTTCTGCATGTTATACCACCCCCATTCTTACAAGTTTCTTCCTTTGCTTTTGCGATTTAGACTGCCGCAGGCTGGTCTAGACAAGACAAAATTAAATAAAAATATGTTAATACTTTCATAAGAGAAAAATGAATAAATTCCTGAGCAGACTGTGATCACAGAGCATACTTTCTCCCTTTTTCCCTGAATTACTTTTCAGCCAATTCCTTTTAATACAGTTGATAATCTTTGTCAGGGTGAAATGCAACCTGAAATTTGCATTGACAGAAGGAAAGCCAAAGCTGACAAGTCTCCAGCATCACTCTCCCTTACATCACAGAGTTCAACACAGAAAGATTTTCTAAAATGAAAGAATAGAAATAACGCCTCACAAATCTGAAATTTATTTACTGGAATTAATTCCAGGACAGAATTATGAAAATGTTTCTACATTTAGCAGAACTGATGGAGCTCTTAATGACTGTGGGGAAATATTCTCTACAGGCCAGCAGTTGCAGCTGCTCAAACTGATTCTAGGTGGACTGAAAGGCAAAGGACACCACAAAAAGACAAATATTCTTAGAATTTAGATTGGTTTCTTTCATTATGACAGCTGACAAAAAAAGAGTTTGAATCTGGGCAGTGACTGATGAAGTTGCAAGGTAAAGTTGGAGGTGCTCATTATAAGCAGCTCTAGGACTGACTGGGTTATTTCAGTTTTCCCAACACTTGATAATATCCCTCCTCCAAAACTCAGGCTTAGCATCTACACACTTGTTAGGGCTCCCCTGTTCACAGAGCTTTAGCAATCCTTCACAGCTGGAATGCATCCTTACAACCTTTCCAGGCTTCACTAATGATCTATTTCCCTTAATATGCATAGAACTTAGAAAATAAACCTGCAGCTGGATACTCTCCCTCCATTTCAGTAGGGTTATTCTTATTTCTGCAATAGTTGAGCACTGGATTTCAGAGCATTAAGGGCTTGGATTAGGAAAAAATATTCAGATCAGCAGGCTGCATGCTTCAAAATCCTTCATTTTAAATGAAAATCAGAAATCAGGTACTGATCTATCCAAGCTGGAAAAAAACCCATCCAAACATGAGAACACCCAGCTTTCCCCTCTTTAACCCAAAAAAAAAACCATCAACAACGACAAACCAACAAACCACAACAAAAGAAACAAAACAAAAACACAAACCCCAAAAATGTGGAGAGGAAAATGAGAAATAAATCTATCTTCAAGAAGTTTAACTGAACACTGAAAAAACAGACTGTCATCCACTCCATACTTGGAAATAGAAGCATGTGAAATTATCACAATGAAAGTTAAAATCAAGATTTTATTCTGCTATTTGCAAAGTAATGGTACCAAGCATTTATCTAACACAGGAGATATGATGAGTACTAATCACCATGGAGAAAAAGTGAGAAGTGAAACTGCTTCTCTGTCCCAAAACCTCTAAACATAACAATATTAAACAGTACCAGCACTATCAAGAGCCAAGTTTGTAGCAATTTTTCCTTTTTCTATGATAATTTTCCTCACAGAAAAAATGAACACACACTCAGAAAATGAGATTACATTATTTTTCTTATTCAAATGCTGTATCAACCTTTAAAGCACTGTATCATTCCAAGTAACTTGTGGTGAGCATTCTAGTGACCCCATGGACCAAAAAAATTAAATCTAATTCAATTTAGAGACAGGTGTGTCTCAAACTGGTGGAACTACTGTGTTTCTATGTAAAAAAAAAAAAAAAAAAAGGAAAAAACCAATACATTTTAGATTTAAAAAGCTATTTCCTTTACTTCCTTTAATTTATGGGTCAGTTCTTAGGTCTTCACTGAAATCATAGGATGTGCTGAGTTGGAAGGGACCCATGAGGATCATCGAGTCCAGCTCCTGGCCTGGCACAGACACCTCAAGAGTCACCCCACGTGCCTGAGAGCATTGCCCCAACACTTCTTGAACCCTGCCAGGCTGGTGCTGTGACCACTGCCCTGGGGAGCTGTTCCAGTGCCCAGCTGTGACCACTGCCCTGGGGAGCTGTTCCAGTGCCCAACCAGAAACCCAGGCTGTTACTGAAGAGTAAGGACTACAATAGGGTTGGACTCTAAATTTCCACTTAGATAACTTCTTTTATTCAAACAAGGATATTTCTTTTACTGATATACAGTGATTAAATTAATTGAAATTAGACTAGAGCTTAAAATTAATGACATTTTCAATATGGCTTATGGCTTTCAATATTGACTAATTCAGTATTTCTATTTCCATAAACAGCTTAATCATAATCTGGTTAATAGCAAAGTAAAAGCTTAAATGATTTCAGGTACATCAGGTCAAAAGAATTTTAACAAAACCTGGGCAGCATAAAACTGGGCTTGATTCATTTAACTATTCAATCTCACTGTTATTTATTAACCTTTGAATTTTAGGTGGAGAGAAAGAACCCATCCACAAACAATATGTAGTGAGATGGGCATCAACAATGTAAAAATGCAAGTTTAAAATATTTTATTAAGAACTTGAGTTAAACTAAATTATCTGTAAGTCTTTCAGATACATATCTGCAGACACTCTTTGATATTGAAATTTTGCACCTTCAGAATGTTAAGACTTGGAAGTAACAAAGGAAACTGAAGGTAAATGTAACTGGAAAATCCTGTGTTGTTCCAATTCAAGATCACTAATCTAATCAGAATTAAGCATTATGCAAAAGATAGATGAAAGCATGTGCAATAATACTTAGCACAGAAAATTCTGAGCAAATTAAATGAGGAGGGCGATGCCATGCATGAGTTTGGGGTGGGGGCAGTACAGACCTAACTGTGATATTTCTTTTTAGCTGCTTTTATGCACTGAAAACAGAAGAGAGCAACTCTATGCTGACACCAAGGCATGAGCTACAGACACTCCTGGGGTGCTGCCAGGTAGAATTTCTTGTTTTTCAGAATTCTCTACACTTTTCAACAGAGGAGCAGCATCAACTGATGGCCAATGCCTCAGGCCGTCCATCAGGGCCAGAACAGGCACAGAGTCACAAACTGGGCCTGAATCCTGACACCTCTCACCTCCCCTTTCCATGTGGTGGGAGCTGTCACCCTGCCACAGGCACTGCATTTCAGACAGACACCCAGGTATGAAGTACAAAAGCCTGAGTCAACCTAAAGCATTTCCAAACCTCAAACACAAAACTGGAATCTGCAAGCAAATCTACTCATCAGCTATAGTAGGACATGTGCCAAGATGATTCCACACTGTCCACTGTTCCTGGGGTGTCCCCAGCCCTCAGCTCCCTGGGCCTTCCCTCTCTGCCTGGTGGTCACCATGGCCACATGTCCACCATCAACCTGAGCAGGATGCTACACCTGGCCCATTTAAAATCCCTGTCCTGCCAGCTTTACCTCTTCTGTAGCCAATTTTGGATGTTTCAGAAGTCTGATCACTTGTGTTAGACAGAACAGTACTTTTGACATGCTGAGGATAAATTTTTATTTCATTTGATGATGAGATTCAGCTGTAACTACCATACAAAAGTAATGTTATTAGTATTTTAAATTAAATGTTGCTAATCCTCTTCATTCCAAGGGCCAGGAAGGAAGAAGACTCTAAGGTCAAAAAGAGATCAATGTATTCATTAAATCTGACTCACTGTTGTAGTAGATGTACCAGGTGTCTATGCTTTTTAAATATTTATCAGATTTCAAAGCAATTTCAAGTTCTCACCTTCACAAGACTGTCTACTGTTTTCACTAGTAAGATCTTCCAATGTTTCATTCTTCTCATTAATAGGATGTTCCATGCAAGATTAAATAATTCTCAGATGTAAATTTTTGGCTGCTAGCTCTTGCTGCATGTTGGTCAGCAAAACTGAGACATTCTTTAGTGAATGATCACATTTCTTCTCCATTTTTTCTTTGGCAAACTAAGTTGACAAAGCTATTTAACATTCATATGACAAGGCCTGCATTTCCAGTCCCCCATGCTTTTAGATTTCTTTGATTTTCTTCCAGTATTTCAAAACAATTTTTAACCTTCAAGAACCAGACATGTGCTCATTCTAATAACAGTACCACCAGCATTATTTGCTTTCTGTTCATGTCTGACCATTCTTCAGCAGTCAAGGACTGTATTGGTTCTCTTTCCTGGTGTCACACTGACAGTTCTACTGAGACATTAGCTAGGATAATCCCATTCACTTATATTAGGGACAGAAAGCTCCCACACTCCAAAATTAAGTGCCCTGGCATGTAACCACTAAATTCAGCAATCACAGTTCCATAATAGTAACCACATGTTATAACTTGTTAGTCACAAATATTTATGTCATCTTATTTATGTCATCAATAAAAAAAAAAGTATTACATTCTCCATAGAGATCTGAAGAGGTACAGATACTTCTTTATCTCCTTCATCTTCCTAGAAAGGAATTATCCAAATTTTCAGGTCAAGAATTTCAATGTCCTGAACAGTGCAGAAGTATTTTGTACTTTAATGTATTTTTTTGAAGTTTTCACATTGAATTCGATTAAAATTTATAGGAAGAGTTCAAATGCACCTTGAGAATTTCTCATAAAATACGAGTCAATAGTGTACTTCAAATCTAGCTTTCCCTTTCACCACATCAGAGTATTTTCAGATCAGAAAATGATCCAAGGCAATGCATGATCCTGTGGGACAAAAACCTACACTATTCTTTTCAAGGTCTCAAATCACAAACTCTTTTAGTCCAACTTTTATGTTTCTTACTAGCACCAGACACCTGCCAGCATGCTCATCCAACACCAAGACTTTGAAAACATCATCTGTTTCTCATCCCTACAGAAGTTCACAGTCAGGATACTGAATTCCAAGAAAAGAAGAGCAAACCTGAAGTCACACATGAACAATGAATATTTAAATATTTTCAGAAGTCCTTACTGGTTTGGATTTCCCCCTCCCTCCATGAACACAACTAAAATCAACTGAGGAGACTCTTCTCCCTTCCCAGCATCTGTGACTGGAAGAGGTATTCCCCTGGCACTTTCATCACATATTTTTATTTGCAAAAATTTTCCTGCAGAAAAATACCATACCAGTCATTTCTATTCATAGAACCTGTTACCACCATCCATTAATACAATGCATGAAGAAAGCAGGATGTCTAGATGATAAAGCAAAAATCCATTTACAGAAGTTAGGAAAAATAATATCTCTGAAAACAAACACCTTACAAATGATAATTCAAAGACATGCAATTACAAATCTGTGGGAAACAAAAACACTGTTTGTTAAGCAAACATACTAAAAATTATTTTATCTTTACATAGTTGTGACTTAAAGCATACTTATTTAATATGATATAATTGTTCTTCTAGTAAGAGTAATACAATTTAATTTGTTTGAGAGTGACAGTATGTATTCATCTAGTAATACAAACATGATTAAATACATCCCAGTGATTAATGAAATTTAAATGACAATAATAATTTTGCATGCATAAAGAAGTAAAGTACCAAAAGAACCATATTATGCTGTGGACAACAGATAAACTGAAGTTTTTGTAGAATTCAGGTTTATTTGCGGCCCAAAATTAGAACTAGATGTCAGCAGAATAAAAGTGTGATTTTTCAAACAGGATAAAGAAGATACTTTTATTCAAGCATCAATTTTAGTTCATATCACTGAGCTTAAATGAGATCTTAGTAAGCATTGAATTTTATTACTCAAAAAATGATTGTGTGGTCACTTAATAAAATTGATTAATCCTCTTTGATAGCAGCCAGAACAACAATAAAAATTAATTTTTGTCTTCTAATGCAGTAGAACAAAATTAGACATTTAGAGTACTCTTACCAGAGCTCTGCATTCCACTTCTATTGTCTTTTCTGCTGCTGCAGGTGTGCTGTAAATCTTCAAGGAGAACCACACTTTGCAATTTGTAGAACTTCCTCCTATGTTAAAAAAAAACCAAAATGCCTTACAAATTATCCTCTGAGGTGATCAATCCTAGCAGCCTTCAAATCAATGAGAACTTTGAACTTTTAGCAGAACTGCCAGTCACTGTTCATACTGAGACAAAGCAAATCACGAACTGATGTAGTCACTGTCAACAAACTGCATTCTCTAATCCATTCTTGTCTGGATTCAAAGTAGTAACAAAATCAATATATACAGAAACTGAATGGAAATAGCACTTTGGCAAATTAGCTTCCTAGACTACCACATTGTTTCTGGATTTTAAATATCATTGATTTGTAATTCAAACATCATAGAAAAATGACAATATTTTTAAAACTTTTCATCAGAAAATCAAAATTAGTTCCTCTCATACAACCTGTTTTGTATCAGACACATGAAATTCTGCTCAGTTCGACAGGATTGTTGCTGTGCACTTTCAGTCAAGCAATCTGTGCTTTGCTAAAGCAGATCTTCTAGACAGACACTGGGTCTTGATTTGAAGATATCCACTGGCGATTTGTTCTGGTGGCTAACAACTGGCATTGGAAGACATTAAATACAAGTCTAATTTCTGATTTCCATTAATTCACTTCACCATCGAGCCAAAATATTCTCTAATGATTTTATCTGATAGATTTAAGAGACCTGGCATTAAGTATCTAACATTTTCCTGTTTTTAAAACATAGTCATGAATGTTAACAAAATTATCTCATGTATCTCATTCAGGTAGATGAAACAAATTAAGCCTGAAATCTCTACCACAAGGCCTGATTTTCACAGCACAAATATTTCATGTGGTAAGATTTTTTTCATGTATAAAGAGCTGTTCAGCACCTTTTAATAATGCATACCCAAGAACTACTTGCACTATTCCTGTTTGTCAGTATATTGTATGAGATGAAAATAGCCTTAATCCTCCTACTCACACTTTCCTGAATTATACACTAGAGAGCTCCATTAGCACTCCTGTTTCACCAGAGCATTAGTCTTGGGAGCTCCTACTGGTTTTCTCTTCTGCTGTGACCCCAGCTCTTCTCAGAGTCACCACTTTCCTTGTTGCAGTGCCTTGTTCTGCATATATGACTTTATTTCTAAACCCTGTTTCCAATAAAACTGTTTCTGACTGGCACTATTTGCATTCTTTTCTTACAATTTTCACTAAATACATCCTGTATTAACTTACCCGTTTTCTTTGGGCTATTTTGATATGCCTCTCAATTTACTGGGTTTTAATACCAGAATTCCAGCCTTACATGGTCTGGAATAGCCTCAGTATCTTACAATCTATAAAAATCAGCATCACTGAGTTAAAGACATCCTCTCAATGTCCATTAAAGGATTTTGGCATGTACATGACCCTGAGTTTAAACAATTACAAAATGTAAAAAAGTAGTACACAGAAGAGAGGTAACTTGTGCAAGAAGGGAGGATCACCTTACACCAAAACAGAACATACTGCCTTGGAGGCTGAAATAAAAGTTTAATTAAAAAGACCAAAAGAAAATCAAAGGGTACCCATAGCTTGGGACATCATGTCCTTCAAGAATGCAGTCAAACTGCAGGAAAATCTCTGAAGTTCAGCTAGGAAACAAAAGAGGAAAACATCAACAGTAAAGTTCCATTTACCCAGGATATGGGATTAAAGTGCAGGACAAAGGGATTTATTGAAGTACAGCAACACATTCACCAATGAATGTCTGTTCAGTTAAGGAAAACAGAAAAGAGCATAAGCTGCTATTTAAAAAGAAAATTAACAAGGCTACCACCCCCTTCTCAAACTTCCAAGAGCACTCATACCAAAAAAACTCCACCCTCAAGTGACAACTTGCTAAGGATTTAAAAAAGCAGTAGCACAACCTTTTCAAACACATCTGAAACTCGTAGCCTGACAAACTCAGAAGGGCTGATAGATGATCAGGATGGGAAAGGAATGCTCAAGGAAGATAAGGCTGCAGCAGAAAATCTAAATTAATTCTTTGCAGTAGTGTTCATTACAGTGCAGTTCAGGGACTTTCTAAACTCTGGAGCCTGTTTTGAGGGGAATGGTCAGAGGGACTCTTCCAAACTGAGGTCTCAGCAGAAAAAGTTTCAGAGCAGACTGATAAAGAAGAAAGTAACAAATCACCTTTGCAAGAGAGTGTCTGCCCAAAAATTGTAGTTTAATGAAAAGTCTCCCTGTCCATGGCAGGGGGGTTGGAACCAGAACCTTTAAGGTCCCTTCCAACCCAAACCACTCTATGATTCTGCCAGTCTGTGAATTCAAAAGGACCTCATGGATTAAATTGTGGTGCAAACCACCATGTGATCCCTTGCTTAAGTCAACTTGGGATATAAAGAAATAAAAATGAAGAGAATATGTTGCCAATTTTTAGACAGGTCTCCTTCATAAATTCAGAAATTACTGATCTGAGTTTGTTTATATATTCCAAAGAAAATCATTAAGCATCACAATAGGGGAGGGAAGCCACAACACACCAAACTATTTGAATTCTTTGACAGAATCAGCAGCTGTGGGAATAAGGGAGATGTGATTTACACAGTACCCTGCATCATTACTTGTCATTACACTATTAGGCCTTTCAGCAATAATAAATATGTACTGCAACCAAGATATTTTTCCATATACACTTAAGATCTTATCTTCTTTTTCTCTCTGACCACACATTTCTCCTCTGTATTCATAACTTTCCTCAATCACATTTCTGTTCTTCGTAACTGCAGTAATATAAAACTTTTAGTCTATTTCCCTTCTCTCTTCTTCCTTTAATATATAAATTCATTTATTTTCAATTTGCTTGAAAACTACTTTAATTTCTGACATGTCTCAAAAGCAAAGATTTCAGATCAAGTTGGTTTCTTTTTAGTTTTGACTTCAAGTATCTTGAGCTATTAAAACCTTTTTCTATGTTAGAAATTCTTGATTTCTTTTTCTACTTTTTATGAACTTGAATGGTTAGATTCATTGCTCTTTAAAATTTTTCCATTTTTAAAAATCAAGTATTTTTCGGGAAAACCTAAATAAGCTACAGTACTTACAGATTACCTTTCTGGGAAACAGCTTTTTGGAGGGAACACCTTGTGTGCATTTTTCAATGATATTCCATGTATTTAGATATTTTAGATCATAATACAATTTGCATAACATTTTCCACAGGCATTTCCAGGAAAACTGTAAACTACTTTAATGGAAACAGTTTCCTCAATGCATGATATGAACCTGGCAATTCTCTGCTGAAAGAGCATCTTTTTTATTTTTGCAGCTGAACCCTTAACTGAAAGTTTCTGCAATTTCTGCTTAGAATTAAGCCTTGATCTTGTATAAGCTTTGATGTTCTGTCAACTTTTACTCAGTGAAAACAAAGCTGAATTGTTGCTTTGCTGGCACTTGCATTGTTAAAAACATAAAACTCAGAACTTTATCCTCACTTAGCTGAAAACCTGACATCAAACATTGACTTTAAAGGTGAGTCCCTGCTCATGTCTTTACCCATATAATGTATTTGAACAGGCTACATCAAGGCCAATTTATTGCAAGTATCTTCATCCCCAAGTAATTATAGACTAATTTTACTCTGAATTTCTTCTCTTCCTAAGGCAACCCACAAGGCAGAAGCTAGTTCTTACTCTCAAGAATACTCTGAAGTCACTTCCAAAGCTATAAAGCTCCCTGAAAAAAATAAAATACCTTAAACAGATCAAAATAACAGGAAATGTTTTTGAAATTTCCTTTAGTTGTATCTCAGCATTTCTGTTTCAAACCCAAAAAACAACTTGCATGGCTGAAGATAAGTCTAGTATTAGAAATTAATTTGCTATTGGACAGAGCAGAAGGTCAGGAGTTTGGGGATTTCTTTCACCATTTTTCATTATGCTTTTTCAAAGAGTTTGATTTTACTAGAGAGTAGATCCTGGGAAAACAAGGCTTAACCATCATGGGCGATGGAGATGGACTCAATACACTCATGCTGAAACTCAGACATGGCTCGTTCTGTACTCTGAGCAAGGTTATATTTGTCTTTCTGTTTTCTGCACACACTTCAAAAGCAGGCAGAAATATAAAAAAAGTAGGCTCTCTTCCTTTTCTCTCTATTTTCTAAACTTCCACTGACATTTTTAATGCATTTTAAGTTTTTTCTTAGGGCCTGAGCATCGTGCTTTGATGCCTTGTGAGATAAACTCCATTTGACTTTAGGCCTGGATCTTTTATCTCCTCACTCTGGGGCTTTGGTGACAAATAAAAATCCTTAGCCTGCTTTATGCAGCCATCAGGTCATGATCTTGTCAGATCTCATGAAATAAACAAACCAAATTGTAGTCAGTGCTTCAGATGGAAATCACCACAAGAGAGGAGCGAGCACAAATCTTGTGAACATAAAAATGCATCTACTTCAATATTTAATCTCCACCACCTTCTCTTTTAGCCTCTCCTTTGGTCAGCAGGCTTTCACCCTGACTAGTTAGGGTCAAGCATCTGTCACTAATGGTTAGGGCAAACCAGCTTCTTCCACAAGTTAGCTGCTGCATATTCAGCTAGCACCACTGTAAAAGAGCTTCCTAATTTTTAGTTTTTAGAACTCTCCCCGATTATTTTGTAATTTTTGGTTTTACTACAGAATCATTGGAAGCATAGAAAGCTATGTAATTCCTATTTCATGTAGTTACCCTGAGCTGGGGGAACAACAAAAGCAAAAATAAGGCATATTTCTGTATCCATTCCTTAATAACAAGTCAATTTATTCAACTAGTACTTATCTACACTAATTACATTCGTGAACAGACAGTTCTGTATTTAAAACACAGGACTATAAATTACAAATTACATGAAAATTAAACTGGAACCTTCAACAAACATTTCAGGTTAAAACCTCAAAACTTCCCTTCCAAACCTCATTCCAAGCTTGTATGATATAAGAAAATCATTGAGTTTTCTTGCTGAGCTGAACATCCTTTTGTCTTCAAATCAGTCTGGTGCCTTGTCCTACTTCTCTTCAGTGATGCAAATAAACTGTTTCTCCTTTGCCTGATCTCTTCATTTATTGTATAGTTTTTTAAAATGTAATAAAATTTTTCTTAGCATATCAGTGTTTTAAGCCATACACTTTTAATCTCATACTTTGTACATCCTGGAGAGCTACCAATTCTGAAATCCTCTTTCTTCTACTCACAAGATGCTCCTCTCTGCTCGCTTGGATGAGAATACTTTATTACCACATCAGCCATGAGCTGAAATTTCTGATCTCTCTGTCCCCTTTCCTTACATTTACTTTTCATGCCATATCTGCTGCAGCAGCCATTCAATGTGCTGTCAGTTATAAATAGAAAAGATCCTTCTCTCCTGATTGGGACAGAGCTGTCCATCAGTCTCCTGGATGACACATCACTGATGATGAAGGAAGATCTGCCTTGGTCTCCTGAAAATTGTAGAATTCTAGGATCTTTGGGAGGAGGGGGGTATGGATATGGACACAATGGGGAAACTGGAATTGTAGTGCAAAATAACATTCATTTATTTGAAATACTTCATCCTAATTTTACTGACTTCTCATACTGGTATCAGAAATATGATTCTTTAAGAAAAAAGCTGAATTTAAGCGATATTTTCAAATTTAATGTGAGCATTTTACAGCATTTTTACCTAACATTTGCAGAGTTAATAAAGTAATAAAAACTAAGAAAGTACATTCAAGTTCAGTTTTAAATAAAACATTCTTAGATGGGGATGGGTTCATTTTGGAATGGCAGGCAAAGAAATAACACAGCATTATTCCTTTATTCTCCAAAAAACTTCCTAGGCTGGAAGTTATGAACATTCTCATTGAGTGAGCATCCTTAATGTTGCTCTCATAGGTACATTGCTTTGCTTTACAGAATGTAAGACATAAATTAAAAATGACATTTTGTCCAGTTTCCTACAATATATATAAACATGCAACAGCTTTCAATATGTAAAGAGCTCATGTAGAAAAAAAATCAAAATTTAACCTTTTTGATTTAGAATAAATGATTTTCATATAAATTATGTGAAACAGACTATCTGTTAAGCCCAGGATTATTTACATTCCTTCTTTTTCTAACTGAACTGGCCATAACCATCTAAAAATTACTATAAAAAGACCTGACACTTCTTTTGCAAACTTTTCCTGATCTATTTTAGTTACCCTACAATGCTAAATTTAAAAAAAATATTTTTTACAGAATTTTAGTGGATTCCCTCAGACTCACCATAAACCTCCCGGTTCATTCCAGATACAAAACAAACTGCAATAATCTGTCCTAAGATATGTAAAAACCCTTTATAATAAGATTTTGGATAATTTTGACAGTGTCACTAGATTAATTGGTTCACATGCTGAAGGAAAAACCTGCAATTTTTTCTGTATAGGTAGACCCATCACTCCACTGAAAAGTAAGTTAAATCTTGTTTTAACTGGCTCTGGGTACCTCTCTTCACTTTTCGTTTCTAGTGTAAAAAATCTGCAGTTGATTTATGGGAGGAAGCTGTAAAACATTAACACATTAAGAAAATGTTGCAACCCCATTACATTAAGAGCTCAAAATGATGCAAAAGTCAGGCATTTATATTCATTTTTACTACATGAGGAATAACTTATCCTTGGAAAGGCAACCCTTCTACACTTTCTTCTTCCAGGGAAGTTATTAATTTAGGGGTTCACCTTTAGGCTTGAGCTCATGAGTTTTCTCACCTTAGGGTTATACTTTTTCAGTAGAAGTAATCAATATTCACAGTTTTTAAAAATGCTTTTGCATTACATGGCAAGATAAACTTTGCTCTCAGCTGCCATTTTATGTACATGAACATATCTGAGAAACCCTAACATTTAAATGAATATTCATGTAATGCATTCCATATAACATTGCTTGAAAAAATATTTTAATATTAATCAGTCATTAATCTTGTTCTTAAAGGATATGATGTTATAATTCCCCAAGAGCAACTCCCATAAATTTAGTGTGCCTTACATTCTGTATCCAGCTTAAATCATGCAGAGGGAAAGTCCTTAAAGTGACTTTGAGGATGGAAGATTGCAATACTTTGCATGTGTAAACTGGAACCGATGTATGAAAGTGATGCCTTCAAAATGCTGCAATTTAAAATTAAATTATGATGCTTTCATGTGTAAATATGTACTTAATATTAAATTATTTCAGAATTTTCAAGTTAATACAGTACATATAGGCAAGCTTGGTGACAAAGGGTGCTATACAAAAGGAAAATCTGCAAGATGGATTAAGGTTCCTTTTCTTCAGGATTTGTCCTAAAGTAAGGACTGTATCTTCAGAGCCTTTTCCACTTGGAAAAATTTGGAAATAGAAATCAGAAAAAAATTTTAACATACAAAATCAAAACCTTCTTTTGACCCTTGGAATTTTCTGTGATTAGTATAACACAAAGCTCTGAAAAAGCATCTGACCTTTTAGAAGGCAGAAATCGAGAACCTCTCTTTTTTAAATTCTGGCTTCAAATAAATCTTTTCAAATGGACACCACCTTATGGTGGAAACTCAGATATCACTAGACCATGAAAGACATTCCTTTTCCCAAAACTGTAAGGAGAAGAGAGGATTCTAACACTACAGACAGCTTATTTCAAGGAAATGGATGACTAATACTGTTGGTGTCTTCCATTTTTGAAACTCAGTCTTCCATACCATTAATACCCCCACAGCAGGATGTTCTAACACCATTTTTCAGTTAGACACCTTTACTCCATAGACACTTTCTCATCTCCATCTCCCAGGTAACAACTTCAAAAAAATCATCCAGCAGATCTGCTGTATCTGTGGGATGTGGAAGATGGAAAATATCTCTTTACCTCAGAATATTCTTGATGTCCTTCATAAACTCTCAGTACCTTAATATGATGATGGCACAGCTCGCCCTTCTCCCTTGCAGTTGAGTGATGAAAATGTACATATGGCAGATATGGTTATTCAACTTGTAGAGGGGCTTTTTTTCACTCTCCATTTGGGTTGTGTCCAACATTTAGCCAGGATATGAATCTTTCATGACATTTAGCCTAGCCTGTCTACTGGTGACAGAAGATCTATCTGCTGGTACACACTGGGACAGAAATCAGGATCTGATCTTATTAACATATTAAACTCTTTCTGATAAAATAATGGAATTGTGGCATGGGGATAAATTCAGAGCACATAACAGTCATCAAGCACTTGTGACATTAGTAAATATAGATCGAAAACAAGAGATAAAAAAATCAACAATAACACAATGGCACTTGAATCCATCTCCCCTCATCTTTTTGAGCTCTGCAGGCAGCATGACATTATGTGAACACAAAGTATGCAAAGAGTAAGAAAATGTCAAACACTGAAAAGAAATTCAGTGCATTTTAGCAACACAAGAGTCAAAACTTCACTGTTTTGGCATTTTTGGGAGGGAGTGGGGACAAGAGGGGCAGGGTGGCAGGGAAGGGAATCTTCTGCCTCAGTAAAAGTTTGAGGAATAAATTCTGGGGGAATACTCTCCTTTTAAGGTGTTATTTTGTCTTTTACTGCTTGGCTCTATCATTGTTAGTGATGATTAACATGTCTCAAGTGGTTACCTCAAAATCAGACTGCTATCACAAGCAGAACCTTTGTGGTAATTTATGGGAAGATGATACTTTTTCAGTTACTGCACTATATCAAGGAAGAAGAACTAAAACTTTTCACTCAGCATAAATTTGATATAATTGGAGATTATATAGTGAAGTGATTGTTTCGAATACTAACACTCTTTAAAGTACTGTTTAACTCCTAATGTGAAGATAAATGATATTTGCTTTAAGACTCACAGTTATTTGGTTATTATAATTACCTTAGTGCAAAGACCTGGCAAAGGAAGAAGCTGAGGTTAAGTGGAGGAGATACTTAGAATAATCTAGTCTAAGCATAGAATAAGGAAATAATTCCAAAGGGCAGAGAGGCAAGAATAACTCAAGAAGTACAGTAAAAAAAAAACCACAAAGTAGCTGATTGCTAGGCAATTATGAAAAGACAAAAAGCCACAGAAAAACCAGTAAGAATTTGAAGTTCAGAAAACAACTACAACTTAATAAATAATTTTTTTCCTTTCCTTCAAAAAGATTTTTCAATAAAGACAATTTGCATTTCTCACATGTATAAAACGTTGCTACTAAGAGAGACCTCACTGATGGAGAGAATAACAAATGGTGGATTTCAGAGCATGTAAGAAGAATCAGGGAAACTTTACAGTGGCAGGGGTGGAGAACAACTAGACATATTACCCAGGTCCTGCAGTTTTTATCAGTAAATAACTTTGAAGAATATCCTAGAGGAATGGTTGTCAAAATCCACAAGGAAACAAGTTACTTCTACCAGGTTATACCCACCTAACACACTCTCATATTCCACAAAATGTCTAAAACCACCTTCATTCACAGCCATAATCTTTAGCTCACATAACTTGAATTTGTGATATTGTGTTAACAAACACAGAGTCAGGACTGTGTTAAAATAATGACTTCAAATTATGTAATAACCCTCCCTGCTTCCTCTTACTTTATAAAACTTTCAAAATTACTTCAATTAAGAGGGTTTTTCCCAAGGATTACTGCTTTTACTCCATTTGCATATCTGCCTTTATTTCTACTGACACCTTTTTTTTTTATCTCTGTTTGCCTATGTCTTAACTTTGGAAAAATCCAAAGGGAACCTTGTTTCTGGGTATCAAATTATAAGGTCAAAGAAAAGAAACGGAAAAAATATTTGTCATTCATATTATGCTGGCATATAAAGCTCCTCAGGGTGATTGTGGAAAAAGGGGTCCTTAAATCCCCCTGCAGGGTCTCTGGAGGGTTAGGAAAAACATCAGTTATACTGAAGGATGCACACAAACCCAACAAAAAGTAACAAGGAAAAGAATGGGAAAGAGAAAGGAAGGGGAAGATGTCTCATGTCACAAGAGCCTCCAATACCAAATGCTTGAAAAAATTTTAAAAAAGGGTATGGTAAAATAACCTAGAACTTTTTATTCTGCCTCTTGACAGAAAAAGCATTCACTGGCCAGGTTTTGCATAGTGCTGCACATTTGAAGAGTGTGTAACCTGTGACTTATGGGAGAGAATCTCTTGCCAGGTGAACAGCTTGGGTAGCTGTGTCACACAAATATTTTAACATGTCTAAAAAGGCAAAAGCCAGCTCAGAAGTCATGTACACACAGTCACAGTTGACATATCCTTGGCACAGTAGGTTAAGTTATACACAGATGATTTCCAGTCAGGAAATTCCTTAAAATGATACCAAAGTGTTTTCTGTTCCACATCAGAATGAAAACAAAACATGTAAAATAGATTATAAATGTATGCATTTAATAGTAATATTTCTTCAAAGAGAGGAAACAGAATTGGGAGGTTTTTTCATTTTTCTTTTTTTTTTTAATAGGTGATGTTTTACTACATAAAATACCTTTATAAATTTAACATTTTAGCTGTGAAGAACTCTTTAAAATAGAACATTTGCCATCAAAAACCTGTAGCCAGAACAAATCAAATATGAAATTAGTATGACTTTAGAACTGGTGAAAATCTTCTACCTAAAAGAAACGTATCAATGTGTAATTAATTCTTGTTTTCAACTTTTGTTTCGGCCAAACACGAGTTATTGAATGAAATATGAGTGTAGATTAGTGAAATATCATAGATTATATAGTGAGTACATTAGTTAAACACAATGACCTGTGACAAAGCTAGCAGTCAAAAAAAACCCCAAAAGACAGCAGAACAGCAGCAGGTATTCTTCAGTCTCAGAAGTCTGCTCACAAATATGGTACTTAGGTATTGCAAAGGTTTAGCAAACCTTTTTAATTTTAAGTCTTAGTAGCAAAGACCTGTTAAAGGTCCTTAACAATCCTCCAGGTGTAATATGCTGTGGTGAGATATACCTCACGTTCTTTATTTTAAATTCAGAGCCTTATTTTATTGTCAGCATAACATATTAAAAATAAACTTACTGGAGACAAAGTTAACCCAATTTTTACTAGTGCTGTGTCACAAAAGCAAGTAACTGCTCTTATGAGTTGCTGCACGTACAAGGAGCACGAGCCTTTCACTTGAGAGACAAAGATCATTCAATCAGCTGAATTAGAGGATTTTCCTTGTAACTGTAAAATCAATTGCACTACTTCCCTAGAAGTTTTATATCCCCCAGGTTGCAATTCAGCAGCCTCAAAAAAAACACCAAAGGACACAAGAAATGCTGAGTATAACACATCTTAATTTTTATTATAGAATGTAATTGGTATTCAAAGATTTTACCCCTTCTAGATACCAGGAAACTAAATTGACAACATATCCTGGAATATACATGAATTTCTAACTGAACCTTTAATTTGAGCTAAATTTGATTTTATTATATGAACCTAGTTGAGACTCCAATAAGAAGCCAGCTCACTCCCAGACAAGATTCACTTTTAAATTCTCTACCATACTCAGGCAGGCTCAGTGTATGCAGTTTCCTTTTAAAAACATGCTAAATATTAAGGCTAAGAATGCCTATTTCCTACATGAAGATAGGCCAGAATTATGAAAATTATACTTGTGCACCCCAACAAGTGATTCCTGACTGTCATTCATTGGAAAAAAAAATTATTCTGTATTTACAGATCAAATATTTTTTCCAAAATTCTGGGGGTTTGCTAAAAATATCAAATTAACCAAAAGCATTTTATCAACCCTAATACAGTCTTACTGTAGTGTTTCACAGGAACACAGCTAGGCAAATGCAAAGGCATTAAAACTGATAAGTGTCTACTTTTCTTTTTCAGCATAACCCTTTTACTTTAAAAGGAACCTTTCAATCAAGTTCATTGGGACTTGGATAACTTTCCATTCTAAGCTCTGTCACAGAGTAGGCATTTCAGCTTATTTCCTAAGGAAATGCAAAAGGCAACACAAAGCAACATCACACACACTGAAAAGGCAAATTTTTTTCTGGGATAAAAAAATACATCTTCCCTGTAAGAGATATTAAGGATTTCTGCTGAGCACCCAGGTCATTTTAGGAAAATGATGTTTATTTCTCTATACATCCACAAAATACAAAATCACTTATATGAAATAGCATCCTGAGCACAAGGATGAAGTGGGAAGATTTTCATTAGATTTCAGAAAACATCTTGTAGAGTTGTGTGAGCAATTTGTGTCTTCAATAATAAAAAGAAACTATGAAGTAAAATTCCATTAATTTTCAAGGAGAAGATTTTTATGTTTATGCAATTCCATGCTAATAAAACCAATCCTTCATTAATTTCATGGATATTGTCTGCCATATTTACAGGTGCTGAACTTTATAAGTTTGTTCTTACTAATTTCTCAATAGATTGCTGGGCAAACAGGTGTAGATAACCAATAAATCCAGAGAAGTTAGTTAAAATAATCCTGTAATTCTTTCTTCCATTCAATAATAATTAGTTTATATATCACACTATGAAAGAAGGAACATTTTTCCTGAATAACACAAATTTACTTTAACATATTATCAGAAATGCTAATCATATTTTCACAATTAATTCTAAATTTCAAAAAACTTGCACACACATACTCTCTGATGACAGTGTGTAAAGTATCATCTGTCTTTTGCCACAGTGGGAAACAGTAGCTCCCTAATACTTATAATTTGATAGTTAGGCCAAGAACAATTAGGACTCTACTGTACCCACATAGAAAGCAAAAGAAATATTTTAGGAGAGACAATACAGACCACAACAAATAAAGCACTGCCATGGACAAGAAATATCTATTGCCTGCTCTGTAAAAATATGAGTGGTCCTTTGCCAGTTAGTTCAGTAAACCTACCTCATAACTGAAAGTGTGAGAGTGCAGGAGTGCCCAGGGTCTGGGAGAAATTAAAAGCCAGAATTCTGTGTGGGAAATTTATTTTGCAGCTGCTATAGAAAAAAAAGTCCTCAGCAAATTCCATCAGCAGGCTACTGAGGGGACAAGAGGATCTAAAATAGGCACAAAACTCATCCAGGAGAAAACACTGAGATGAACTGAGACTTTAACTAACAAAAAGAATTACAGAACTATAATGGCCATAAATAAAATAGTCCTCAGGAACAGCCTCATTCCAACTTCAGAGGCAGACAGTGACAGCAGTACATGGTGCAAGCTTGTCTAATTATGAAAGTATGCACTACTTGTAATAATAGTAATAATAATAGCAATAGGAAGAAGAAGAAATAAGATTGGAAGAAGAAATGTGCTTTATTTTCTTCTCCTGTTGGGAATTATACTCTCTGTCATCTTAAAAACGCAATCTGGATTTGATCTAATGTTTTAATTGATATTTCTGAATTACATGGTTTTCAGAAACTTTAAATAAATGAATAAATAAATAAATAAATAAAATTTGCTCTGGATTTGTAATTCTATTTATAAATTAGTTTAATTATTGGATTGTCCAAACAGACTCTGAGAATGTTTATATAATTCTTCCTTCTGTTTGAGCGACTGAACCTAAACCTTGAAGGAAGTTGTTCTCACCCTTAGACAATATTGTTCGTGTTGCAGTAATTTGAATGTCAAATATCTTGGGGAGAATGCCAGATTTTCTGTTAAACATTAATTTGAATGTTTCATAATATTTAGATTAATGCAACAGATTCAAGTCATTATTCAGATAGAAGAAAAACCCCACACTCTAAGACCTGTTTAAAAAAAATCATATATTTGATTTGAACTCCACTTCCTATGAACTGTCCCATGTATTAGGCTATAAAGTTTGACTTTTTCCTGTTTTCTGGCTCAGTGAATACTTTCACAGGTCACAGCAATTGAACCAGGATGACAGAGGAGACTGATGGGGACCTTCCCTCTATCCTCTCCTTACCTCATTATCTCCAGCCCCAGATATGCATATACAACTGTGAGAAACTGGTAAATATTAGAGCTCTTTTTCATTACCATTATGTACTCTCTGTGTGTTTAGAACTCATTACTTGCTAAAGGGTAAAATAATAATTGTTTGTAAGCATGACAAGGTAGGAAAGGCAAAATGATGACCTAGAAAGAGCACGTCAAACACTCCAGCATAACAAGAAGGGCACTGGCTGCAGGGAGTCTGCTGCTCTGTTGCTCATTTCCTCTTAGGTATCAAAAATGTTATTTTTTTATATCACTCTGAATGTTTTCTCTCACAGACAACCAGTAAGAGCTTACACCTGGACCTGTCATGTGAGCCCCACTCATTATTTCTGCTAGTTTTTCAGAATATTTTTTTATTAAGTGGGCTATTAATTGACAAAATTCCGTACATACACGTTTGAGGTCTGCCAGACAGGACAGAATGATGTGTTTCTCAGTAATACAGCTTACAGCTCATACAGACTTTCAAAACAAGCATAATGCACATCACAGACATTTAAATTGGGTAATAAAATTTAATCTGTTTATATGCAAATGCAATCCTACATGCCATGATATCCAAAAGTAAACAGATGCACAGGTTTACAAGAGGAGTGACTAATTTGTGGGTAGTGCAGATGCAACATTACCTGCCTTCTCAGAACAGCAATATTACAACACCTGCTGCAGGAAGGGTGATGCAACCTGAAGTTCAGCAGCAGCCTTACTTTGTGAGCAATTACAGATTGCTCTTGTTATTAATTTTAAATGGACTGCCATGCATTGCATGCACAGATTTTTAACTGCACACAATACCATGCCCTGCAAAATTCCACATGGGCCATAGGTCCTTGAAGCATTGCTAGATCTGAATTGTTTCAAAACAACATGTTAGTTTATTGGGAGAATCAAGCTGTTCTGAGTCTCAAAAGGGCACAGGAAAATTCATAACATCCAGCAGACTGCAGTACTGCAGAAGGGCACCTACTGAGAAAGCTAGCAGTAATTGAACAATCTTTCTGACAAAGGAAAAAAGCATAAAACAGTCTAATACTTAATGTTCTACATATGCTATACCATTCCCCAAAGCTTGTATGCACTGGCATAAGTATAGCTGCAAATGAGAAAATGCTATAAAAAAATCACAGACAAATAAAAAAACAAACAAATAAACAAACAAACAAAAAACAAACAAAAAACCCCACAAACAAACCAGCCCTGGTTGGTATTTTAAATTTGCAAATATACATGCAATTTACATGGGGATTATTTTCTCTGCATTGGTCTTTATTTTTTCCCTGAAGAGGGAGACTTAAACTAATCTGAAGCTTAGCACACCATGCATGAACATGCAGAATGTAGTTTGAACTGAAAAATAGCTCAACTACCCAATCAAAATTTATGGGTTGGTAACTCAAATGATTTTAAAGAACAATTCTATTAAAAAGAAATTAATTCCAGAAATAAATATACATGTGAGATATATCAATTATACCTTTAATATATTAATGGTATGTGAAACATCTTACTGCATTAATGGTGAATTAATCTTATGATTTACCATTGCATACTGAGTTCTTATGATCTTTTAAAAAAAATATAATGAACAAATGCTAAACCTTATTTTATATTTTTGCCACCCTGAGAAGTGTTTACCTCTTAATCCCTTCAACAGTTGCTAGAACAAAGTCATTATTTTACTGCCTTCCTTATATGAATACCCCATAGTGCTCCCACAGATGTTCAGCCCTCAGGGATTGATTTCAAGCCTGGAAGTCCAGGAGAACCACATGTGTAATATCATTACTTTCCAAAGGCATCAGTTGTTCAAAGAATCACTTGGAAGCAGGTTTTAAACTCAACAGGAAAGACACTCAACTGAGAGATATCTCATAAGAGCTACAATGACAACTTAGGCTAGAAAACATTGCCTGTCATTGAAGGCCTGGTTGAAGCATAAATTAGCTTTAAAAAGACAATTAAAACAGGCTTTGCCAAAATAAATGGCCTAGCCCCTTTGAGTGTGCTTCTTCATCATGGCCTATTCACAAGTAGTGTGTCTTTCTGATGTTATGCCTTTCAAATACAAGGAAATTCAAAAACTTGGCAATGATATAAAAATCTAAATGCATTCCGTAAGGCAAACACAATGGGAAGTACAACCTTTGGATAAAGGCAATGCTTAGGGCAGCCACCATAAGACAACAGCCCATTCAAAACTCCCCAGTCTTTTACAAACAAACACTGGGAGACATCACTGCTGGCAGGAACATTAAAAATTGTTGCTTAAGTGCCAGGTCTGTGCTGAGTCTTGCTGCTGGAGAGAGTGTGAGGGATGCTGGAAGAGGAGAGGAGGATTTGCAGTTGCAGTGCAGGCTCCAGCCATTGAAGCAACCACAGCAACTTCACACCCTTGGCTCCCATTTCCAGGGGATGATTCCTGAGGAGCAGAGAGGGTCTGGCAGAAGCTGAGCCAAGCATCCTCCCTGTGGCCCACGGGCTGCACAGCAAACAGCCCAACACAGGGGGATTTGGCCAGTTCAATTCAAGAAGTTACCATGAACTCCACAGAAGAAAAATTTCCTCTACTTTGAGAGTTTAGGAGGCTTCACTACTACAGGAGGAGTGCAGCATTCAGTGAGAGTGTGAAACAGATACCTATTATTGGCTAATATTTATTCATTATTTTAGCACTTTATAATGTAGGAATATCTAAAGATAAATCTTACATGAAAGACAAGCTGCATCCTATTTTTAGTCGTAGCAACCACTCAGTGGTGTTTTACTTTTGGCTCCCATGAGAAAAGAAACCTTAGGACCTCCTCTCTTCAAAGACAGAAATATGGTTTGGAAAGAACTAAAACTCCAAGCCACTTTTAAAAGGGGCAAGCCCCTGTCACTACATCTGCAGAGCACACATTTTTCTGTTTGAGTTGTGGGTTGTTTTCTCTTTTTCCCTCTTCTACAAGGCAGCATAAAAAGGATTCTTCATGAGGAATTGCTGCGTTTTTTACTGCAAGAACAAAATGTGCTTTTTTGTAAATACCTCTGAAGAAGAAAAAAAATTACAAACAAATTTCAGAATCCTCAGGTTTTTGCAAGAGCATAGTGAGTGATTTTGATGGAAATTATAAAAAGCATGTATGAAAGCTCATCTAGAAATTATCATCTTCTGCTGCAGTCCTACCTACAATGTAATTTGAAGAAGAAATAAAAAAAGGAAAAAGGTAAATATGAACATCTGTATCTACATAATGCATATGTGTGTGTACCTGAGGTGTGTATAACAAGGTAGTAGCTTCTGGTATGTTTAAAAGGACTCATTTTCCCTTACAGCAATAAACATAAGTTTGGTGTACATGTGTTTATTCCTAATCCTATTCAGCTATGGAAAACCCCATCCTTGTTTTGAGCTATACTGATTCCAGTCTGTATATTCATTTTCTCTACATTAGAATTCCAGTATTTTCTATTACAGTGCTCTGGGGATTCTCACCTCCAAGATTCACTTCTTCAGTTTGTGATACCTCCGGTCAAATGCAAGGGGTTTGCATTCTACCAGTGGTGTGCACCCTGCAATTCATAAATCCTAAACCTTGGAAACATCCATCAGTCATTCTACTATGAAAAGCCATACAATAATTAATTTTAATGTAAAACTACTATAAAAAACATTGGTGTAAAAGAAAACTGTGCAGGATAAAGTTAAGACTTTGTTAGTTCCTCTGAAATAAGTTCAGAAGAGGACTATCATGTATGATGACATCTTGATGGATCCCATCTCTATTTAGCTGTGTTCAGCAGGAACTTTCCACAGCTGCAAAAGTCACGGATGTCTAGTACAAATGAACCATTATGATGACAGATATTATTTTGTGAATTGACAAAATACACTTGGTGGGTTTAGAGGTGAGATTGAAGCTTGGGATGTGAGCATTGTAAGGGTATATCCTTGGCACTGAAGAAGAAAAAAAATCTTTCATTAAGTGTTAGGGAAGGGTCATGTCACATCCTACCTTGAGTCCACTTAGGAGAGCAATCCCAATGATGCCCTAAACATGGCCAGCAGTCCTGCAGCTTGAGTCAGTACAGTTTATTAGAAACATGTAGGTTACAATAAGACAAAGATGTAACACTACAGTTGCACAAAAATATCAAAAAATGGCAACTGAAAGACAAGATGCAGTAACTTGAGGCAGCCACATAAGAAAAAACTGCAAATTGCTCCAATTACCAATGGGATTCTCTCCATGATTATATCCATGTAAATCAGTGTGCAGCAAAAGAGGGAGCTGATTTGGGGCTGATTACCTGGCTCCTCTCAGCAAGGTATTAGACTGATATTTTATTGTATTAATTTATTGTATTTAAATGTGTTAAACATGTTTGAAAAATATTTCAAATGCATAAATAGATCAGTCAGTCCCACATTGTCAGTGGGGAACCAAACAGAGAAAAAGGCTCCTCAGTAATAATAACAGCAAACTATGAAGCCAAATTGGATTTTCTACCTAAGAACAACACTCTCAATTTGTATCAGTGACAGGGACAGTACTGACACATCCACTCTCCTAAATTATTTTCTTGTTTAACCTCCCATGTTAAGTTACTTTCAATTACAGCCTTTACTAATTTTGGACTGATGATTCCTAAATTTGCAAGTATCTAATAAGAAAAAATGTTTTATTTGGATAATAGAAGCTTAACTAAATTCATGAGCATTCTTAGGCTTTCATTAGAGATTTGAAGATTATCTCCTATGTACCTGGTATCACTCTTTGTTTTTATTATTAATTCCACTTAATATCTGAAAATCTACAGTTCTTCTCTCTAAGGTACTATCTGCATATATCACCTTAATTTAATCTTTGTTAAAATCCTTCTTCTGGAAACTTCTAATGAGGTGCTGTGTGAGTTTTAATGTCAACCAACTTCCATGTTGCTGTGCAGCTATTAATAGACTGGGAAAGAACAGACTTTCTGATATTCACATTGACTTAAATTATTTCTAATGTATTGATAAAATTTACTTCTAATTCTTTTTAGAGCTTGATGAATTCTAGTTTTAATTTATCTAGAAAATACAGTTATAAAGACAAAGAGATCTCCAATTGCAAGACTTTCTCAATTTCCTAAAAACTCAATATCAACTAAACCAACTCTTTTAGTTTAAAACTTTCCTTGATAGCTTTCCTTGCAAGAAATATCTTTAACCATAAAAAATGCTTTATTTTAAATATATAGCAAATATATTTTTGCTATATATTTAAATATATAGCAAATTAGATATTAAAAGCATAAAAAACAGTTCTGTAGGCAAAGTTATACTTGTAAATATATATAAGAAACTGGAGAAATTAATCTAAAAACAAACAATAAACCTGCCTCTGTCTGTTTGGTGTAACCACAAGAGTATTCTTCTGGAACACTTGAAATCTCAAAAGTAATGCTTAGAATAAAGTAGGTGGTGACAATATGAAAGCAAGTAGGTATTCTGGAATTTTCTCTTTTTGATTTTACTGTACCAAAGGAGTATCTATGACTGTTATAAGAAAATTTTTCCCACAGTGAAAAGAAGTAGAGCAATATGAATTTCAGGAAAAGCCTGCTTTGACATCAGCACTGTCAGTATTATTGGAGAGTTATAAAGGAAGCATTAAAAATATTCTGCTTTTATTTATAACTCTCCACCAACAAGCAACAGTCAGCGACGTTGTAAAAAGAGGAAAAAAAAAAAGAGAAGAAAAAACTCAGCTTAACATTTCATAAGAATGTTTCAAAAATCATAAAAGGATGATTTCATACACTGTTTGTAGGCTGTGCATACTAAATATTCATTTAATTTTACAACACATTATGATGTAATTTTAGGCAAATTGATAAAAAATGCATTCATAATAAGAAACATACCAATGTCTGCTGCATCAAGAGCTGGTAGAGGCCCTGCTGGCAGTTTCTTTAGGGCCTTTTTACCACCTGTCTTCTGTGGTGAGCTGCTGCCTTGAGGCTGCTGCTGGTCTTCATCTTGAGCAACAAATGAAATTACACCTAAACCAAACAGATACCAGGTGTTGCATTACCCAGGCACGAGCCTCTCACAGAAACAGACTGCCAGGCATGCACAAGTATTTCCTCAGCTCAAAACTAATACAAAATGAAGGAGAACTTCCACTCCAGGTGTCAGCCATCCAATTATAATTTATGATATTAAAAAATATCTCTGGAGTGAGAACAAGGAAATTAACCATTTTTTTGTCCCCAAAGTGCTCTCCTATGTGCCTGAAGAGATCCATAATGAGCATTTGGAAAAGATCAGTAGTAGGAAACACACAAACCAATTTCATAAAGTTGTAAAATCTGGTGGTAACTAATTGTATCTTTTCCCAGCTCAATTTTCTGTGCATAATCTTGATTGTTTCTGTTATTTCTTTTTAAATCACAGTGTCTCATTCTAGTGCTAGAATAACTGTAATAGTTAAAATATTCCCTTGATACACTTTTGTATTGTACATTAAATTGTAATCAAATATTTCAGGAAGATAAAATACAGAGAGACTGAAAACCCTGAATTTTTAAATTGCCAGATCTCTATTTAATACCATAAAATCTCATATGTAGAGGGATCCTTTAAATAATATTAATGTTATTCTGGGAGATTTGATATCTGGCTTTAAATTAGCAGGGTTTATTTCTTTCATTTTGTGCCTGTAAGAATTTTAAATCAACTAAGACTTTTGGAAATATCACATAACATTCTACTTGCATCTAAATTACTTTCCCTCAATGTTTCAATACATTCTGGAGTTTCTAAGCCAAAATAAATGCATTTTGCAGGTTTAATTGTTGCCTCATATAAGATCTAAGGAGGTGACTTATTCTATGCTATTATATGGTAAGAAATGTTCTCATTTGAGATTATTAGAATTGTGTATTAGAAATTGTGTGAAAAATCTCCAAAAGGAAATTTGTTCATTGTGTCTTACCAAGGACTTGGGATAACTATCAATAATGGAAATATTAAATTTTGAAAAGGGGAATTAATGTGAGAGTCCCTGAAATAATCTGATTTGAAAATAGCTACATCGAATGGTATCTTTTGTTTCTGCAGCTTTGAGTGAGGCAGAGGTGTGACATGACAAACATTGACAAACTATTCCTACTGAGAAGGATTACATTAAATGATTACAAGGAAAAACCTCTTTTTCTTTGAGAGACAGCAACTGGAAAGTACAGGCATAAACCATTGACATTGAAAACAAAATTTAAAAAATGGAAATAAATTCAAATCCAGAGGAACAATATCATATATAATTTCAAATTTAAAAAACATATAATCCCAAATTTTCTTTCATTAGGAAAACTCTACTTAAATACAAATAAACTAAACTAAACTAATTAAAAACAAACCAAAAGAATTTTAAATGAAAAAGTTTTACAAATTAATGAAATTACTCCCAGTAAATAAGCCAGAAATTGGGTTCAAGTAGACAAAGGAGTTATTGAAATTTCAGGAAATCATTGGGGTTTTTTTAAATCTTAAAGATAAGGTAGATGTGCAAGAAGGATAAAAAAATAAAACCATTATGGAAAGGATAATGAAAACAAGAAAATGCTCAAGGCATATAAATCTTGATTAAGAGTACACATGGAATGGCACTAATAGCTAATAGATCATAGGATAAATGCCTAATTAATGACTAATGATCATAGGATACTAACTAATTAATCTGATTTTATGTCTCAATATATAATCCTAGTATTATTCTGGTCTATTGAAGAACAATATTAGAGAATGTAAGAGAGAATTCATTAATTTTAAATACTAATCCTTGCCATCAATATGCTTGAAAGATGTCAACAATTAGAAGACAATCAGTAAAAAACCACAAAAATGATGGCTTTGAAATTGATCAAAAGTCTTGGCTAAATGCTGAAAATCAAAACATTCCTAAGTTCTACAGACTTCTTGCAATAAAGAATATTTTGTTACAATTAAATTTAAAATCTTAGTAATTTTTCCTTATAGTTCTTCCTTTCATGACCATGGAGAATTTTCTTTACCCATTTTCTGTAATCATGAAATATCCATATGTGAGCATGGGAGAAAGAGGGGCAGAACAGGAGTGATCACAGTATTAAGTAATGAAATGGTAAAACAAAGAGAGACTTTTGTTCTCTGCACCAAACTTTTGTGGTCCCAAAAGCATCAAAATAATTTTCTGAAGCACTTGAATAATTAATTTTTATTTGCAGGAAATATTGGAATTCTTAAAAGGTTCCAAAAGCATAAATTCTTAATGCTCAAGAATATTTCAAGAGCTATGAGAGGAACTATGGTAACTAAAAACTCCTTGAATTCCTAAACCTCTGTGCTGATCACCCACCAATTGCATGATCAAAAAATCAGGGAAGAATTTCATTATAATTGATGACACTCCATTTTCCTCCTTTATGAAAACCAGATCTCAAACAAACAGAATTAATAACAATGAGGTTATAATCTTGATTGATAAAGGTGACTGGATTGATGTGGTGAATACAAATCTCTGAAAGGCTCTCAGTTACATCTGTCAAAGTATTTTGAGAAAAAATAAGCATTTTACTACAGATGGCATACATTTTATAACCTGGTTTATCTGCTTAATCTTAAAATATTCATAAATCATCTTTCATAATTTTCATGGGCATCGAAGTATCTACTACTGGCTTAAAACTATTTGAATTTTTCTATTAGGGGAAAATAAAAGAAAATCATTGCTGGCAAGAACTGTAAATAACAAAAGAAAAATGTGCATTAATTTCAGGTCAAACCTAAAATGCAGAATCCTTATCAGTGAGGACAGTATGATCTGCATAACTTGAGTCTATAAATTAAGGCAGAACATTTTCCTAGGAAGTATTCCTAATTAGAATCCTCTCCTGGTTTGGGAGTAAATGGTGCAACCCAATGACCCCTATTGGAGACTAAGATAGCAGATACATAAATATATTAATTTATTCAAATTATGGGTTACAAAAATATTCCTGTCAAGAGATGTTTTGCAGGATCGGAAAAAGAGCTTTATACAATGAAGAGTAATAAAAAGTACTTTGTGCTCTATGAAGTCATAAATAATACATTGGAATTGTGCAGAAACACTGCATCAAAAATGACAGATTTCAAATAACAAATACAAAAAGCAATTTTACATTTTTCATGTCGTTCTGCTGAGTTTGGCTCCTATGATTTGAAAGAGCTTTGACATAGAAAGTTCTGGTCTTTTGGCTGTGAATTCACAGTCATCCCATAGAACTTTTCCTTATTGATGCATCTCACTTTTCTTTATTGATGCTCCAAAACAATGGATGAATGATAATCTTTTCACAGCTGTTCCCAATGTTCGGGGAATTTTTTTTGTATCCAGTTGCTCACTTCTGAATTCTATGTCACACATTACACAACAGTGTAACTTGCCAAAATGTCATGGCTGACAATTTTTAAAGCACACATTCAAGACCAAACAAAACTTCATCTACACCCCAGAGGTACAATTCCCACTGATTCAATTGGTCACAGAATTATGCCATCATCATCTGTTTTAGAAAACAAGACTCCTTAGCTGTCCTTCTGCATATATATAAGATACTAAACTTGTATTTGCATGATCCTAAACTTGTAAAAGCAATAATACAAGTATTTCTAGAATTATACTGAAAATTAATAATTAAAATTTACATAAATTGAGGTTATCTTCTTACTGACACATCATTCCTTATAAGCTTTCTTGGTCAAAAAAATGCGTATTTTCTAACTTTACAATCCAGTGTTTAAACATTTTATACAACTGCAGTCCACATATTAATACCAACACTTTGCTTTATATTGCCTCAGAGAAGATGCACCCCTTTAAAAGGAGGCAGGCTGTTTTATTTCTCAATAAAATTGTTATTGCAACACCTCACGTTAGACTGAGTCATTGACTATTGTACTACACAACCCCTGTATCCATGAATACAATTAAGAAAGCAAGAAATGCTCAATGCTTTCCTTTCTGTTTAACTTGAATGGAGTATTTGAAAGATACATAGTGTGCATGATTACTTTTTGCTGCAGAGAGATGATGAAAGTCCACAATATCCCAATATTTTAACTGGAAAAAGAACAGAAGGCTATGTGCCCGTGGCATTCATCACACAAATCTGAAAACATATAGAAACATTTGGCTTGTGGTTTAAATATACCAACATGAACTTAATAAGGTCTTGGGAGTAGGAGGAGGGGTTTTTATATTTTCCTGGGTTTTTTTTCTGGCCAATGAAAATGATGCATAGTTGCTGCCACAGAAAATTTCCACAAAAGAGATAAGATAAATTAACAAGATTAGTGTAATTTATGCAGCTATTTGGCCAATTTTTCTCCTTGTAGTTTTTCTACTGACAAAAAAATATTTACTGTAGGTTAGAACAAAACTTTATAATCTCTGTGTTTCCTAGGAAAACCTCTGTGATGAGAGATGTGAATTCTAAGGAGTTTCTGTAAATCCTACTACTTGACAGTATACTAGGATTAAATGAATTCCCCCCTACCTCAATTTAAAAAATGAGAATAAGCTTTAAGACTCATACCTGGGAGAAATAAGCAAGTCGCAAATCCTGCTGTCAACTACCATTCATATATGGCTTTGTAGAATTTCATAAAGAGGTGAATTGTTTTATTTAAAGTTCTCACTGCATCTTTTTAATGTGACAATGAAACCACAATATGGAAGGGCACAGGAGCCTGCAGCTCCAACTGCATTAGGATGGATGGATGGATGGATGGATGGATGGATGGATGGATGGATGGAGGGATGGATGGAGGGATGGCTGGATGGAAGGATGGAAGGATGGAAGGAAGGAAGCTGTGTGCCAGGGATCATCTTGCTGGGCAGTGCCATGTCCCAGTAGAGCAGCTCCTCCAGTGCACTCTGGTGATCCAGCAGAGCCATCCACAAACATCAAGAAACCAGGAGACTCTTCAAGCTTTGTTACCAATGAATTAGACTCAATTTGTCAGGGTAATGCAGGTGAAGTGCTCAAAGCAAACAGGCAGGTGCTGGAAATACAGCAAAGGTTACAAGAAACTCCAAAGATGATTTTTCTCCCTCATAGGTGTTTATGATTCCATTGAAATTAGAGTGATCAGTAGATAAATTTGCAGAATTTCAGCAAAGAATGAAATGGACAATATCAGTGTCAAATAGAAAATGATGAAAAACAAACAAGTTCAATCAACTCATTTGCAGGCCAGAATACATTGGGCATGATCTTCACCACCTCACTACAACTGTCCTAGAGCTGCATCTGACAGGCCTGGAACATGCTGCCCTTTTTCCTCAATTTAAGTTTTTAAGCAGCATGGAAAAACACTACCTACTAAACACAGACTTAGCTAAAAAATTAATGAAAGGTGAGACAATGTTAGAAAGCTCCTTTCCAAATGCTATGAGGTTTTATGAATAAAAGGGCACTGACTATAAAAGGTGTGTGGGTTTTTTGCACAAGACGTATGCAAGTATTTGTATTCTTTTTCTGTATTCTGGAAAAATTCTGGTCTATTCTGTGGAAATCAGAAATAAAATTTGATAAAATATAAAGCCATCTGTAGAAGATGCTCTATCAAACCTAAAGAAAATTGCTCAATTACTCAGAAAACAGACTGCTGAAGAATTTTACGTAGTGACAGAATCCTGTTTGAGGTGTTTATTTGCTATTATTTCTGTGTTAAAGCTGTCATGCACCTACAAACTAGCTGAAGCATGTAATATTAGCCCTCTATTGGAATGCTTCCAAATGGGCTTTAGAAAATAACTGGGCCCATTTCTAGCTTAGCAACCATAAAACAGCAAGACAGAAAGCAAAAGCAGCATAATTTTGCAGCTATATAATTTTGGAAATAAAAGGACTTTGAAAGTAAATGAAAAATGCAAGCCATTTCCTCAGTACAACTTACATGGTAAAAGTTCTTTTATTAGAATTTATTTTAATATGACAAAAACAGTACTAAAACACCCAGGCTACAAAGTTTTACATTGACAAGTTAGGAAGTTCTAGACTTGAAATTGTTCATCAGCACTATAACAGTCTTCAGCTAGATACCAAAATAGTTGTTGTTTTTTCCTTGCAGGGTAAAACTTACTTCCTCAGATAGCTCTGGAGCATTGTTTTATCTTCAGTTATTTGAACTGTTCACCCCACGGATTATTTGCTGCCTTCTAAACAAATTCTAAACAGACTGAATAAAGAATACTTTTTTTTTTTGGGGGGGGGGTGTTTAAATTATACTTTTCTTGTAGTATCTTGAACCTAGAAAAGACTAAGATTCCTGAGTCCTGCCTAATCCTCTCTTGAATCACCTACATCTTATCTGTGATCCCCAAGGGTCAGGCTGGCTGCTGAAACATCCTGAAAGCCAAAAATGCATTCATATGTGTGTATATATATATATATTTATCTTTAACTTCGAAGTTTCTCAGGACCTGAAAATTCTGCTCTGAAGAACGAATAAGACATCCCAGCCTTGCACAGTAAGAAGCAGACAGACTCCATTCTCCTTGAAGCCACAAAGAAAGCACTTCCTAACACTCTGCCTTAGAGAGGACACCTAACTGTTTACATCAGACCTCACATCAGAGAGAAAAATCAGCTGCTGCTTTTCAGAGCTGTGACAGTGGCCTCTCTTCCCTCCACCCCTCTCCCTGCTACAGCAGCTGAATGATTAGAGAGTGTGCACAAATTTCTGTGAGAGCCAAACCTGTCTCTGTTCCAGGGGAAGGATGAACATTATTTCCTGAGATAGTGATTAAAGCAAGCCCTGAGCCAGGGGGTGGATTGTAGATAACTGGGCCTTGTCCTTTTCAAAGGATTCTTCTTTAGCCTTCTATCAAGTTATTTTAAAGTGCAAAATAAATGAACTATTCCTGAGAAAAAGGGCAGATTTGGCTTCCCAGCACTTGAACCAATAACTTTTTTTGGGTTAGAGAGACTGACTGTTCTTTATTCACTCAGTGAACATATAATACTTCAAAACAGAATGGAAACCATTGTAATAGAAGTGAAGGGAAGGAGAGAACATTGGAGGCATAGATCTGAACATGCCATCTATGTCCCTTTGAAGGCATGGCTTTTATCACCTGGCATTAATTTACTGTATGACAGATCCCTTGGAGACTCTTCTACTGAAACTTTCATTATATATAAAAGAACTGGGGATTTTCTAAGGAGAAGGAGAGAATATTCCTAAATCTTCAATGCTTAAAAAAAGGGCATGTTAAAATATAGCACATCCTCAATATTTCCTGGTACATATTTTTGATGGTTACAAATTTCATTGAAAGCTGATTAATTTCATATAGTGTGATTTTTTTTTTTCAGGGCTACAGATCAGGGCACTGAGTCTTCCTATGTCACTAGGCCAAGCCTTGTTACAAGCATTAATTTCTTTGTACAAATCACTTGTGAATTGAGATGGCATTATTACTTACATTTTACATATCAGATACTAAAAACAAAATGGTCAAAGGAGCAAAGTAGTTTGACATCCACAGGGACAAGACTTAATAGCTTTTTAATGCTGAGAAAACAGCTGTCATTAATCTCAATTGTCCAAGACTGCAGCAGAATCAAGTGCTTGGGATTAGGAACCCACAAATTCAAAACTACACACACTAAGCATTTTGTATTGAGAGATTTATCCATTATGGGGTAACCTTTTGTTTAAGAAGTCCAAAGCTTCTCGAGTGCTATTCAGTTCCTTTAGTTCTGTTTCCATAATTCCCTCCCAAACACCCTTGTACTTTCTCTGCTGAGAGTTACTACAATAGTTACCCCACAAGGAAGACAAAGACTGATTGTACAGCCTCATTCTCAAAATCATGCTTTGCACATTATGAGGTAAATAATGAGCACCATGGAATTTTAGAACCATTACCAAACACTTAAAAATTATGAAATCTGAATTGTTATTAGAACATTAATTACAGGATGCTGACACTGGTTAAAACAATCAAGAGTTTTGCTATTGTATCATAAGAATAGCATTATAGACATAGATGGATGGAAATTATGTACAATTTATTTTAGATCTCCCTAGCCTCCACATATGTCAAAGAAAAAACTGAATTCACAGCATTCTATTTATGTACCCTTGCCTTGTGGTCAACAGATTGAACATTAATTAAGGGAAAAATCAAATTCTGGTCTCTGCCTTTACATCTTTGGTTCTAGTAGTGCTAACATAACTAAAGGGATTCAACAGGTTATGGAAAATTAAATTTAGATCCACAAACTTAGTGATAATTCAAAAATCATTACTTCCCATTTAGTCAATTTTCATGAGACCAATTAAATGCATGAAGTTGTTCATATGCTGGCATTTTTTAAGAATCTGACCACATATTTAGCAGTAAGATATCTTTACAAACAAAAATACGAGGCAGCTTAAAAACCTGAATCACCAGTAATTATAACCCTACTTCCAGAAGAAAGGTTATGTAGAACAAATGCAAGCATTAGGTGTAAACAGATTTTACCTGCTAATTTATAGGGATATTTTATATATTTGCGTTCTAAACGGTACCTTGAAAGACTCCTCGTCTGCAGGGAGAGATACTCAGAGTGTAAGCAGCAGTGTCCTCTGGGTTGACAGCCACATCAGGGGCACCACCCAGCATTGAGAGGTTGGAATACACCTGGGGAAGACAAATCACAAAGAGGAAAACTCATCAAAAGCAAGTAACTGTTGCAAGAACACCATCAATACAATATCCATTTGTTGCAGTGGTTTGTGTCCCTAAAAACCCCTACCCCCTTAGGAAGCCTTGGAAGGAGCCCAAGGGCAGGGACCCCTGGGGTGGAGTCTCTGATGGCATGCCCCAGAAGGGCTGAGCTTCTAGGGGGCTGGCTCCCCTTCCCCTATTTGTCCTATCACCTGCCACTCTCCCTCCGCTCTCCTCCCTGTGCTAGAAGGTTCTGTTGTATTCTATGGATTGTTGGTTTACTCCCATGTCATTCATCCTCACTCCTCCCTCTCCCGTTCCCTAGTGGTTTATTAACCATGGACCCTCCCTAATTCCTCCCCTGGACCCTCACGTTATTGGCTATCTGGTTATGTTATAAGCTTCTGTCGAGGGCTGTTCGAGGCTCTCGGCACGAGACCCCTTAAGAGGAATAAAGACTGTTTGTCTCTGCCCGGAGCCGCTCCATTTCTCCGCCGATTCGCTCGTGGTCAAGGAAAGATCCAAGAACCCACGCCCACCCTCTCAGCCCTCCTTCCCCCTGAGAGCTTGGGCTCCGAAGCTCCCACGTCTCCCCACTGGAAGGTTAGGGGTTTCGTGGTCATCAGGGAGGCGTAAGAGGACCCCTCTGAGAGGGCCCCGCGGAAGACCCCCGAGCGCAGACACCCCAGCTTCATCCCGGCCGGCGGTGCATGTTTTTTATTTTTTTATTTGTATATCCATTCTACCTGCTTTGAAGAGTACAATAGAAAATATGGGTTCAGTAAGTCCTACCTTTTATGCACATGAAAGACTACACACTGTAAGAGAAATGCTGGTATATACAGATCATACCAAGCACAAATTTTGAAGTCATTGCTCAGCATGATCAGAAGTATATTGCTCAGACCATGGAACTATTTACAGATGCATAGATTTGCACAGTTAGGCCCTTCAAATTTTACATACATTTTTGTTAGAAATACAAAAAAGAGGTTCAGCAGTACTGATCCATCTAAATAGACAGAGCAAAGCAAAATCTGAAGTGCCATTTTAACATCATTTGCTGGACCTCAAGTAATATTTAACTGTGCTTTTTGATATGTCACATTTTGTAAATGACATGTATACATGGCATGCATGGTAACTTTTGGGGTAATGGAGAGACCAACACAATTTTCACATGCCAAACTTTAGATTTTGCAAACTGTGAAGCTCATTGGGAGAATACAGGGTGAGTATTTTTTAATTGCATCTCATTTCTTTCTCCCATGTCCAGGGTTGCTACAGAGGGATTCTCTGAGCAGCTGCTCGTGGAAGAGGGGCTCAGGTCAGAGGCACTCCTGGGCAGAGCTGGCCTGTCAAGCATCCAAGTGGATACCTGCATTCTACAAAGATTTCTTTTGTAACATTAACATCATTAGATGCACATTCATTTTTTAAGTAAATATATTTTCTTATTATTTTCTGTAGGAAAAAAAAGCCAATTCTGAAATCATCTTTTTTTCTGATGCAGACAATCATTGCCTACAATGCATTCCCTCTCTGTGGTATTTATGTTAATGTAATTCCTTTTTCAGGTGCTTGCTCTTCTAAATCCAGAATTTCTATTTGAAATAACAGAGAAAAAAAAACAACTGTAAAGCAACAAAATCTGCATTTTAAACTAGATATTACAAGTCCAGCAACCAGAGAGAATAGGAAGAGACTACTTGTCAAGAGGAAAACTAAGAAAGGCTGAAAAAGAGATGGATGAAAAGCCTTGTTGAATTGGCACTTGGAGAAAAAAAGTGAAAAAAAATCTTCAAGCTGTCAACAAAGAGCAAAGCTTAGGAAAGGTGGGGCTGTTGCACACTGAAGATGGGGAAGATTCATTTATAAAAACAGAAATAATAAATTAGTCACTCCTACATTTATGGACTATTCCATTTCAATTTACAATGAATGTACACAAAAGCAAAGGATAAGTACCTAAAATTACAGCTAGGATAATAGAAATGACAGTAGATTACTAGGGATAGAAATAAGATTAGTTTAAACGAGATTTTTATTTAAGAAAAAAGTAACATGGAGACAGAAGCAAAAGTAGGTTAAATGTGATTAATTTAAATTGGATAAAAAGCAGAAGGGTAGGATAATACAGTTTCTCTCAAAGACTGGACATACCAGACTAGTTTCTACCAAAAGATGTCAAAGTAAAAGGAAGACTACTGGCATGGTTGACTATAAACATGAAATGTCTATGGATTGCTGATATGTAAATATGGACTGGAGGTTTGATTTTCAGTCATTCAAGAGAAATTTTGGACACCTTTTCAGAGTAGTGAACTAACAGAAGCTAAATTATTTCAAAATGAAGTTTTTAATCTTAAGGAAGGGACTGTATAACCAAATAGGAAAAGATTGAATATAAGCAATACATATGTCAGTACATACATGGCCACTGTTTCAGGGTTTGAATACAGGTCCTGTGGCAAGAGACAAAAGAAGGAATTCTCCTCTCTCTGCCCTGCATCAGATTGAGTCTTTAGGATCAGAGTCTCACTAAACCTTGTACATAACTGATGCTGACCTCAGTCTGCTGCCACCTTTCCTACTGCAGTCATTAAACTTGTGCTCCTCATGCTGCTCACAATTCCACCTAACATAAATACTCACTATTAAGGAATCACCCCCATTCCTTTACCAACCCTGTTTGTCTCCACTATTTAAGTTATTCATACCTTAGCCAATCTCCAATGTTTATGATTGTGACAGGCATCACTCTCCAGTTACCTCTCGTGTGTTCCTTAAATAGAACTTTGTGTTGCTCTAATGGCCACATGATTTATCAGCTCTGTTACTGAGACTAATTAAATGATCAACCTCAGATGACAAATGGATACTAAAAGTGCATGCCCACGCTTGCCCATACACACAGGCAATTTATTCTAATATCAGAATTCATACCAAGACTAATTCTCATTTGTTCACAGATATTTGGGATTCTAATATGGCATAATGTTGTGTAACATCTGTCTGCTTAACTGTAGGTCTATTATAAAATAACAATACATCCAAGAACACTCAGAAAGTGAAAAAGTTGGAGAATTTAAAAGTACACATAAGGCAAAGTCCAGAAATCGCAGATTTTTATAACAATAACTGGATGCAAGGATTTTGTAAGTTAAGAGGAAAGCTTTGAGTGAAGCAACAAAAGAATTTATACACAGTAAGCTTTAGGTTAACTTTCTTCTGAACATCAGAGAGGGAGCTATTTCTTAGAATGCATTTTTATGAGGATTGTATGTAAGAATAGGACACCATTTTAGTTGCAGATGTAGCACTGAATAACCTTATATCCCATAATAATCTACAACAATAATTCAGGTTCCCAAAGGTACCTGAATATGCCTACCAAAATCTTCTGTGGATCACTATTGTTAGGTAAATACATTTTGAAGGAAGAAAACGGCATAAATTGGGGTGTTCTTATCAACAACAATAAAAATAATGTTGATTTACAAGCTATTCAGAATGAGTCAAGCTATGGAATTACTTCTTCCAGTCAGTAGGAGAGGCAGCTTGTCAGCCTGTTTTTTTTTTCTTGCTTTGTCCTAATGTGGAACGAGAGAATGATGAACAATTACAGGCAGATTAACCAGAACCCACACCCAGGGTGGGGTTGCAGAGATATGTACTTACACACAGTATTTATACAGAGAGAAACAGGCAGATCTGCAGACATGCACTGAGGCACACACAAAATTTATCAGGCACAAATAACTGCAGTTTCTTCAAGTATATTACATCACTATCACTCAGGAAACAAGAACTGCAGAATAACGCAATGGAGCCAAAATGTAAATTATTATTAAAGTTATCATTGTGACCCTGCCCAACATTTGCTCAAATCAATTCATACTCAAGGATTTGTTTTTTAAATTATAGTATTCTCCATTGTCTTATAGATCAAGTCATTATTTACGCACAGCCGGAAAGTATAATGGAGTATATGTATAAAATGCTGCAATTTTAAACTAATTTATCAGTCACCAGTTTGAAAACTCATTCTGCACAACTGTAATATGGCTATTTAACATGAACAGAAATGGAAAACCAAACTTCAAAATTACAGTAACTTTTTCCAGAGCTGAATAACCAAATAAATATAACTCCAAAAATTTCAAGGCAAAGCGGTGAATGGATATAAGAATATGATCAAATATACTTAGTTCCATTGTCTCTTAGTATAACAGTTAGAGAGAAATATGGGCAAGGTTTCCATTTGAAAATTGTTTCTCAGGTCTGTTTAACCAAATTGAGAGGTTTTACATAGCAAAAAGTTAATGCTCTTTGACACTAGGCCAGAACTGGTTCTGTGAGAGTCACTGCTCAATTTGACCACCAGATTCTTCCCTAAACACACAAGAATGGCAGTTTTTCCAAAAATTCCCCCATAACTTTCCCTCATCCACCTTTCAGTACAGACTTTGCAAATTAAATGAGTTACTAGGAACCCATTTAATTTTTGCAATCACTCTTCTTTTGCCACCAGCATGTTACCAGACTGAAGTAAAACTTTGCGCTGCACTGAGTACATCCCCCAAATAATTCCAGCCTGTTCAGCAGCAACCTGGAGTTCCACATAATGAAGAGTGCAATGTAAACCAGACTTGTGCCTAAACCAGGCCACCTGTCAAGACCACTAACTCATTTCAAGAAATGAATCTGACCTAAGACCTTACTATGCCCTTAACTGATCTAAAATTTTCACAACTACTCATCGAAAAACCACTTGGCAACAACTACCTGTATTCTTAAATTCTGTAGGCCTTTGTACCATTCCTTATTGCTATGAAGAATGCTTTTTCCTAAGTTAAAATAACCCCTGTTACAGAAGTTGTGGTGGATAATATGGAAGCCAAAGGGATTGAAACTGGAAGGACAGATAAAAATTGAAGGATTATGGAATACACAGACCCACTTGTGGTTAAAGGATATAAACCTGACCTTGAGGAAAATCAGGTTACTGCTCTTGCACAGAATTTATTCTCAGAAATGCTCAGACATATTCCCAAACAAGAGTTAGGCTGAACAGGGAAGCCTCTCATTAAAGGTTTATGTACATAATTTTATGACTTTGAGGCATTTGTTACAAATCCCCAACCTTCATGTCATTGTTTCAGTGACATTGTAAAAATCCAAAATGGATATATAAAGAACAGAGATAAACACATCGAAAAACAGGGGATTTCATATTTTTTCATTATGTATTTATTCTACAATAGTTTCATAAAATACTAACAGTTTGTATAACCTAATTCCTGAAAGGTAATTTAACTGGGCCTTGAGGATCCTCTGGAGAGTTTACTTTAATGACATCTTTTGAACAGCAGTGAGAAAAACAGATGCACAGTTTTATATTTTTATTGCAAAACCATGCCTTGAAAGAATTAGGCACCTTTATAGCTAAAGTTTCTATGAAAGGTATCATTAGAAGGAGCCATCAACACATCAGAAAATTATTTACATCCAGTCGACTGTTTATTTATATAAATAAACAAGAAAATTGCATTAAAAGTTTTGTCACGAGACTGAGAGATTGGATTTTCATAGAAATGCTTTACACTTCCCTTATAGGAAGATTTGAATGTAATTTTACAGACACTAAAGTCCATGTACACTGCAGTCACTTACCTTATATTAATTCATCATCAGAGAAGGATGTGCTCTCTGGCTGATGTTATATATGTACAAATTCTTTATGAATTCTCTTGTGATTATTTTTTCATATCCAGGAGTAAGTTAATCACAAGAAAGACAATTTGTTGTAAGATCCCCTAGAACCAACTATGAAGAGCACAGTGGCAGCAGTTCCCTAAGGTTTACACATCAATCAGAAAAGAATTCATAAAACCGTTCACATTTTTCAAGGGAATTTATGGAAATTGTCTTTTTAATCATGGAAAGCTTTTTGGGCACTGAAAGTGTTTTGCTTAGAAGTTTTAAAGGTAGACTGATGGAGTCATGCAAAGGCACTTCCCTCCCCAGCTCTGGATCCACACTAATGCTTGCACAGACCATCAAACCACATCTACAAAAATTATTGCTGCCCCGGACATAAACACTCTGTATATGATTGAAAAGGAAAAAAGCAGTATTCAGCTGGAAGAGGGCTGTCTTTATGCAGCAATCCTTGTAGCAAAGGTATGGATTTTTTCCCTCTTCCTCCTTCTAGACTTAAATTTTATTTTCAATAGTCACTTTGCAATAGTATCCCCATTTTGGCTGAGGCTCTTAGAAAAATACAGCAAATATGAGAAACAGAGTAGCATATATACAACATAATTTTTTTTTTGTGAAATGAGGTGTTTTGTTAAGTTTATAGTTTATTATATTCAGTTATTAAAATGGAATAGTGAAGCTAAATTTACACCTCAAAGGCAAAATTACCCAAGTATTAGTTCAGCTAAATTACTTATTGCTAAGTATTCGTTGTGCAGTAAATTGTTTATGGACGTGTCTGTAAATTATTGTGTTTGTCAGCTACTGGCACATCTCATACCATTCTTGTCAGAGGTTGAGCTTTATTACTTCAGTAAATGAAATTCTTGTGTTGTTTTCTTTTTTTAATATCATGTATGCCCCAGTTAATCCATGAGAAATTACTCCAGCAATGCAGGGTGTATGGGGCACATCAACCGACCAATTCAATAACGAAGATATTCATTAGCCAACAAAATTACAAAAGTTCCCATCAAAAACACATCCAAAACTACTACTTGTTGGATTATCTTTGCTCTGTCTGCCAGGATTGACAACACTTCCTCTACCTAATCACCAACTTAGCTACAGCACAATGCAGAAAACTGTCAGAGATCCTGGATTAAACAGGAGGAGGAGGAGTTACTGGGCTGCCAACAACTGCCCCCACAGGAGACACCAACAAAGACAAAAGCAGGGCTCTGCTTCCCCACACACTGCTATCACACACATATTACAGTAATCAGGCAGCATGGAATGAACAACAGCAACAAAATTAGAAGCATTTCTTTCTCCTGTTGCCCGTTGTGCTATACATATCTGAGTAAAGTTTATTTTGCATTTTAACAAGGCTGTGGGTCACACTTCCCTCCTAGAGGAGGTTTTCTGCATTCTCCTAATACCTACAGATACTTGTGATCATGTTCTGGATTTAGTGATTAAATCCTAATTTCCAGGCAGACTCTTTTGGAAATAAAAGCAAGCAAATGAGCTTTGCTTGCTCCAATAGCACAAGACACTACATGACATCTGCTGGAGAGTGCTGGAAGTGATTAATATCGTTTGCTTTGTGGAAGGGAGAGCTTCCAGACTCCAGCAGGCTTTGTAACCATGCCTTTTCCAGCAATTCCAGCCTACCTTGCTCCTACAACTGCTCTGCAGATGCTTCTGGGTAAGAACCTTGTGTAGAGAAAATGCATTATTCACACTGATTAATTTATTATATGCATACATGCAGGAAAGAGCTGACCTTACTATTTCTCTCCCAAAGGTCCCAGAGCAAAAAGAGCACATGCAGTTGGACTGGCAAGCAGTATTTCACAGAGATGAAAAAAGCACAAAACCCCCCCTTCACCACAAAACCAACCAAAACCAGATTTCAGGGCCCAGAGAAAACCCTCAAGGAGGTCAAAGTTCAGTCAGACTCAGCTCACCCTGGAATAGTTACAACTGTCAGAAATTCATTTAATGCAATATTTCTGAAAAAGACATACAATGAATAATTTTAATGTATTCATTTTGAAGTTTGTTATTTCTGTACCTTTCACTTACATTGGCATGAAAAAAAAACTGAGTTCACACAAAATGGGAAAGCAGAAAAAAATAGTTCTGTTGCCAAAAACATTCCACTTCTTCCAGAGATAAAAGTACAAATATATTATAAATGCAAATGCATTCGCATCTAAAAAACTAAGACTGTTGAAAAGAAAAATGTCAAAGCAGATGATGCCCAAAAAAATACATTTCTTACTTTGTTTTGGGGGATGATGAGTCAAAAAATAGGAATATGGATCTGGACCTTTCTGTGATATACAAAGTCTACTAGATGTAGATTGACCTGTGAAAGTGAAAACCTGGACAACTGGAGACTAGCAAGAAGACATCTAAGGAAGAATTTTCACATTGGCATGAATTATCGCTACTTTATAGAACACTGCTGCTGGTATGTACATGATCTCTCTTTATATCAGGTGGTCAAATCATTCATTACCATTACTCTTCAATTTCATAAACTAGGACTTGGACCTACTGGCACCAAGGCAGAGAACAAAATCACTCAGTTTGCAAGTGCACACCAGTCAGCCAGTCAGATTTTATCCTCTAGCATGTACACTGCCCTGTTTTCAATCCTTCCCTAAAAGAAAAACTAAAAATATATATATTTACATATGTTGACAATTTTTAGCTGCCACTCCCCTGCCTTGCTTCAATAGTTTGAGCCCTCCTGGCAAACACTGTATGTGCATAATATCTGGATTTACTCTAGATTTAAATGCCATGATAGAGTCACAAATATGGATTCTCTTGAGGAAGGTCAAAGATGATCCTGCTCAGGAACTTCTCTGCAGCTGAGAAGAAAAGCAGAATTTCTTTTTTATTATCCTAATATACCTTCTGCCTCTGCTGGCAGAAGACATGGGATCCAATACATAGGTACAGAAGGTGAGGACTGCTACAGAAATATTTTATCACTTTCAAATTAAACATACAGACAAGATAAACAGTAGAAAAATCTTGCTATTTCAGTGTGTTTTTAAATAGGAAAATGTGTTTGTGTAAACGCAGTTATAAAATGTAGTTAATGGAAAATATGAAAAATAATGATTATATTTAATAGTAAAAATACGTTCTTGAGCAAGGAAATCAATAAAACTATATTTCTTAAGAATTTTTAATTAACCTCCCCAGTGACCCATTGCCTTTCAATAACTCCAGGGATTACCTCTGAATTTTCTCTTCTATCAGCAGACACACAAAGTATTCCCAACTTCCTTTAACATTGCTGGAACCACAGCTGGCAACAAACAGTAACTAGGGTAATGGGCCAGGCCACTGGGCCATGAGAAATTCATGTATAGTGAACTCACACTGCAATCCTTCCCTTAGTAGGATAATAATTTTGGCCTTTTTGTGCAATAATCAGTATTTTATGAAGATTTTAGGAACCTAATAATTCTCAGGCCCCTTCTCTGATTTCAGAACTGATGGAGTTAGCCACTGGTTTCAAATCATTGGACAAGAGAAGATTAGCAAATGAACAGAGAACAATTGTAGAAGTGTTGTCCCCTCAGAAACCAGACTAAAACACAAAGAAATCTTTTTTTCCATCACACAGTAAAATCATACATTATCTCACAGATTTCCTGACCATAAACATATCCATATACTATGAACTATCAAAAATTTTCTTATGGACACATGAATTTTATTAGTGTATCTGCAATTAGAGTAATATTTGCTACTGTAATACATAATATATCGGTCCTTGGACAGAAGAATATTTGTCACATTGTTGAAAAAAAATTACCTTGTATTTTAACATCTTCTTGGTATAATTGTGCACCCATAAGATTTTATGAGCAACCTTTCCCACTTGGCATTCTATGACAATGCAATCCTGAGGCAGAGGTTTCTTCCCTATTCCCTTAAGATTAAAGATGTTCTGAGTTCCAACTGTAAGATTTCTCAGAATAAGCCTTCCCTATGGCAAAGAAAGGAGAAAAAAAAAAAAGTTTCATTACTGTACAAGTCCCCTTTGGCTGCCAAAGCAATTCCTTTAGTTTATTAATCTCAAATCTAGGTGACACAGCTTGCTTACACGATAGGGCTCCTATTGACTTTCCTAATTCTTAAATAAACCCATTGCTAAAAAGAGAAGAAAAATAGAGAAACAAAACCTTTTAATTCTTCTAGACTATGAAATTCAACATTCAAGAGTTTTCATATTTCTGGGTTTTATACTTCTTGGCTTCTTCTTGAAAAACAAATATCTCCAAGAATGTATGATCTCATGCCTCCTTGTCTCTCATATAATATTTAACTTTACTCATTGATTGTTTCCACCTGTCCTTCACCTGTCTTATGAGCACAGTGTTGAGGAGATGGGTCTCTTCTCTACGTCTCAAGAGAAAGGTTGAAAGGTAATGGCCAGAAGTTGTGCCAGAGGAGGTTCATCTTAGATACTGGAAAGGGTTTTTTACTGGAAGAGTGGTTAGGCATTGGAATAAGTTCCCAAGGAAAGTGGTGGAGTCACCATCTCAAGAGCCATCTGGATGTGGCACTTGGGCTATGGTTTAGGGGTGACCATGGTGGTGTTGGGTCGGCAGCTGGACGAGATAACCTCGGAGGTCTCTGCCAACCTGGATGATTTTGTCATTCAACTAAAATATTCTTCCTAATCCTTTGTTAACAAAGGATTCAGGGCTTTTGCTTTTAATTATTTTATAACACTGGATGCCTAAACTGCATTATATTTGGTTGGTAACACAAGCATAAAGGTTACTTATGTGTCAAAGAACATTTTTGTTTTCCTTTGGCAGTTCACATATTTCAACAGCAACTTGTAGTCACAATCCCTCAGCTGGGACACAGAAAAAAACACAAATACAGCTTCTTGCTGAAGGTGTCATAGCCTTTGCTCTGCTCTTCATTTGAGCATTTGGAGTAGTGGTTACTCTGATGGCAAAAGCAGCTGTGAAACGGTGGCTCAACTTGCAACAGAAATTATTTTACTAAGCAATGTACTCATCACATAAATTAATTTGTCATGTAAGCATGCAACGAGAAATGCTCAATGTTTGTATTTAATTAGGCAACAAAATGCAATTTAATGTAAGTATTTAAATTTGGAATTAAATGTATATTTTTGTGATAAAAGTTCACTTTTTACAGAATAACTGTAGGATTGAAGGACTCAGTAGAAACGAATAGAATTGAAGGATTTAATAGAAAGTTAAATAAAGAAGACATGAGGATATGTAATGGAGAAATCTATCACACCTAATCTTAAGGTTTACAAAGTTAGTTTATTTGGGTTTTTACTTCAGATAGTAGTAAACCTTACCCTTTCTTTCTCTCAAGCAGATGCTTTAGTATTAGGAACTGTCTAAATACTTTCAGAATTTGGATACTGGTGATAATTTTGTAGATAGAAGCATCCTTTTTAAATATTGAGACTAATTTCTCTCTTACCATTATTACACACTCAGCCACTGGCTTGAACACGAGAGGATACGGAACTGTTTGACCCACAGGCACACTTATTACAGAAGGGCCATGAAAACACTGTCCTTCCAAATATGCTTCAAACTTCCAGTCCTCACCAGACACGTTACTCTGAAAGAAAATCAAAGGTGAAAATTAGATTATGCATTTAAATTTTTTAATGTGCGTTTCAGCTTTCACTTGCAGCTATCACCACATCAGAGCACGGTACTCATTTGCTCCAAGTACTGGCTCAGAGTGCCTTTGGGAAGAATAAAAGCAGTGTATTTTAAAAATGAAATAAGGTAATAATAAATCTGTTATTCCTGGCAGCCAGAGGTACAGAAGCTCTGCTTTAAGTAGCAATACTGTCAGCAAGAACACTCATTAGAGGAACATGAGCATGATCTAGCTAATGGTCAAGATGGAATTTGTAAGTATCATTATAAACATTTACAAGTATCTTTATGGTGCTGTTTAATGCTTGCCAAAATTCTGCTCCTATTCCATCTGTAAAAAGTCTTAGTGCACCCTTTTGAGGTGCTGATGTGGTGTGCTGGCACATATTGCCTCATTTGGCCACTGACAATGTTAAAGGATCGGTCTTGCTTAGGAACTGAGAACTCCATCTCCAGAGGAGAATTTACAGTCCTGTGTTCTCAGAATCGGGCCTTTCAAGAGGAGACTAAACTACTTTAAAGAATGCCTGTCCTGAGCAATGTGAGCTTGAGCCTATTTAAGAAACATGTTTATCTTGCATCCAGATGTATCACAAGACAGCCTGATTATGGGAAAAAGTGAGATATTTCATAATACACGCTTAGAGGCTGCCTAAATACAGACGACCAAACACCCAGTCTGAAAAAAAAATTAACACTCATTTGAAAGATAAAATAAACTGTCACTCATGAACTAATTCATGCCTTGACAGAAAAGATTAATCTTATCTGATCTGTGAAAAGAGGAAGTAATCTTTTGACCTGTAATGGTCTTCATCCATGGAAAATTGTATAAAAATATCAGAGACAAAGAATGGATTTGAGGGAATAGAGATGATATTTCAGTCTTTGTTTCTTTCTATGAAAGTCTCAGAAACAAAGAACTTATGGCCATCAGAGCTAACCCAGAGCTACCCACACCTGCAGCACCATATATCTAAGGTTTAATTAATATGTATGATTAATGCTTCTGTGTTGAATGCCCAGTAGTTGAGCACATAGGCCTGCTTGGAATGTTGAGGTTTTTGTAGTGCCTCAGTTTTATAAAAAACTTTGAACACCATGTCTCCAATTCTGTAATAACAGTGACATCATCTCTGGTAGAAAACACAAAACAAAAAAGTATGATGACCTCATGCCAAGGATAAAATGAACGGGGAAAAAAAGACAACAAAAGTTTATTTTTATTATCATGGCATTTTATCTCCACAATATCAGGAAAAGTTTTATCCTTTTGAACACCAGCCGGCCAGGTTTAAAATTGGCAGGTCATCACTCTCTGCTAATCTAACATTTTAAAACTCGGGACAGAGGAAAAACATCATGAGGATTGGTCTAGCTTCTCGAGGAGGACCATGAAAATTTGTGTGATTAAGTTATTTTATTTTCAGTGATTTCTGGTACAATTGGCATCAGATGTTTCCTTTATTCACAGTAGTGATGATTACATCATTAAGGACAACCATAAACATTAGAAACTTAAAAGAAAATATTTGTTAAATTCTACTCCCTTTTACTTGTTCATTAACAGCTTTAATTAATTAATCATCTAATTCCTACAGGACCTCTGCTTAATGCAAAATCTCATCCAAAGCCTGTCAAGTGAATTAATTTAAACACAATTAATGCTAAGGGAGTCAGAATCTCCTCACAGGATTGTAGGTGGTGCAACTCAAGGTACATAATAATTGTATTAGACTATACCTGGAGAGTCTGAAAGGCAGAGATGGAACAGTTACATTCATCTCATGCTTGAGCAAATTATGGAAACTCCAAAAGAAACTAATCACAGATTTCACATTCAGCTGGGCTCTTATTCTGGTTCTGTCTCTAATTCCCTGCCTGGCTTTAAGCAAACCAGCTGAGCATTTAATTTGCTCCATTTATAAAGTGTTCCACCTAACACACATTATGACTATTTGCTCGTGTCTGTAAAAAGTGATTTGAACACTAAATATTTGGTTCAAGAAACTAATTTTAGCAGATGGAACAACCTCATCTTCAGTTCCACTATAAGCATATCTTTTTCCACAGAATGTTTAAGAAAATTTAAATGACAAATACAATAGTGCTAACAACCATATAAAAATATGAGAAAATTTCTGATAGGTGGAGAAGCTCCAATTAGAATGAGTGTATATAGAAATGTAAAGTATCTAACTCCTAAAAAGTGAACACTCTGAAATGAAAGATAAATCCATCAGAAGAATAAAACAAATCTGTTTAGAAACTCTCTGTTTAAACAAGGTAGAAAATCTCCTTACCTTTCTGTGTTATGTATCAATTGTTTTTAGGCTAATGTAAACTTTAAAAAAATCAGTGTTTAATAAATAAATTATTAATATCTTAAAACTTGTGTGCAAGAAGAGATAGCACTGTAATACGATTTCCTTTCATTTTTTTTCCTTTTTGGTGTCCTAGTTCCTTGTCTACTTTCAATATTTGACTGATCATTCAGTATGGTCTTTCCTCAGATTTTCTGTCTTCTTGTTTGAATGTGCCCCCACTCTTTTGATTACAAAATCTCAGAATAATTTTTCTATAAATTAACTCACTAGTTTTCTTTAGTGGCTCTGTAATCAAAAGTACATAGAGCAAACTCTAGTTCAGATCTCAGGAAATATTTTACTGGTTTTATCTCTTAAAGAATCTTTATTCCTTCTCTCACAGCTTAAGTTTCTTACCTATAATTCTTGTCTTTTTTTTTAGTTTTACTATTTTTATTTTAAAGTTCTCTAAAATTTGACCAATAGTTTTCTGAAGGAGAGATATTGCATCCATCTTCTCTCTCTGGTCTTCTCATGTGTCAAGAGTTTAATACACAAAGTAGATATGATAAAACTACACATGATATACTCCCTATGCTTACCATATTTTTTAAGTGTATGTAATCTAGTTCTATTTTATTCCTCTTCTATTTTATTCCTCAGCATCTCTCCTTTTTATTCTTCAGAAATAGTGTACTTATTCCCTAAATTAAATAGCCACTTTTTTCACTTTCATTGTGATAATACTATTAGATGACAGACTAATGATTCTCAGCAGAGAACTATCACAATTAAACCCATCAAACTTATAAATAACTTGAAGTAAATTATTTTTCCCAAAAGGTTTTTTTTATTATCTACAACATGGACTTTAAGAAATAATACTCTAGTCAGGATTTACATGCATTTCTGCATTTCAAGACTGTAAATTTTAATACTATTGATCTGAAATCCAGCTTTTGAGATCCTGAATCTTAGTTTAGTTAGCAGCAGTAGAATGAACTTACAATTGGAATTTCCTGAGTCACTGTCTGGTAAGCTGGAGTTAGAAATTCAAGCTGTGCATCAGCTTGCTCTGCATTCACCACACATTCGACCTCATAGACACGAATATCACTGGATGACTTGAGAACAATCTGACAGTGGTAGCAGCCAGCACTCTGAGCAGTGAATTTTATAGGAAACTCAATTGTCTCACTTCCACCTAAAAAAAACCAAACAAACAAACAAACAATTGTGATGCTGTAAAGCTTTTTAGGAACATTGAATTCACAAGCAGAATCTGAAGAGGTGTCCAATAAACTGCAGGAGAGTCTCCCCACCAGTACATGCAAAAATTTCAAAGAAACAATGGAGTTTTAGGAGTGTTACCATAAAAGTTACTTTCCGAAAAATTGTATATTGAAGCGTGTAAACAGTATTTTCTATTGATTTTAGTAGTGCACAGATGGAGGTGCTTTAAAAACCACTTAAATCTAATAGAAGAGTTTAACATATATGAATTTCTGTAAATATTTTTTAAAACATACAAGCCACTAACTTTGTTCGTGATACTACAGTATAGTTAGGCTGAGTATCCCAAACAATACTGAAATTCAGTTAAAAGTAGTAGTTCTCCTTTCAACTCATTAGACCATTCTCTATGCCAAATTTTGGATTGAAATACTGGGTTTCCAAAATTGACAGGGGTGTCCAAGGTGAAACAGATTCATATGAAGTCCCATTTTCCCCATCTGCAGCACACAGGAAACCCCCCTGCTCTAAGAAACCTGAAAAACCACATGAAGACTGCAGCTGTAAAAGCTGTAGTTGTACATATAACAAAGACTGATTCTCTTCACTGTTTTCCAAGGTTAGAAACCAATGCCTAAAGCTGGAAAAAGATAATCGGGAAAGTCAGAGACAACATAATGACAAAACAGAACCTTACAGACAAAACTCCAAACAATGCAATTCCCTCTGAGGGGGAGCACCTAAAAAAGTCTTGTGGAATTTTCCCTTTTCTCTTTCATTTGGCTTATTTTCTGATGGTATGTACAACTATTCTGGTATCATCAATGACAACAACTGAATTTTGAAAGTGCAATCAGTCTTCATTTGCAATGCTGCTTATTCTCGTCCACCCAGTGGTGCTCCTCATGTATTCAGGTCCCACCTCTCTGAAAATGAACACCCAGCTGAAGTTTTCTTGTGGCCTTATGTCATCACTACTTCAGGTTCACCAAAAAATGCTCAAGTCCAAGAGAAAAATCATACAGAGTAACATTATTCATCTCTTAGTATTACTAGACTATTAGAAAGATTATAAATTGCACCTCAGGTTTAACCCTCTCTGAAATAATTAGTTTTTTCTCTTTTAAAGAAAAGATTAATGACCTGCTAATTTTTTAATTATTACCAATATGTCCTATTTTAGCATTGAATTATTATCGCCATGGGTTATCTTCCACAGAAGTGGCCTGGGTTTGTCAGTTATGCAAGGAATGAAACTGTATTTTCCATTCTTCAGTTCACTAGTACAGTCCCTGTCCACAAGAATTATTTTAAGATGCTGAAACAAAATATTTACATTAAATTTAAAATACACATTTTAAAGACTTGCATTCCAAGTTAAAGAAAATGTTAAAATTTGCGTTTGAAGAGAGATAATACAGTGTACTGAAAAATCCTGTATATTCCTGCATGAGTTTTACTGTCTTGCACTAAATGGAAATTTTAATTACTAATAACTAGGGTTATTTTTCCTGAGTTGGGCCCATATTTGACTTTCAAACATAAATGCTTCCTATACAAAATTTAAAAGTAAAAACCATTAAAAGCATATTCAATGATTATAATATTTATTATGGCCTTACTTTAGTAAAAAAATTGTTTCTTATGCATTTAAAAAACATATTTTAGAATAAGTCAGTTCAATAACTTAAATATTACGCTCAATTACAATGAATGAAAAGAAAGAAAGTATATTGGTTACATTGATTCAACATGGTAAGTATCTTCTGCAGTAATACAAGGTTCCTCCAAATTGAAATAACTACAGAAATCATTTGTCTGAATTACAGGTTAAGACTGAATTTTTTCCCTGCAAAAAGTTTTTCATGCTAATTTTAAATACCATAAAGTAAACTGGGCTTAAAAGTGTCTCAGCTTAGCATGTTTTCTTCTCTCAGTCTCTTAAGACATTCAACAAAGATTAATCTAGGGATATATCCAAAGATTTAATGAACATAATCCATGGGGTCACAACTGGTTTACCTAACAATTTCTGAGACAAAAGCGTTAACAGTAAGTCATGGGGATCATTTATTAAATTCCCATATAACAGGATGCAGAGCCTGCATCCATTAAAAAGAATGAGGCTGCAAGCATTTCTCCAACAGTGAAAAGTCAGGCAGAGCAATACAGGGGGTTGCTGCAGTTTCCATCTGTACACAGGATTTTTATTGTTTGGCAGGGGAACATTCCATGTGAAATGAGCTGACAGTTTTATTTTCTAGATTTATGTCTGACAAATGCCTGCAGGAAGCATTCACTCAATCATACTGGATTTTGTTGTGAGACAGTTGTCAAAACAGGGGTATTTGCAAAAACTAAACTTTTAGTGTGCAATTTTACCACGCATTCTTGGAAAAGTAAATTACAGCACACAGGCACTGGTCATGTCCTCTGGCAACTGACTGTGCCATTTATTTATTGCAAAACACAATCTGATCACCACCTGGAACTAACAAAGTTCATGTCCTCTGGTTCTTAAAAATCTTATAACTCATCATTTTAGATTTGCCTGAATTCAAGTCCTCTAACTGCATTAGCCTACAAACAGTACCTTTCAAAGAAAAGTAATGACGATTGTTTTGACATTAAAATGTAAGAAAAAACATATCCTGTAACGTAGTAATAATGGCCCTTAGTAATCACTGTTTAGCCTTATTACAACTTGTGGGAGGATAAAATGAGTAATAATAGAAATGCTACTCTTTCACACCACAGTCTACTGTCATAATTTCTGAAGGTAGAAAGTATGGGTCTTCAGCAGTTCATCAAATAATTGCACATTATATTAGCTTCCATTCAGCAATGGTTATTCTATCTATTCAGAATTTCAAAGCTGAATTTCTCACTGAATTTATCTCAGCCTCAGCCACTATGCATGCATCACAAACAACTGGTTAAATTACCCTCAAGACTGAATTTGCAGGTATGGACTCCTAGAAAGTTAAATAAACGAACATAATGAAGAGCCCAGACCCTTCTGACTTCTGCTTATACATTAGATCTTCAAACAGGTTCTTGTGAATGAGAACATCACTCGACTCAGTGGTCTTGAAAAAGCAACTACTCTTTTATATCCCTTACTGAGAGCTGATAAGTTGTGAAATTTTTTGCTACCACTGTGTATGTTTATTTGATGATTTCCTTTCACTTTATCTTAATCAAACAGATTTGTAGAAGAGTTTCTAAAAAACTTACTAACTGGTTTTTTGTTCTTTTTTTCCATTTAAATACAGTACACCATTACACATCTAAACAAACAGTTAAATACATTTAATCAGAAAAGGAAGATCTACTGGGGAAAAAAGAATGAAAGCAGGTTTTCCTTAATTGATCTAAAAATGAAAATGCGAGATACTTTTTTTCAGTGTCTTGTTATGAATACTCAGCAGCCACATTTGTGTATCATTCAGAAGGCAGTGTGGAGCTGTGTGGCACTACAATAAAGTTGTTGCAGGGGGTTGGTTGTTCAGTAATCACTGCCCCTAAAATTTATGAAAAATACTCACAGGCACTTTAGGAACAAGTAGTCACTGCACCAGTGGGCAGTGCTGCCAAGTAAAAAATTTACTTAATAGAGCTTTAAGAACCCTGACACAAAGGTGTTTTCTTAAGTCATTTGATGAATAGCCCCTGATGAAAGGGATTAACCAAATTATAAGGAATTACACTGATAAAATGAGGTAGATTAATAATGCGAAGACTCTTGATCTAAAAACACAACAAAGTCAGAATTAAGTTCTCTCTAAAACACACACTAAAAATTTAGAAAAAAATTTCAAAACTGATTTTTTTGTGACTGGAAGACTAAACAAAACTTCCTACAAACAAGGAAGAGAGCTCAGAACTATTACGAAGACTGCACTGAATGGACAAGGAAATATTACATGGAGAGAGGATCAAAACCAAGTCTTTTATATCACTTACTGCAAAACAGTAAGTTAATACACAATTATTAATGAAGGCTTAGAGTGAAAAGATATATAAGAGCTGGTTAGAAACTTCTATGGTGTGGTTCCTTTCTTTTTGCAGTCTAGATTTTTCTGAGAAAAGGTTTTATTTTTTAAAAAATGAGAAAAAATTCAGTAGTTGCTTTACCAGAAGCCACAAAGAAGTCAGAATAATCTGAAAAAAATTATCTGTTGGAGCAATTATAGAGAAAGTAGAAAATATCTAACAATTCTGGATAGTTCTGTAGAGAAAGATTTTTTATCATTCACTGGGGAGAAAAGGGGGAAAAAAAGAAAAACAAGAGAACTCTTCTTGGATATTCTTTGTAAGTGTAACAGCAGGGAGCCAACATTGTCAAATCCTGTAAGAAGAGGGAACAGAACTCTAATATTAGCTTTTGATACAGAATCTAAATTAGATTGAAAGGTGGAACAACATTTTTTCATTGAAAACGAATTGTGACCTTTCTTTATTTATGGACAATTTTGATGTGAAAATAGTACAACCCAGCCATCAAAAAATTGTTTTAGTTTTATATTCATGCCTAGGTTTTTCATGTTTATTTTTATAAACACGGAAAAACCTAAACCATATGGCATGACAAAAAGCATTCCCAGTGCATGCTTGCCTTAGATAAGTTCAGTAATGCACATGCTAATAAAATACAGTAAGTGCTTATCGGGACACACTTGCTTAGTGCATATCCATTTGAAAATTAAAATCTATCATTACCTTACAGAACTGCACACATCTATCACTACTGATGGGATATATCTATGTATTTATCATTTCAAGACCAGAGCTGATGGGAGTTGGTTATTATTAAAATGTATGAAATAAGGTGTGGATATGCTGGTACTGATGTGTGCTGCTGTAATGTTTAGAACAGCAATTGCTATCAGTCATTTACTCCCATATATTTTCTTTCTTTTAAAAAAGGTCTAGTCCAAGGGTATTGCTGTCAGGTTTCCTGCTAATAGTACAAGTGGTAATCTAAAGTCATTTCAGAGCAGAAGATTGCAAACAAAAAAGCAAAGAAAACCAAATAAACAGGAAGCCCTTCTTATAAAGCACTTGGATGCTGCAGTATTGATGAACTGTCACAGGCAGCTCTGTGAGGTGCTCTGTCTCAGGAACTTTTATGTTTCTGTTACTCAATGCAAGTGTCAGAGTCATGTTACAATGTATAAAGGCATAACCTATTCCAGAAAATTCCAGAAATTCCTAATTCTGGGATAAATCCTTGTTTAATACCAAAACACATATTGCATGTTTCTCTTGGCATTGGAATTTCACCAAATAATTCTTATATTAAGCCCTAACCTGACAATCAGAGCAAAAGTGTGTATCTTAGGAAAGCTTCCATTTTCTTTTTTAAAAGACTGAGTGGTAGAAAGATTTTTGTTTCTCTTGTGTTTGTTCATATTTAATAAACCTCTCATTCACATAATTTTACAGGAATCATAATTTTTTCATTACAACTCTCTTCCTTACGTAGAAAGGGCTGTGCTTTCTTCATAGAGCACTTAACAGTCTTCACAGTCAGGCATATTTTTCCCTTTTTAAATAATTACAGGTAACCTGAGAGGAACCTCTTTTCCTCAGAGATCATGGAGACATCAAGGTATTCAATCTTTCAAGACCTTGAAAATTACAATAGAACTTGGCTGAACCCTTCCTCATTTGCAACCTTCTGTCTAAAGTGTGGAACAAGAACTGGATGTGCTGTTCCAGTATTATGTTCTCCTTCATAATACAATAATACTACTTTTCAATACCTGCACTGCATTTTTTCAGTTATGCATTCCAGAATCCTTGCTCTTCAAAATTTTACAACAAATCCTTTGATGAAAGAACAAGGGGGCTGATGTCAGAAAAACACCGAGTGGGAAGCAAGGCTGACAGCTTTAGTTCACACTGTGAGATAGGTACTCTGCTGCTTAGCACATTTATCAAACATTTTGGGAGATATCACTGCAAAAAAAGCCCTTCCTCCCCTTTCTACCTATTTTGCATTGGTTTTCACAGTTCTGCTCCAAAATTCAAAGCTATTTCCTTCTTTCCAACCATACTGCACGTTGTGCTGCTGGACAGGACCAGCAAATATTCAGCAGAAAAAAATGCTTATAAAAGCTATTCAGCAGAGATAATATAAACAGCTCTGACTTACAAAACATGGTCCGTACCTGCAGGAAGAGCATGCTCATTTACTCAGATACAGTTTTGTAAAACACGACTGCACGGCAGGAAATCTTAAATACTTATAGTGATTAGAAACATATATATGCATTAGAAAGTCAGTGACTCTGGCAAGTTACAACTCAAGTTACAACTCTAAGCCATAAAACCTCTCTATTCAAAATTTCTCATGTTTTTGCATTTAGAAGGAACTTGTCAGTTTGGTGAAGCATGGAGCTGGCTTTGGATGCTACTCCTTTGTTGCTAAAATTTGGAGCCATTATTTTAATCCCACTTGACATTTTATCCTTTTCCTTTTTTCATAACACACCTCTAAGAAAAAGGCAACACATTCCAATCTTGCAACATTTTTCAATTACGCCTAACATGACTTTTTAAATGTTCAATCTTCCATTCTTTGGTTTGTAAAGAACTGCAGTTTTACTGCCAATTACCTTTTTCCTGAGCTATATATGGGGCTTGAATGATTTCCCAGGGTATTTCTGATGATAGAGGAAAACTGAAGCTCTTAAAGGTCCCACTTGAGACAAAGGTGAACTACCACCATGGTGTGTGACATGATTTTCTTACATACCAAATGGCTTGGCAGGCGGATTCTGTTCCAAATATACAATTACATGCTTGTTTGCACCAAAATTCATAGCTTGTAACTATCTAACAGTTCTAACTAACTTCTTTCACAAAATCTGTGTCATTCCTAACTCTACAAAGTCTTTGTATAATCTTCCAAATTAGTGAAATGTAGTTAACATTGTATAATGACTACTGGTTCCTAAGGACTCCCTTCCTGATGGCTCTCCAATAAAGAATTAACAAAATTTGCTAAAGGTTTTCAATCTGGGAAATGTATTATTTTAGATCCATGCAAGTATGCAGTATGGGCTTTGACCAAGATATCACACTTGAAGTAAGGTAAATATATTGTACTCTTTTTATCTATTTGATCTGTAATAGTGACAAAAATGTAATAAGGTCATTTAACAAGACCTATTTTACAAGAAAATGTTTTGAGTGGCATTGATTTTTACCTTCTGATTCCCTGTTGGTAGAGTTCTTAAAATATTGGTTGCACACCTCCTGTTACTGCAATCTAAAAAATTCTGATCCAAAGATTGATTTTAGTCAGCTTGCTTCCACCTTTGTTTTTCTTCATTAATTTAAGCACTCTGTCATTTCTGCAGAGAACCAGCTACTCCCACCCTGACTAAATAACTCCCACCATGGCTAAAATAATGCTGCTTTCTCAGACAATGATGTCAAAATTTTCAGATGAGACCAGTGGTTTGCCTCTGTCCACAGGAACACCAGCTGGGGACTTCTGTCACAATATTAGGTCTTCCAAGAGCCTGTAAATCCTCCTGTGTTTCCTCATTAGTACAATAAATACCCTGAATCAGCTGGCACTGTCTTCCTACTGATCACATCTTTGTTTTCATGCTATCAGCTGGTTATCTCAGCTTCCCTTTCTGGATGTGCTTTACCTCACCACCTCTCTCAATTCACTACAAAAGCACCATTTATTTTTCTGCATCATTTTTACATTTCTACTTCCTCATGTAACTGTATACAACCTCTATAACATAGAATAGTTATTCTAGGAAGAAAAAATATATATCAAAAATATTGTGTACTCTGTGGTATGATCCAATTTCTGACTTTACATTGATTACTCTCCTCTTTCAAGTATTTGTTTAATATCCTTTGATGAATAAAGGGGCAGCATGAACTAAGAGTAAAATTACTTCCTTACTGAAATGTAAACTACTATATTGTAGTTTATTCACTACATTTCTGTAGTGAATACAGTGCAATTAATTTTTCAGATGTGTTCATTCACATTTCAACTTTTAAAATAATTTGAGCAGTTGCTAAGCAACAGTGATCTGCCAGCTGGTCAGTTAACAACCTTTGTTATGAGACAGATCCTGTTAGGACATCAGATCTGTGTGTGCAGATTTGGTTCTCTTTCCCCCAGCCGTTCTTCTCCACTTCTACAGTGCAGTCCAAAAAATCTCCTACAACACCCAACAAAGCCATTAGGACTTTTTTTAGTTCACCTCTAATTACGACAAAGACACACATTATTATTAATTTGACAATGAAAGAGTTGCAACTAGGATTTAAATATCCTGCCACATATGAAATGCTTCAGCCTTCTACCAGTGCTGCATCTATTCTACAACTTCTACTGACTGCTTGTCCTGTAGTCCCATCAATCTTGTTTCTAATATTGCCATAACTATTGCTGCCATCTTCCTAAAAATGCACCCTAAAATGTTTTATAGAATAGTTACATTCTATTTCAATTAATGTATCTGTAACAAAGATTTGTCAGAAAAAAATAATTTATTTATTTTCTATTCCAGAAAAGAAACAAAAAACACAACATCTACATTGAGCATCAAAACAAACAGCATGAAAGCACATGACTGATTCCAGTGACACCTGGAGAAGTGAACTGCAGAAATATGCAGAAAGACTCGACTGATTAAGAAAAGAACTGATGAAATAAAACTGTGGATGGACTGTGTATAATTGAAGTCTCTATTAAATTTGTAGGAAGTTCTCCCCTGGGACTCCTCTCCAGGCTAAACATCTCCAGCTCTCTCAACTGCTCAGGCTGTTTGGTTTGTTTCATTGTTTGTTTGTTCGTTTTAAGAAATGCATCCTAAGAGTGCATTATAGGTTTAAATAAAGCATTTTTTAAAAAACAACTAGGAAAGGAGGGATCAAAATGCAAGTCAAGGGAAAAAAGAAAACAGTTATGATTTCAGTATAAAATTTAAGATACTAGAAAAATCAGAGACAACAGAATGACCAGGGCTGGCAAGATCACACTGAAGGCTAATGTACAATTTTTCATTTATAAGAGACAGGGAGAAAATCCCATTAGCTGAAATCTCCCTCTGGCTGACTGAGGAGAGCAAACAAGAAAAGAGATGTGATATGAGTGGCACAATTTGAACACAGATCACTGCTGGGTGAGAAGTGGAAGGGAGAAATGGGAAGGGAGCACAAATTCAGATAAACAGACCAAATTAATTTGTCTTTTAGAGAAGTCTCATGTTCTTGTGTGCCTTTGAGAAAACCAATAAACCAATGGCAAGTGGAAAGCATTGGTTTGAGTTGATATTTAGAACTTGGGTAGTGACAAGAAAGGCAAAAGTGATCAATAGTAGAAAAGAGAGAAAGATCATTTTCTGGATCTACTCAGGAAAGCCTTAAAAATAAACATTGGCAAAAGAATACAGTCAAATTCATCACCTTTAAGACTATTACCTGTTTTCTGAGATGTAGGGAATTTGGCTGATGAAGCATCCAAATTAACTCTGGCTGAAGCCAACACTGGAATAGAGAACTTTTTAGGAACTTCAAAGACATGTTTCATGCTGACTTCCACACTGTAATCCACGTGCTTCAGCTCTGAGGGGTGCTTACGAGGTTTCAGAAGGGCACGTCTCTGCAAGTGAGGCAATAATGTACACAGCTGAACAATCATATCAAATTGTCAGGTTAAGAAATGCAGAACTGTACAGGCTTAATTCTAAACCTGAATTGGTAATTAAGCAACTTAGTAATTGCAACACAGCAATTTTGAGTGATCCTTCCAAATAAAAGCTGTCTTGTAAAGTATTTTTAGACATCATGCACCTGAAATATTTGTTTAAAATTTTGTTTAACATTTGTTTAAAATACATTTTTAAATTTAAAGTAAAACTACATTCTACCAAGAAAAACACTCTGCTAGCCTTTATGTATATGCAGGAAAGGCAAGAAAAGGAAAAAAAACATAATAAGAAAAATACTTTGTATCAGTTGTAGAAAGATGCTTTTTCTCCTACTTCATAAAGTTTCTGAGTAATAAGAAGTATGAAAAAGAGAAGTTATCTTGCTATTTGGCAAGGGAAAACTATCAGCTGAGTTAACTGATATTCTAATGTTGACAATGTATTTTAGAAATAAAGGCATTTTAGAATCAATTCTAGGGACAAGTAAGCTCCTCCTCTTGGTAAAAAGCATTGTTTTTTCATTGCTAATCAACAGCATGAAATATATTAATAAAGGATTAGGACAGTACATTAAAGCAAGCTCAATATAAGCATCTGAACCTCTTAATGAACTTAATTTGACTCCTGTAGGATAACATTAGAAAAATACTGCAATGATTTAATACACCACTTGCTCAGAATTGCCATTTTCAATCCAATAACACACTATAATTGCAATGCTCAGGAGTAATTGTAAGTTGAACAAATTTAAAACCTAGTGATGTCTTTTTTACAGACAAGGCTTTGAATTAATGACTGTTGTGAATTATCTTGAAGGAAATCTAGGGCAGAGATAAATACAGAAAATATTCACTGGTTTATTCTCATAGTCTGTTGCTTTAAAATACTCCCAGGCCAGCAGGTGTCAGGGTACATATTTCAGTGGACCAAGGAATGTAAATCCATTGTGGGAATCCAAAAACTCAATTTAAAAGGAAAAGCAATTATTCCAAAAGATCACCATTAGGTGTCAGATGGTTAAATTACTGTTTAAAGCAACTAGGCTTGGGTTCTGCTTTGGGTTGGTGGTGGGTTTTTTTTTTTGTTTGTTTGTTTGTTTTTTTCCTGCTTTAATATAAATCTCACATTCTCTTGCTAGTTTTAGAAAGCAGACCTACAGTCTGACATTGCTTGGTTATGACCATTAATCTATCCTTCCATAGTATCAATCTAGTGTTAAACACAAAGTACATATGGACTTGGGGAACTTGTTAAGATTTAGATATTAATATAGGTTTTTTGGCACAATAAATATAGTAATAGATAATTATTGAAAATTCTTGATCTATGAAGAGCAACTGGACTGATGTATTTGACTAAAAAATTCACATCAAAGCAAATTGTTAGTTCTTGTATTACTGTATTTGCACAACTTGTATTTGCACAACTTGTGCAAATACAATTTACAGAAGGAACAGGAAAGATTGTTTTGTGAGTTGAAAATCTGAACTCACTATTTAAACATTTCTATCACACAAGATTGAACTCTGATATTACTCTCTCTCTCACATACACAAAATGAATAAAAAAATCAATAGGTACAAATAATTCAATTGCCATATTTATTGCAAGTTCCACTTCTCTCCAACAGGAATGCCAGAAGACTTTGCAGTGGGAAAAAAAATTAATTCTAACTTGTAATGGGAGGTTCCTAACCAAAAGAATTACATACATTTACCAGTTTAAATTTGACTTAATCTTCTGCATAATCAAATATAAATTCATAACTACAAAGATTTTCATATCTAGATTGTTTTCCAACACTGAAATAAAAATCCAACATGATTACACAGCTTAGTTAAATCTTAATTGACAAAATAATTGTAAGATGACCTTTCCTGGAGCACTGAAAACGTTTAAATTATAATTATCTTGAAGAAATGTCTCATTATTTAAAAAAATCACTGAAATACTTTATTTTAAGATCCTTGTTCATGCAATCTTATTTTTAAATATATGTTAGGGAAAATACCCAGTTGGTTAGTATTACATAGGCTATGAACATTTCAGGTATTTCCTGGCATCTTGTAAAAAAGTAAAGGATGAAAATATTTTTAATGAGAGACCTAGCTGAAAAAGAAAATTCTGCAAACAGAGAGAAGACTAAACTCTGCTGCCTCACAGGCTAACATTTCCAAGAGAAAACATCCACACAATGCAGATAGATGTTGCAACTGCAAAAAACTGCTTTTAATGTTTTTGTGGGCAGTGAGAGTTAAATGGAATTAAATATTTTTTAACTCTCATGATCAATGCAGGTCTAAGGCTGCTCTGTTACAAAAAGACAGACTCCAAGAACTTCTCCTTCATCAGCCTAATAGTTCACGATATTCTAAGTGTGAGTTTTATCACCAGCTAAGAATAGTATTTGCATTCAGTTCCCAGGATTCATTACTTCGTTACAATAATTTTTTGAAAAATAAGTGGAGGGTATATAAAGCATCCGAATTAAACTTGATATTTTTCAAGGACTGTTTGATTTTCCAAGGTATTTTCTTAGATGCACCATCTGCACTTCCTATGTGTGAAGGGTGGCAGCTTCTGTTACAGGGTGCTGAGGCACCTCTCTCTTTCCTTGCATATTACTGTTCTTCAAATCCTAATTTAGCATCATTTCTTCCTTCCAGAAATTAACTTCTAAAACTGTTCCTCATGAATAAAGAAATTTATTGTCTTGATCTTCCAGGACCCCTGTGATCAATCATGTTTGCCACCTCCCTTAGTCCCATATCTAAAGATAAGTGATGTCATATAAAAGACATTGGTCTTGTGAATTCAGCAAATTGAAATCTGACCACAGGTCCTTTTGTGAAAAGTCCACTCCCACTCAAATGTATCTAATGCAATTTTTATTCCCAGTACCTTCTCTTCTCAAGGACACCATGGCTCTTCCTCAAAAAACCCCCACACCAGTATTTTAAAATATCAGATTATTTACAGTGAGCTTATAAATATCTATAATCATAAAGGAGAACAAAAAAAAAGTCGTTCTTGATGCCTGGGTGCCTATGAAGAGCACAAACTCTGAAGGTCCAAGCTGGACAGGTGTAGGATGAAACTCTGCCACATCAGCTGAACAGCAGAAGCCACAGCCCCATGTGCATGAGGTCTCCATTCATTTTTCCTTGATCAAAACTAAAACTCATCAATACCACTCTGGTGTACTAAGATAAAAACACTCCATGGTGCTCAGTCACAAAGAAATCAGGATAGAAAGGAAATGCACAAAGTCCCAACAGCTAGAATATGGCAAATGTGTCCACACTCAGATGAGATGTGTGTTCAAAAGGAAGCAAAATGGAGCCTAACTAAATACCTTTTACAATTTAACAGTGAGGGCACATCTGGACACAATGGGAAGTGAAAGCTTTAGCTCTGGAATTCTTGTGGAACAGGACTTTTCCTATCATAATGGCTATTTATACAAGGAGATTATTGGCATCTATGACTATGAAGAAAAAGTCCTATATCTAGCAACTGGGTCTAAAACAAGCCGTGTTATTTTGAATCTCACTTCACTGACTGCAGCATCCTTCCCCTCATGGACCCAAGTGAATGAATTCTCATATTGTTATTTCTTTCTTTCTTTCTTTTCTTCACTTTTCTCTATTTACTACAATTAGCAATTTCAGTCTAAACATGTTCTTCTTCCACAGACCCTTACCTTTTTTTCCAATGCCCTCTTTCCTTCCCATGTTATCTATGTTCACCTAAACTTCCCCCTTTCAGCTTTCTCTTATTCATCATTACAAATTATTCACAAAATAGCCTCTGTTAATTTTTCACTATAATGCCAGACCCAACCTTAAGTGCCTGAGACTTCCATCCTGTATTATCTTTACTGCTACCTAAAAAATATTTTAGGAGGAATTAAAGTAAAGAAACACTCAGGAGGTAAGAAAGTAACACAATTTTATGGGAACAAGATAAAAAATCATTATTGGTTTTACTAATTCTAATCATTTAAACAATCAAAATAGATCTTTGTTTCTTACAGCAACAAAAAGAAACAGTAAAAATATAGTACAAAAGAAGCCAGGACTTTTAGATGAGTATAGATGGGTCAAGTAAAAAATTACACCTCTAGTTACTGATTATGGATATCCAGTCTGACTCCAAAAATATAGCCCACCTTTATTACTGTTTTCTATGTGACTTCAGTAAACATGACAAAAATTTACAGTTTAGAAAGACTGGAAATCATGCAATTATTTAGCTACTTATTCTTCAATTTGACAGGTAAAAAATGGATCAAGTAGTACTGATGTAAGGGTATTTTCCCTTCTGTCCATCTATGGTCTAGCATGAATATACATGCAGGAAGCAAATAGAAAGGTGGAATAGAAATCCAAAAGAGAACAACAGGTTTCCAAGGATTCTGGATTTATCTCTAACTTACAACTTGTGTTCCAAAGCATTTCGTGAGCCTAAGAAATTCATTGAACCATGGGAGCTGTAGATGGACTTTTTTTCTTTTTTGCCTTTTTTTGTGGGGAAAGGTGAGAACTTAGACCAACTAAAACCATACTTCAGTTCCAATTTTCACCGCAGAACACTAACTCCCCTCAAAAATTGTTCCTCCAGTTAATGCCACCAGAATGTTGGCAAGAATTTATTCCAAAATTTTTTTAGGAATATGTTTCATAATTTAGTCTGCTTAGTGGATATTGAGATATTTTTAATGTGTAAACTCTTTTCTATGCCAGTAGCAGAACTGCTTCCTTGTATCTGTCCTAAGCAAGTGTAAGACTTCATGTACAGGGAATAGAATACTTCTTTCTGCACATTAGTTTTATTTGTCACATGATAATTTATTCAGTGCTAGTATCCACCAGTATGTGTTTTATAAGGTAATAAAGCTAATTATCCTCCACGATACATGTGGTTTTAGAATTCATATTGCATCTTAGCATGTCTAGTGGTGCAAGGAGTGCTCCTATAATGTTCTGTCTTGAGCCCACCAACAATTTCAGAGCAGTTAAACTTTTCATCAGGTATCTGCTAAGTGACTGTGATATTAAGGGACTTTAATTATGAAAACTCAATAAAACATTATCACAGCAGTGGATTAGCCCTAATCCCAAAGGAAACTACTTCAGTCTAGATGACACGATTACAATTTTTGTCCCACTCCAAACACACAACAGATTAAAGTTATGATGCAATTTTTCCTCATTTTATTCGTTTTTTATTACTTTTCAAACAAAAGGCATAAATTTAACAAGATGAAATCATGAGGGAATTTTTTTTTCCTCTTAGCACTGGGGAACTGTCTGACTGGAAAGCTGGAATAACACTGCTGCCCAGCAATTGGTCTGAGGCCAGGTGCCATCAGGCCACAAGGGAAATTAAAACCCAGAGTGTGGCTATCATCCTTAGAAGGCTATACTTGAATTCTGCATGAGAAAAAGCCTTGTTTATTCGGCAATATTACTATTAAAAATTTATTCGCAAATAATAACTGATTGTTTAATGGACTACCTTGGGAGGACTTTTTGTTTCTAGATGTTGAAATCTTGGGAAAATATGTATAGGTTGGAATAATAATAATAAATAAGAGGGGAGCTATATCTTATTAGAAAAACTTGTGGTTTTCCAAAACTATTTTGCATTGATTGCAAGACAAGGAAAAGTCTGTCCTGCTCCTTCATTTATTCTCAAAGTCTATTGGTTTGGGGAAAAACCAAGTACCACTTCTTACAAAAATATGCATAATGAAGGATACTAACACAGGTAGCTATTACATATAGCTATCATAGAATATCATATCATAGAATATGAAAGCTCATTTAATCAACAGGTATTTTTCAGAGTAAAATGTTAGTGCTTTTCTTAACTGCAGTCAAGTTTCAAGTTTTCTTAAAGGAAGGGTATCATAATAGCATGGGGTGACAAAAGTAGCTTGAGAATGAACATGTAAAATATTGCAGTGTCTGAGGGGGAACTGGGATGAGTAACTGTCAGATTACAGATGTGTGAAAAAAACGTAACTTCACACTGTTTCCTGAAACATAAAACCAATTCAGTCCTACAAATCAAGGACAACTAAATTGAATTGCAGCAGCAGATAATTGTGTTTCTCACCTCCACTCTGGACAGCCCCAGCAATGCAGTTGCAACTCGGACGCTGCTGCTCTGCAGAGTCCCTGTCATCAGCCTCCTCTCATACTCAATAGCTGACATCTGCTGCTGGGCAGCCACAGCCAGGGCCCTCTCTCTTGCCTCATTGATCAATGGGATCCTCAGATTTTCCTCCAGAGTCTGACCAAGTCCACATTTCAGATATAGAACCGGGTGTACTGTGCTTCCATCTGTTAAAAAACCCAAGCAAATGAAAGAGCAAAACCACACACACCACATTTATCAGCTGGTGGAAGTGCAGAGAGTATTTAAGAATTTTAATCTCCAAAGAAAATAAGAATACAAAATTCCTTCCATGTTTAGTTCCATGCTATTAATCTAGTACATGCCATTTATTACATATAATACTTTATTTTTCAATATAATAGTGAAGCAAAATTAGCAGACTGAAATCCAACCCAAAATTTAGCTAATAAAGCTAAATTTAGCTAATAAATTGGCTTATAAAAAATCCCAGACTTTAGTGCTGCTACTATTATGACAGTTTTAAAGTCCTTCTGCTGCCTATACATCACAGCCACATTTTTAACCCTCTAGATGATGTTACATCCCCTCTAAAAGAAACCACCAGAAATTATTTCAAGTAGCAGCTACATTGTTTCTGAAATAGGACTGACAGGAGTTTATCCCTGGCTGTTCGAAGACAAAAGCATTGGCATAGCTACCAAATCACATCATTGCACACAAAACTCATCTTTTAAACTTAGAAAAATTCTAGATAAAGATAACTTGTCCTGGTTCATCTGGCTAGCAACCTACATTCAGAATAAGAAAATAAGAAAAATCATGATAAAATATTTATGTAGACTATGGAAAATAATACAAGGAAGATGAAGATTACCAACAACCAGCTGATGCTCCAAACAGAATGGACTGGAAAACATTAGAAGAAATATTGCATATTTACATTATAGTATATTTTTTACACTTCACCATAAACATCTTTTTTTACCACATGTATTTAATTAATTTTAAGAAAAATCCATAGAAATAAAAGAATATTTACAAAAAAAAAATTGCTCTATTTTACTCTTCTCCCTTCTATTCACTGTACCTTCTGAGGTATTGGTAGCATGCAGAACATTTGGACTATCCAGTGCAGGCAATTCTGAAGGCAAAGGTAAATCACCAATTCCCTCTATCATGTATACAAAGTCTCCAATCTGAAACACAAGGACACACATCCACACACTTCAGATAACAACTCATGCAGAACATAAGGCAAAGTATTAAAACTAATAGCAAAGATATCCTAGTAACATGTAACATCTGATCTGTGCAATAATTTACATATTCAGGAGATCTGTTTTTTAAAACTATGCCTAAATAGAAGAAAATTATTAATTCAAGTCATGCTGTGATAGTAAAGTAACTTTAATTGATAATATTATATCTGAAAAGTCAAGAAATTTTAAAAAATGGAATCTTTTCAAACTCCTCATATAGTTTAACTGAATAAGGGTATCCTGAACCAAAAATAGAGCAAAAAATGTGAATTCTAACTATGTGCTACAGTTACATATAATTTAAACATGTTCATGAGCAACCTTCATTGTTCTTCACCATTTACAACTTTTTTTAAAAAAAGTTAAAGATTGTTTTGAGCCAGAAACATTTCTCTAGAAAGCAAAAAAAAAAAGGAAGGAAAAAAAAAAAGGAAGGCAGGGTAGCATCATATAAAAATTCTCATTTAAAAAGAAATAAATAAATCTTAACTATTTCATAAAAAATAATGGAAAATTTACAGAAGCTTGACAGTAAATATAGACATGACCTAGAACAAAGAAAGTCATTTTTCATAGAGGAAAGGATAAATTAACTAGCAGAGCAATAACGTTGAATGATAGATGGAAGAAAAAAAAAGGAGGTGCAAATGAAAGACAGAAAAGTATTTTTGAGGAAAACTCACTGAAAGTACTTCAAAAATAAAAAATTCACAATCAGAATAGACCAAACTAAAAGGATCTCTTTAGGTACCATATATCTATCTGAACTAGGCAGGAGATTTAACATATATACTAATATTGCTTTGATAATTTCTTTGTGTTTATCACAGTTTTTATTCAGACAATTTTAGCTTCCATTGATTGCAAGATAAAGAATTAAATGCCTCTGCACGACTGATAGAATTTGCACAGTCAGTCTCTCTTTATTTCCATACACCATATTCTGTAAAACTCTGCCCTAGAAATGCATAGTCTGTCTTTTATTCTTCATTCTACATATGAAGGAAATCATTTATTTATATAATTTAGTGCATCTGCCAACCAATGCAATGTTTTCCTTTTAATACTGCTCAATAACATAAGAAAAACCTGGTTTTTCCTTTGCTTTCATTTATAGTTTCATCAGATATTTATGTTAAGGCTGAAAACACTGCAATGATATTCTGACCCAGCAGAAGGAAAGCTATTCAACTCTGATGGTATTTTCTCCCCTTCCTTGATTCAAGAGCTTGCACAAATCTTCCTTGAGAAGGATTAAAGAAACCTACTGCAAAATTGGATTCTCACACACAAATAGCCACTCCTGGGAACCAATTTAAACAGGAATTATTCCTGTTTGACACAGTGATTTGGCTCCATAAGGGCCCTTAACAAGGGCACATACAACTAATTTTGTGAATGTGCTGGTTGCTGGGATGCCATCCTGCTATCAGTTACTTTTCCTGTCCTTGCTGACATAAATACCCTTATAGGAAGGAACAAACTTCCCCAATTTCCTCTTTCCTTTGGAGGATTCTGGGGTTTTGATCTCCACAGAATGCAAATCCTGTTTTCTTTCTGCTGAGCTTTTTTCCTGATGCTTTGGAACAGAAGGGGTATTTCACTGAACTTTGAGAGTTTAGATTGTGTGCCCATGGTTTTAATGCTTTATATTTCCACTTTCCATCAGCTGCAAACAGGACAGCATCAACACTGTGTAGGGTTTACTGTTAACGAAAATAGTTAATAAAAGAGCTGTTGAACTATCTATCCAATCCCATTGCTGTCTGATATTTCAAAAGAATGGAGGGCTACTAGGAATTTGCAGTTGCCCATGCAAGCCAGTAAGAGCAACAGATAGCAAAGTGTTCTCTCAATAAACAATTTAATTTTATATTAGACATTTAGTTGTACATTCTGGATTGACACTTTTAAACTATAATTTAATATGTTATTATCACTGAAAATTCCACGTTGCTCACATTTAAATTACCTCCCAGAAAAAAAAGACAAATTTTAAAAAGGCAATGCAGTTATGTTTAACAAGATATAATATCTTCCATGAAAAGATCTATGGTAAAAATCTGAAAAAAGTCTGTTTCCATTTTTCTTAAAAAACTGAAATACTGAAACAAATCCTTGAGAAATGTACTAAATGGCTTGTGCTGTCATTTCAAACCTTAGAAAAGCTAACACAAAGATTATTTCAAAATAAAGAACATCCTTGAGGAGGCCAGAAGCCTTGAATCAGTGTATCCTCTAGCTGTTATTACAGATATATTGCTACTGCAGTGATGGATAGGATTCCTAATCAGATCCAAGTGCAGTGATTTAAATCTCAGTACCTTCTTCACTGATTGCAATGAAGGAGCAGACCCACTCTGATTACTATTTTGGTCTATTTGTCTAAAAGGGTAGGAGAAGTAGGAAGAAATCACAGAAATGCTGAATTAAATTATTTATTAGATTTTATATATAGCACAAGTCCGTATTTGAAAGATACCAGACTCCTCACTGTGTAAAGTCATTTGATCATCATACAGCATGGTGACTTCTTTGTCAGTTATATCATGGTATGACTGAAATATTGCAGCCATACACACAATAGTTAAGAAAGCCAAATTCTTCCTGTGCCATTACTGTACAGCTCTAAAACCATGTCAGCTATCTTGCAGTTTCATCTTTTCCCTAGGAGATTTAATACAATTCCTCACAAATTATGCAATTAAGTAGATGGAGGTAATTTTTCTAACCTGAGGTTCTGTAAAAAAAAAATTTTGCACTTTGAGGCGTCTTTAAATGCATCACATCTACTCAGCTCAGCTGGAAGGACCAGGTGTTCCAGCAAAAGTTCCCATACAGGACTTAACAGCAGCTTCTCTGAGGCATTAATGCTTCCTACTGTGAAAAGGTCAACTAAACCTTTGTTAAGAACAGTGACTAGTAGCTGGGTGTCTAAATTTACTTCTACATCACCACTGGAGATAACACTGGGGCTGTCAGAAATGTACTTTTCCCTTTCCATCTGAACTATCACTGTCCTACAGCTCTGACCACATCTCTTAGATTAACACTTTTTCCTTAACACGTCTCAGTTTCCCTTCTCTGCAGTATATTATTTAGCTTTCAGGCTTTATTCTTTATGTAGCATGAGCCTACTCTTCTCAGCAGGGTGTGTGCTTCTGCTTCTAATTCAGAAACATCAAACAGGTAAATTGTCAATAGCAGAGGGTATAAAATCATAACAGGTAAAAGGAGATTCCTCTCAGATTTGCTCCCAGACAGCAGTAGGCCAGGTTCTTCCTTGTCTAGAGACTGCATCAAGACATTTCATTGAATGAAATGGATGGATCTAACATTCCTTTATGAATGTACAGCTGTTGATGTGTATTTCCTCCCTAATAATTTCTCTTTGAATGATGCAGAGCACTGGATTGATTTTCCACTGAACCATCCACAAAAATTGCTAACCTCTGACACGGGGACAGTAATAAATTCACTTTGTGGGTGATTCCCTGCTGTCAGTAAGGTGTGAGGTCACTATTTCCATGTATTTACAATAGAAAATCCCTCTTTTGTCTCTGCAAATTTTCAAGAAAATAAAGAGAAGTGTTCACTCATTAAGACTTACCCTCATATGGTTTGTTTTCTTAAAAAAATAGCCACTATTTTCAAATTCTCTACAGAGTCAGAAAGTCAGGCTTGGGCATCATAGTATTAGCCTTATTTTCCTTTATGAACAAGATAAGAAAATTAAGCTGGCCAGGTGGCATAGCCAAAGTCATGTTTAAGCAATAAAAATCCCATCAAACATACAAACACCAGACACGAGCAGAAGCTCCATGTTCTATAAAGGGAAAAGTACTGAAGCTGAGAACGTGCAGGAGAAAAAGTCATTTAGTTTTAGATGCATTGTTACAAATCATCAAAACGTGGCAGAGAGAGAGGCAGAGGCATGTAATTGCACAAAGGGAAAGCTGAAACACAGAGGCAGTGTTATGAAAGTAAGAAGCAGAATGCAAGCCTTGAGATCAGCCACACATAAAAGAAGATTAGAAAAACAACAGGGTCTTGAAGAACACTGACAGCCAGAAATAAAACACAGCAGACAGGTTAAAGAGGTGAAAAGATGGACTAAAGACACAGAAATAAGATTGTGACCACTGAGATAAACGATTACAGGAACATCAAAAAGCTGGATTGTAAGGTTTTAAGTTCTGAAATTTGATCAAAATCAGATTGTGGTAATTTGATTGAATTTCAATTAATTATATATGGCAAAACCCAGGCCACATGAGTCAAGAGAGATTGAAAGGGTGTGGAGTCAGTATTCATGTACAGTCTTTTCTGAATGGAACTCTGATTGAAAGAAAAATTTAAAAAGAGACAGCAAAGAAAATTACTATTCTACTTTGACAGCATACCCTAAATACAGTGATAAATACATGGAGAAGTAAAGCACAATAAAGTTTTTATCCATTCCCTGCCTATGCATTAATCTTGCACCCACATCAAGACAAATTATTTAAATTTCTTTCCTTTTCTGAAGCTCAGATGCCTAGAAAAGCCACCAAAATAACATTCCTTGCAGTATTACTTTTTATTACTTAGTGATTTTAAAGTGAAAAGTTGCCTGCAGCACTTCATATCATTCTAATTATGTGTAAAAGGACATCAAACAGCTGCCCTTGATCAGGAGCTCCAAGCCCCTTTTCACACCACTGCTTTCATTTACCCTATTCACACATAATTGGCAAAAGTCCTGATTCTTACCTGAGATGATAAACACAGAACACACACTCTGTTCTTACCTTTTCATTAACCAGAATGACAGTGCAGTAACGCTTTTCCTGAAGAAAGGGAAGGAAGTGAATATCTAAGACTGCAGAACCTTTCCCTTTCAAGAACAAGTTTTCCACTGGACTGAAGAACTCATGCAGGACACCAGATTGATCAGCTGTTAAAATAAATTTAAGTGAATGTTTAGATACAACAGCACAGGTTGTAAATAAAGTAGTTGCATGACTTTAAATACAAGGATACTGTATACAGCCTCCTGTAGCAATCAGTATTTAAGGCACACCTGTAATCAGTAATCAGTATTTACAGTTACAGTTGTGTAGATGTGCTGCAATATTGCATGCTGTATTATTTAAATACATTTTGCTAATTACCTGTGTTCTTATTCTGTGCACTCAGACAAAACTGGGGAAAACAGGCAGTTCTCACCATGAGAAATTCCTTAAGGAGGTACAGCCTCTAAAAAAAGGTCTACTCACATCGGAAGGAAAAGTATAATTTACTGCTATTTAAACAAAGAATCTCACTCTCAGAGCAGAAATTATGTCTGAAATCCTCTAAAACAGGCAAAACCTAAATACAGGCACACAGGCTTTTTTGCACTGCTTTCAGAAAAGCATTATCCAGAGAAAGAATCTTAGGGTTGGATCTGGCAGAGTCTGACTTTCTCACTGTATGTTTTTCATCTGCTAAGCACATTTTGATGATGCAGAACCAGACCTTCAAGCTTCGCTGTCTGTCTTTCTAGGCAGGACAGCAGACTTAAGAATATTTGTGAAAGTGAAAACAACAGAAATGAGTGAGATTACGTAAGAAAATTAGGCCAAACTCTGGCCAAGTAGACAGAAGAGGGATAGGAAAGCCACAACTTCTCTGAGTAACCTGTTCCAGTGCCTCACCACACTCACAGTAAGAATTTCTTCCTCATATCTAATCTGAACCTGACTTCCTTCAGTTTAAAGACATCACCTCTAGTTCTATCCCTACATACCCTTGTAAAAAGTCCCTCTCCAGCTCTCTCATGACCCCTCCAGGTACTGGGAGGCCACAATAAGATCACCCTGGAACCTTCTCTTCTCCAGGCTGAATTTTTGACTGTGGTGCACAATTTAAGGCCAATATTTTATGAAAACTATAAATAATAGATAATGAGCATACCCATAAATAATGTTCATTGGACATACTTAGATGTCAAAATCTTGCTTCATTAGATAATCTAATTTCTACTGGAGTGAGACATGAGGTATTGCATAGAGGTACTTACAGCAAGTCTCTCTGTTTGAATCTTCAGCCAGTGTACCATGTTTTGAATCTAATATGTTATTTTCAGAACTAAAAGGAAAAAAAATAAAGTAATATTCTAAAGCTGGACATTTCTATTACCAATAAATAACATAGTTCCCCTTTTTATGAATTAATACAGGGAAAGCAAATGTTTTCAACATGAAAAAAAACGCCATCAAAATTGACCACTACATTTTGGAACCATTTTCATACCAATAATGTTAAAAACCACCTTAGCCATTTGAGGTGGGTATAGGAAATGACCTATATTAACTAACATTGCAGTTAATAATTAAAAGAAACCTAATGTAATAAAAGATTTGTCTAAGAAAGGAGAAAGGGAGGAATCTTAACCTAATCACCTGAACTCTGTTCATTATAATATTGCTTTTTAAGTGTATTTGAAACGAACAGATACACTAAAAAAAAAAAAACCAGCTTAGAACAAAATCTCCTCTGAACTCCCTCCTCCCAAAGCAAACTGTGCTCCTGACCATCATATTTTCTTGATGTGACATTATGTAGTTTTCTATCCTTCTTCACAAGTAATTCCTACCACCGTTGACAGGTGTTAAGATTGTGCAGTTACATTTATGGAAGGAGAGTTTTGTCTAATTTATAACAAGCACAGAGCTCAAACAGAGCTGAAAACAATATTGTAATGTATCTCAAAAAATACTGTGAGTTTCAGCTCAAGACTCAGATTTAATATTATCCACACTTAAAAGTCATTCCCCCCAGCAGTAAAATTTGATGAACCAGCATAGAGCAAACAATTACTACCAATAGTGTTTGATGTTGGGTCTCTCTTAAAATAAACAGTTAATCTTGCTGGGCTAAGAAAAAATCACAGCCTTAAATAAATGGACTTGCAAAATTCTCAGAATATGTTACCCTGGAGATTTGTTTTAATACCTATACTTAAAGACCATTTTTCAGGAAGGAAAATATCTCTGAGTATATACATACAACATACTATTTATTCTGTACTTTACAAATAAGTATCTCGTATTAAAAAAACCACAAATTCTATATAAAACATAATTTCTGTCAATGCTTTATCTTTGAATGAGAATGCCAAGTCATGCTTATAAAAACAGAGACTACAACAGAAGAATCACTGTAAAAGTAACAAATAGCTCAAGAGCTGTATGAAAAAATATTAAGAATAATACAACAAAATGCATAAGATTTTTCCACTGGTGAGAATTATACATTGAGTTAGTACTATTTTCAGATCTGAACAACTGAGAAACTCATTAGAGTGATTTAACGCGATATTGAACTTCTTTCAATATCAATTTTTTTCTTACTTCAGTGAACAAAGCACTTGCAGGTAAGCGATGGGAAAAGAAAACAAACCTGTGTTGTGGAAGACATGAACATTGTGTCTCATTCTTCCATAACAAAAAGAAATAGCATCTTGTTCAATAATAAAACTAAAAGGAATAAAGTTCAGATGGTATAAGAAGCATGGTTATGTTCAAAGTCTGGTTCAATACATCCTCTTTCAACACANATAAATGGACTTGCAAAATTCTCAGAATATGTTACCCTGGAGATTTGTTTTAATACCTATACTTAAAGACCATTTTTCAGGAAGGAAAATATCTCTGAGTATATACATACAACATACTATTTATTCTGTACTTTACAAATAAGTATCTCGTATTAAAAAAACCACAAATTCTATATAAAACATAATTTCTGTCAATGCTTTATCTTTGAATGAGAATGCCAAGTCATGCTTGTAAAAACAGAGACTACAACAGAAGAATCACTGTAAAAGTAACAAATAGCTCAAGAGCTGTATGAAAAAATAATAATACAACAAAATGCATTACATTTTTCCACTGGTGAGAATTATACATTGAGTAAGCCCTATTTTCAGATCTGAACAACTGAGAAACTCATTAGAGTGATTTAACGCGATATTGAACTTCTTTCAATATCAATTTTTTTCTTACTTCAGTGAACAAAGCACTTGCAGGTAAGTGATGGGAAAAGAAAACAAACCTGTGTTGTGGAAGACATGAACATTGTGTCTCATTCTTCCATAACAAAAAGAAATAGCATCTTGTTCAATAATAAAACTAAAAGGAATAAAGTTCAGATGGTATAAGAAGCATGGTTATGTTCAAAGTCTGGTTCAATACATCCTCTTTCAACACAGAGAGAAATAAGGAAAAGGATTAGACAGGAGAGCTTAAAGCTGCCATAAAATAAGTCTACACAGACTGTTCGCTGCACCTGGGTCAGACAAATCCCTGGCATCAACAGAGAATGTGGAATGAATGACTCAAAAGCAGCCTTGTGGAGGAGTACTGGGGCATTTTGGTAAATGAAAAAAAACAAGCAATCATAGCCCAGAGAGCCAAACGTGTCCTGGGCTGCAGCCAGAGCATCACGGGCAGCAGGGGAGGGAGGGAGGGAGGGACAGAGGGAAGGAGGGGACTCTGCCCCTCTGCTCTGCTCAGGAGGGACCCCACCTGCAGGGCTGCATCCAATCCGGGGTCCCCAGCACAAGAAAGACATGAATCTGCTAGAGGAGGGCCACAGAAATGATCAGTGCTGGAGCACCTCTCCAATGAAGATATCCTGGAGCAGATAAGGCTCCAGGCAGATCTCACTGTGGTTTTTCAATATTTAAGGCCAGGGCAGAGGGAGCTGGGGATGGAGAGGAGAGGAGAGCTGCTCATAAGAAAGAGAGAGACCAAGCAACTTCTCCAACTGCCCCTCATTTGGTTTGGGTTTTTTTGCTAAAAAAACAAGATTATTTTGTTGTTCATTAAATGAACAAAAAGTTCAAGAGCATGTTACAGGTGAGGATGGGTTAATGAGGACACCTCTCAGTTGGCTGTGGTTTATTCTAACCAGTTCAAATTAAAATCACAGCTTGGACTGGAAAGGACCTTAAAGATCCTCCAGTTCAAATCCACTTCCATGCTTTTGCACCAGTAAGAGTCTAGTATCTGCTACCTGAGTAATCAGATACCTGTTCCAACATAACACCACAAAGCCACTGGGCTTGCCATGTTATCAGGTGTGCCAAGAATCCAGATCAAAAGGAAAATCATCTATGTAGTCCACACAAATAACGTGCACACAGCATCATGGAATATGAGCTATCCATATGTAATGGTGTGCCTTTACTCTTCAGTCCAGGCTCCAAACAAGCCAATAACTCTGTTTTCCATCCAACAAATTCTCAGGAAAAAAAAATTACTTTCTTTTATGTATTTGGAACAGAATTCACTAGATGATCTTTTCAGTCCCTTATAGCTCCAGATTTTATATGTTACTGAGGCAGGGGGGAAAAAGTACCAGACACCAGAAGGAAATCTTAAATTCACAGAGCAGCATCCTAATCAATGAACTTTAGGATGTTTAGCAAGCAAACATCTTATTAAAGAGAGGGGATACAACAAACTGCTTAGAAATGCATTGAAATACTGAAACATCTGAACACAAAACTCACATCTAAGATATTTACCAGTTTCCACACTCTGTGGAACAGTTTGTGATCTCAGAACAAAGAGTAGGATAGAAACTAAAACAGGAGCTCCCAAAATAGGTACTAAGGCTTAGAGTAGATGGATTTCTTTTACATCAAATATTAATCAGAATTGTAATGACTCCTGATAACATATTTGTAAACTGTATTTTCTGAAACAACAAGTATTAATGCTCTGTCTCATATTACCCAGAGACACAATTTTTAAAACCTAATTTTTTCTTCATTCTTCCAGTAAGTATACTATAATATATAACTGCACAACCTAATTCTCTCATTGGCACATGGAACAGCTTAGAACAAAAAGTGTAAGAATAAAATTCAGAAAATTGAAGTTGTTTGGAATTTCTGATATTATCTCCAGTTTAAAAAAAAGGGCTAATTAATTTAACAGTAAGAAGCTATACACAATGCAGAGCTTGATTTGAAATTCATTCATTAATTTTTCCTTTTTTTGGTTTAGAATACATTTTTTAATGTAAAAATATTTATCAACATTCACAGCTTGTCTTGCAAATCAATCTGTGCAATCATGAACCAGCCTTATGGACACTGTACTGCATATGATAATCTGCTTAGTCATGGTCTTAGAATAGGACTATTACTGAAACATTGGTATATCTTTACCACTTTCTAGTTTTACAGTAGGAAATCTATGAAGGAGAAGTTAGCTATTAAATGTAACCTTGAACTTTTACTGTCATTTGATACTTTTTTTTTTCTAAAGGACATCATTTATAAATACCAATATGCTCGAAAGCAATGGGTAGTTTTACATTACACAGAATTTCTGGGCCATTGGGTGTGCTTCTCTCCACCTGGTTTTCCTTCTCCCACAGGGAGCAGACCATGCTGGCCCACAGATGTAGACCAAAGATAACAGTTGAAGTGTCAAGGGCTTGGAAAAGCACAGAGAAGTGGATAACTTGAAAAAGTCCTATCCCAGTATCCTTAAAAGAAAAGCTATGACAACTGGATTTAAAAAAAAAATAAGTACTGTGCTTCTCACCAAACACCATCCAGTTCTCCATGAGTAAAGAAGTTTTGCCTGCAACCACTGAAGGATGTGGGTTACTGTTGGGTTTTTGGGCTTAGGCAGTGCTGTGTCCCAGCAAGGACACAGCTCCTCAGGCTCTATCTCCAGACTGGGATCATTCCACTCACACTGTGATGACCCCACACCACAATGACCCAAGGGTTGGTCTCCCCTCTGGCCTGAGTGAGGTACCCTTTTGGGTACCTGTGACACTGCCAGAGGGGAAAGCTGGGAGGTAAAAGGGTCACCTGCCAGGAAAAGCTTCTTAGAGTGAGGTTTAAAGTGGATCTGACACATCTGGAGGCACAGGATGAGGATGCAGAAGGAGCTCTGAGCCCAGCTGGGATGATGAAGTTGTCATTTGCATGCCTTGGTCCCGACATCAGTCTCACAGACACAATTACCCAAAGGGCAAGCACTGATTTCATGGCACTTTTATGCTTACAGAGTACTTAGAGAAATTTGCCCTCAATTTGTACATGACATTTTCTGGATTTACCAAAAGAAAAAAAAATTATGGAGGGCAAAATCTTCTTATTGATCAGTAATCAAATATACACACATTAGTTTTTTAACACTATTTTCAGAAGTCTGTTCCAGTCAAGAAAAAGATCTACTGAAAAGGGGCATTTAAGTGGCTTCTGTTATCATAGATGACAGAAACATCTAAAAATATAGCAAATCAGTACTGAAATTTCAAAGACTTAAGATGCCCTGAAATCAATCTCAGTAAGAATGAGATCTGGATGTGTGACTAAACTTGCACTATTTAGACTGATTGTCTGGCAATAAATTAAGCTGAAATATGCAAGATGATTAAAAAATCCTTACGTTTCAACAATTATTATACACTTATTTAATTTAGCTGAAAGTGTAGTATAAATTACACTTTAGAAAACTATTTCTAGTTAAAATACATGGGTGTTTTTTCTTAATAATAAAATGTTCATTATTTTTCTCTTTTTAAATTTTTTCTTTTTCTTTCTTTGAAATTTTTAAAAAAGGAATTTGAAAAATAGTCTGCATTTCATGACATGGCTGTGGACCATCCCTGATTACAATTTAACCTACAGTATTGACGAGGTCATAGTTTATGATATTTCCCAATAATCCTTGAATAAGTGTTTCAGGATTTTGAATGTTTACATGAGCTTTAAAAGTTAAATGTCCCAAACTGAAGAAAGTATTTTAAATTATTTTAAATGAGTTCATGAATTAGTAAGGAATATTTTTTCTAAATCTGTTTATAATTTTTTGCAGTACTGTCCTGGTTTCAGCTGGGAAGAATTCATTCTTTTTCTCAGTAGCTGGCCCAGTGCTCTGTTTTAGAATAGGATGAGAGTAATGTTGATAACACACTGATATTTCAGTTGCTGCTGAGCAGTGCTTGCTCTAAGTCAAAGACTTCCCAGCTTCCCATGCTCTGCCAGGGAGCAGATTCCCAAGAACCTGTGAGGGAGCATGGCCAGGGTGGCTGAGCTGAAGTGACAAAGGGACATCACAGAACATCAGACTCAGCAGGAAAACCAGGCAGAGCTGGCCAGGAGGGCCCCCCACTGCTCAGGGACTGGTTGGGCATCTTCTGTGATATTTCCATGTTCTAAACTGCAATTCTTTACAGTGGGTAGCACACAGCTATGCACAAACACATTCTGTTAATAGAATTGTATGATCCAATCTATTATAATCAGCAATTGTTATCTGGAACTTACCTAAAGTTTTGCTCTTGCTTTACTTGCCTGGCTTGATACACTTTCTCTGGGTGCACTAAATGGTTTGTGGATTCCAGCAAAATTACCCTGGTGTATGACAAGCACACATAATGACTGCATTTCTAACTTGCAGAATGAAGATGAAACTCAATTTATTCTGACTTTTAAATGCAGGCTCAGTAAAGGAGTTTATTATTTTCAATTAAAGATACTTTAAAGGTACTTGTTGTAGTTTAACCACAGTGTTTCTGTAAAAGATCTTCTCCCTTGGTATCAAACTAGCATTTCCTAGAGTTATTTTCAAGTAAACAATATACCCCCTGATGAAACACACTAGATTGTTCAAAACACTTGAAGCATGATACAAAGAATTTAAACTTTAGATTACTGTCTCAAATGTTCTCCAAAGTGATAATGACTTAACATAGTTGTCAAGTACCTTCTGAGTTATATAAAACTAAATTACATAAAACTGAATTATTTCATCACTTCATTGATAATTTCCAAGGGAGTTATCCAGATCATAGGACTGATGCAGCCTCACTGACCACCTCAAGGACTTCAAAATAAAAGACAGAAGCTAATTAAATTCATATGATTCCTACACACAAGGCTTGTGCCAGAGGACATTGCTGGAGCAGTGGAAACAGTCCTGTTACAGGAGTGTTATTGTTGTAGTTGGTGTTGTTAATATTTGTATATACCAATCCTGCTCTGTGGGGGAAAACAGAAATTTAATTTGCAGCTTCTGTAACATGTATATTCATGTTGCATATAAAAACAAGTTAAAAATGTTGTGAAAGATGGTTCTTCCAAATAAATTAATGAGATGAAGCAATGCTTATTTCTAAAGACTAAAGACAAAATATAGAGTCAGATCACATAAACAGATTTTAAAGGGATACAATATTCTATTTCCTTTGTATTATGGAAAGCAACATTTATAACTCAGCAGTTGTTGAAGCTATGATGAATGCAAATTAAAAATTAGACTAACTGATAATGATGCAAGCCCCAAGGCAAAAGCATTTTTTTTTTCTTCTGCATGCTTAATAACTTAAACAGCAGGATAAAGCAGATTGGGGAAAAAATAACCAACTATTAATTAGCATGGCTTGTTTCTCTTTGTAATTCTGCTGGACCTCAGCCAAACACAAAAATACAAGCAAGGTTCATGAACTCTGTTTGATTAAAGCTCCAGCTTTACTGCTTTCACTGAGACGGATTTCAATTAAGGCTTATTTATCTTCTTTATTCATTATGATAGCTTCCACTTCATAGTGCTTGTAACAATTTTGGGAATGTAAACCCCTATGATTTAACCTCCAGGTTTTACATTTTTAAGAAGAAAATTACGGAAAAGAGTGGATAAAACAGCATGATCATTAAAGACTTGTCTTTATAGCACTGTCTACCTGAATATGCCATCAGTTTTGAAGGGATTAGTAACATTTAGGTTTAATTTCTTCAGCTCATAACATGGGGATCTGCACTTTGTCATACCCTGAAAGAGAAGAAAAAACACAAGGCCAAGAACCAAGTTATCCTTGTTTTTTTTCCTTCTTATCTTTACATGTCCTCTATTTTTTCTCTTGCCCCAACCTTCCTTTCTAACTGAGTCAGGGGGGCTAAAAAGACGAGAGGAGCACATAAACACAATCTAAGTTCAGAAATCTATCCAGATGTGTTCAATGAATGTGGATTACAAACACAGGCCTACCTGCCCTGCCTGGGACATACCTGACAACCACAGAGTCTCTGTGGTTAAAAAGCATTAATAAATTCAGAAACATCTAACAAAAGCTTGTGGTCCATCTACCACAAGCAGTGGTAGATGTGACATCTGAAATCACCAGGCTGAAGCACATCAACACCCCCCTAACAGAATTTCCAATAACATTGATATACTGAAAGGCCTCCAGATTTATTTTCAGAGCAATCAGTGCAAATATTTATAATTTATTCAGGATCCAAATGTGATTTATGTCCTTAGGAATCTTACATAGTCCTCTAGGGTTTTTTCTGCATGTACATAGTCTATTATTGGAAATCTGAAAATTCATAGGTCAAAGGTGAATGCTGATGGTAACCCACATTTTCATTCTTATCTCGGGTCCCTTTTGTTTGATAAAATGTACAGAATAAAAATGTTTTGTTGACAATATTAATCATACACACATAAACTTACAAGAGGCTCAATATTCTTAACTTCAGATTTCAGAGAGAATGTCAGTGTGGCACCATCTACTCCATCAACTTTATTTGAGATCAGGATCAACACTGCTTCAGCAGGATGCAGGAAACGAATTGTGAATTCCACATTTACAATGCCTTGTCTCCTATGGAAAAAAAAAGCACAAAACCAGGGCTCAGAAATTACTCAGAAATGTAATTTTAGGAGCACATTTCAGAGTCTTTGTAAGGTAAGGGTCCTAGAAAAGAAAGTAATTTGTTTCCTCTGAAATACTTTGTTGTAGTATAATCTTCTGCCTAAGAGTACCTTAAAATATTCTAAAAAAAGAACTATATAGATAAAGAACAATACTGAATCCTTATTACTTTTTACATGAGCACATAGCTTAGTTTTTCTTCAAACACACATGAGCACAGGAAGTTCTCTTTCATTAGAGTATCACCCTAAGTTAAAAACTGATCCAATTTATGCTCCTCTATTTGAACAGATTTTTCTGAGTTATGCAGTCAGACATCCTGTCATGCATTTTGTTGGGCAGATCTAGGTAGTCTTATTTAAATTATCATTGAAGAGTGAGAAAGAAATTGGTTAAAAAACCCTTCAAAATAATTAGTAAAGCTGAGCAATTAAGAGGCAGAAACAACAAAGTTCTTTTGTACAAGCAACAGCCTCTTTCTAATGGGAAAACTGGAAAAGACCATACAGAATGGGAGTTTAGACTAGGGACAAATTTAAACTTTATTTGCATCAGTCTTTCCATGAAGCAAGAACAATAAGAAAACTTTAGCACCTGAAGCTCTCACTTTGAAGCTCTCAAAATGTCTCTGATTTTGAGATTAGTCTTGACAAGGCAGGAAGTTTCAGATTGTCAGTGCTGAATATTGATGATGAAACCCTGGAAGTTCTATAAACCTGGCTCTTGCAGCAAGTTCCTACTGCAGAGACCCCAGATAGTTCCATTTTTGGCCCTGAAGAGTTGCCCAGACCCCCAGAGCCTCAGGCTCCTAGGTCACCTCATCATTCAAAATGTTCTGAAAAAAATGTCCTGTGAGGCAGACACCCAGAGGAATAAACTCCTTACACACATACACTCCCAAAGCCACTTTAAGGATTAAGTTTTAAGAAGTCTGCTCTGGTCAGAAATAAGAATGACAGACAACAGCAGTGTCCAGCACATTCTGCCTGACCTTTGCCCTCTGACTCATGCAAGAGCTGAGAATTTGAATTGTTGCCTTCTGTAGCAAAACCACGAGGTTGCTTAGTTTTCATCTCTATTAATCTGTATTGTGGTCAGTGTAAAGTGAGGGCAAATTCAGCTTATGGAATTATTCTGTAACCTTGGGGTTTTATGCCATTCCTGTTGTGAACTGCAAGTCTACACCGCACAGTGCAGTGCCCTGGAGAGGGGGAATCTCAGATCAAGAATTAATGATCCATATGCAACATATGACACTCAGCTACACTGAGAATGTTATCCACATTACTATAACTTTCAAACCCACCTACAACATTATGATCTAACATAAAGAACCTGCAAGACTCCCACAAATCTCATCAATTATTGGAGTTTTTAAACACTTGTACCAGAATATTAAAGAAAGCTATTAATTACAAAGAACCTATTTTTCATTTAGTGATCATGACATTATGACAAACTCTGCAGAGGTTACTGTGCATAACTGGCATTTCCACAGGTTTTTATTTCTATGCAATTTTTCAAATATTTGTTGCTATATATAAGGTCAAGCAGCTCAACAACAAGGTTGTGCACATTTTCTTCTGTCTTGATTTTGCTTTGTGGTTTGTTTTGGGTGCTTTTTAAAGGTGAAGTGAAAAACAGCCATGGTATTGACCTTTCATAGAAACACATGATATTTTCAAGGATTACATTTATATGATAATTCTTATTTGAAGTAATTGCAAAAAAAATGGAATCAAATCAGCCTCACAGCTTGCTGAAAACATAGCATTATTTGTTGCTCCCTTTGCATATATTTATAATAGGCATGTAATTTAATACTGACATATTGATGGTCCTTAAAGAGCACTGTATTTATGTTGAGTCTTCTTGAATTTGGCCATCTATATTTGAATTTTTTTCCTTCTTCACAATTTATTTTCATACAAATGTTGACTTTTTTTTTCCTTCTTACAATCTCTAATCCTTTTTATCTGTAAATTAGTATCTTGTTTATAAACTTAGAAACTGTTAACTGACAGCCAAAGTCACCATTACATCCCTCTTGTCTTCAGTAGTTAAACAGGGATTAATGAAATTCCTGTATTGATTCATAATGCTGCATAGCACAGATGGAGAAAAATGTACTTAGTGAACAAAAATGAAGAGATGGTGAAATACCGTTAGTATTTCTGCTGCCAGAAATTATAACCTAATGCTTTCCCAAAATTACTTCTCTCTCAAATCCTTAGATGTCTCTCAGACATGTAAGATGAACAAATAACTGCATCACATCCATCTTGGTGGGGAGGGATGATGGGGGCAAAAAGATGAAGTACAATATTACTCAAACCTGTGTCATGGTCTCTTTAATTCCCAGTCATGCCTAAAATAAGAATAAGAACCAAAATCTGAGACATCAGAAGAAAAAAAATTTACCTGCTCATGCTTCTACAATTCATTGATGTACAAAACGTGAATTAAGTTTTGATTTATTGGAAAAAAAATATATATTGGAGACAGATGACTCCTGTAATGATGTGAAGGCTTATATTTTGCTCTTAAAGCTCTATTGAACTAAACTACATGTGTCCCACTGAAATATTACTCTAAATTTGTTCCAGGCTAAGGAGAAAAACCTGACCCTTATACCAACTAATTTTGCCTTGCTTGTAGTTGAACACACTTCTGTTGTTCCATCACTCTTAAATTAGTGAGTTTCTATTTCTGTAATACTACAAATAATAATACTAACAAGTCATTACTTACGAAGGGGAAATGGTCACAGTGTTTCCTTTAGGTAAAGAGAAATCCTCGGCGTCTCTTCCCAGAAGAATGGCGTTGTACGACAAAGTGTTGTTGCTCGGGTTTTTCAGGCGTACCTACCACAACAAAAACAACAAGGTCAGCCTATTTTTACTCATTTTTTAGACTATTAATGTTGTTTTCTGCAGGTAAGTTCCAGAATACAAACTAAGGATATCACAAAACAAGAAAGTACTTCAAATAACTGAGTAGATAATTTTCCTTCCAAAGGAGTGTAGATTTCCCACAGAATATCCCACCTTAATTTTTCAGAGTACAGTATACACTGCACTCCTATGCCTGTGAATCTCTTATTCCTCTCTTTGATCTCAGATTTGTCAGATTTGTAGATTTTTATATGTGCTTACAAGCATAGGGAAAAAACAGTAGCAGAAGTGAAATCCCAAGACTAAAGAGAATAAAAAGAGAAAATGCACACTTTCATCTTCTATATTTACTAGCCAAATCACACAAGACCTATTAATTCTTTGTTGTAGCTTATGCACAATACAAACACATATATACACACACAGTATTCTAACCCTGCATTACTATGAATCTAAATTCAATAGTATCAATACCTGTTTAACAATAGTTGCATGGAGAGCACCTGTAAATTCTATTGTGTTCTTGGGTAAGTAGTGAGGGAGAGTGTCATACAGGTGGACACACAAAATAAGCATCATGACAGGGTTTGGATCACAGATATCAGTTGCCTAATACAGAAAACAAAAAAAAAAAAATAGCCAGATGCTCAGTTAAAATTTTACCTGTACAGTCTAAAGATATGAAGAAGAACAAAAAAAATTTAAGGTAATTTTTATTATACAAATATTTTCAATCTAACCCACAATAACTGGATTATTCTCATGGCTAATATCAATATGAATCTTGCCACTGCACAAAAAAACCCTGATTAATGAAAATCACTGACATGATCTGGTGATAAACCTCAGGTAAAAATTAAGCCCAACTTTTTTACCCAAATTTCAGCAGAAAAAAATGCTAACTTTATTAAATGCAGCAAAACAGAAAAAGCAATGAAAATTTACTGTCTGGAAAAAGTATGTCTTTACTATCCTAAAATAAAAAAATTAAAATCTTTTAGTTTATGTAAAATACTATCCCAAATACTCCTACATACAGTTTTGCAACTGTTTATGAAGACAATTTCACCTTCCAAATAACAACAATATAGTTGCTTCTATTGCAGTTACTTTTATATTTTTTTTAAAATTGCTTCATGAAAGGTAGCAAGTATTCCTGGATCTTAAATATTTGATTTACAGAAATTAATTTGAGTGGCAGCTGCAAAACATGTCAAACTTTAGTCCTCAGCAATTCTTGTAAGTCATGGAGGAGAGTGGTAAAATTATTTGCCACAGAGTATGAAAAAGGAAGAAAAAAACATTTATTCTTCTGGACTGACTTTAGTGTTGCAAGAGAGATGTATAGACATATTTATCATCTTAACTATCTGAGTTAATTTTTATTTTCAAGGTAAAGTTTTTTAAATTTTTCAAGGTAAAGTTCTCTTGCCCTGTGCTCAGCCAAGCATCTCATCCTACTCCCAGCAGTTCTCACAGAAGCTCCTCATTTAACATTCCAAGAGAGGGAGACACAACTGGGCACGGATCTGAAGTTTCCCTGCAACTCTCCACGGTTTCCTACATAATGTTTGTCCTTGTAATTCTTAAGGTAAATTTCATATACTCTTCATGCACTGAGGTAATCATACGTCTCATCTCGTATTTCTATTTAATTCCATCACCACTAAGTTGAAGACTCAAACTTCAGGATGCATTTACTGTGCAAAGTAAAAAAGCTTCTTCTGTGCCAAAAGCTTTAAAACTGAAGCCTGAAAAGCATTCTGATTTTTCCATTCATTTATCTCAGTAATGGCTATTGAATGTTAATCATTATTCCAATACAGCTGTGGTTTTACACCTGTACTTTTCACTCTTCCTGCATTTTCATTTAAGATAGCAAAGATGCCAGAGTAGATTATCTGCTGAAGACTAACTTTCTTCTGCCACCTACTTCTTTCTACCCATTTCCACTTAGATTAGAATATATTCCCTCAGAAAATACAATTCTATCCTGTGATGAATTCATAAAGCTCCATTTGTGACATTTATCTACTAGTCTAAGTACTAAATTTAAAAAAAATTAATGTATTTGTTAACAAGATTCATCAGAAAATTCACAGTCAGTAAATATTATTTGCTTTAAAAAATATGTGTTAGCAAACAATAGCAATGATTATAAATAAATAATAATAAAGTCTGAAACAAATTTCTTCTACTGGCTATTCCCAATCACTGCACCTTCTGTCCTAATCTATCTTTGTCACACACATTCCCTCTGTGTTGCTGCTATCCACCATCCTATCTTGTAATTCTTTATTTTAGGCTTCCAGCTGAATCTTCTTCAACTCAAAGCATTTTAAAACTTAAAAATATCAAACACAAATTAAGAACATGTAGAAAACCACCACTAATACTCTAGGGTTGAATTGTAAGTCATAATTAGAAAGGGGAAACAATTTCCTGCCCAAAGTACTCCATCTTAAATCTACACCTTAATCCTTAAAAGGATTTTAAAAAGCCTTGAAAAGTGTCCATTAAAAGTGTCATTTAAACCTGAAGCCAAAGACTTACAGGCAGTTGAACTTCTTTATTATAAAAGAATCTCAGTATTTTATATTGAAAATGCCAGCTGTTTCAGATCTAACACATCTCAGTTTGTGCTTTTAATTAATGCAAAGCTGTCCTGAGAGCTCAGGAGCAGTGACTGCCTGAGTCAAGAACTTTGCCAATGCTACTGGAGCATTTTAGCCTGTTACAATTTCAGAGACAAGACTATCAAAAAATTCCCAAATTAAGAGAGTTCAGCAAAAGGATTCATGTATTTTGCTACTTTCATCACTGCAGAACAAGATAGTTCAGAACTGTCTACAATAGTCCCAGAAAAGTATATATGAATTTCAATAAATCTATGTAAAATGCATCCTTAGAACTAAAATACAGACCTTGAAGGTCCAAGATCTGTTCCTTTTTCTGGTACTGACTGATTGTGTACCTTTGTTTAAAACTGTTGGTCAGTACAGAAGTGGATTTTCCCATTTATTGTAGACAACTTAAAACAGGTACATTAAGGAGAATGTCCCAGATTTCTGCTTCCCTATCTAATGTGTTCAACACCCTTTTCATATCTGGGATCAAGCCTCTGCCTTCATGTGCTGAACTACTTGTTTTTCTTAATAAAAGCTGAGGCAGAATATGCCTTTGTTTTGAGGGTTATACCCAGATTACTCTTTAAGCTTCCTGTCAGTCACAAGAATGGGAAACAGTAGATTTTCTTTGCTTAGCCTGTCACAGCAAAGTCATTTCCAACAGAGTGATCTGTATCAGGAGGTGACAGCAAGACAGCAGCTGATACAAATGGGAAGAGCAGGGTTAATTTTTCCCTGTAATCATAACACAATCAAATAGAAAAGGGGAAAACAAGCTGTAATTGAGCCTTCTTTTATACTACTTTATTCACACAAACAAGCTCTACCTCGGATTGCTAATTCCATTAATTCCTTTGGAAAGTTTCCTCATACACTTTCAAATACTGTGTCTATTCTAATGAATCTTCTGCTCTTCCAGCCAGCCCATTATGCTTCCAGAGATATAAATAACTCACAAATGGACAGTTAAAGGAATGCAGACTAGGAGCAGGGGGAAACTGGGTTTGGGAACAACAAAAAGAACAAAGGAACGATATCTAACCTATGTAAGGTCACCATACGTTGAAAATTGGGAGCCATAGGTCAAGAAAAACCACAGAGATGTAAAGCATGTTTACTAAACATATAAAAGAGATCCCAAGCAGATCCTTGACAGAAAAAATTATCAACAATTACCAACATTGTATTCCTCCCCCAAAAAGCACACCAGTAGCTGACGACTTCGTCGTGTTACTCTCACCAGCATCCAAAGCTGCTGATTTCTGTGTGCATCAAACCTGGGACAGAACTCTCATGGGCCCTCATGGTTAGATGCATGTAACTGTCACCACACATTCATGTAATTTTTTTCACCACTTCTTTTTATGGTTAAGTGCATGATGTTTATTCTTAAATGTATTTTTCTAAATTGCCTTCCAATACTAATAATGAATTCCATTTCAGTTTTCACTGTGTGATTTAGGATGCTAAAATCTGAACTGAATTAATTTATGTTCAGCCAGTTGTGTATGTGCAATTCTATAAAGCAACAAATTATGGAAATTACTGCTAATTAAGTCTATTCATATGAAGCAGTATTTTGGTTTCCATCATATAGTAACACATCTTGGAACAAAACTGTTTCACTACAATCTCACCTTAATTGGATGTGCAACACTACTATACAAAAAGCAAAAATAAAAATATTAATGTATACAAGATCTGCTAGTATAAATTCACCTACCTTTATGTCTACATCCAGATTGATAGCATGCAGAGCCTTCACAATTATCAAAGAGTTGTGCAGAAACTGTTCATGAGTTCTTGGATTAGTATACATCCTCACAAAGTGAGTGGGAATCTAGAAAAGACAGAGAAATCAAACTCAACATTCCACTAGCCAAAATTACTGATTTTGTATTTTTGCTCATTCAGCAATCAATAAGATCTAAATTTTGAACTGAAATTCCCTGTTAAGAAAAAACCCAGTAAAAGAAAAAGTGATACTGAAATAATCCCCCATGACTTGGTAAATGTTTGGGTTAGTTTTTTTCATTTTAAAAATCCCATAGGCCAAGAGATTCTGTTAAGAAAACTTCTCTGTCCAAGCACGCAGGAGCCACTGGCAGCCCTTTGCAGTGGGAGGCTGCAGGAAGTGAGGGATGCCCTGCTTGACCCCTCACACACCCCACTCTCACACTCTCAGACAAGGTGTCCATACTGGTTTGACCCCAGGTTTCCTACAGCAGACTCTCAGCCATCTGGATCCTTAATTTAATCTTGGTGCAAGAACAGAGGAACACCTTGAGCTGGTGCCTCTGAGGAGGGACCCTGCAAAGGAAACCCTGGGCCTTCACACAACCTCACTATAAGTGTATGAAACTGGGCTCTTCCTGCTGGATCCTCAGCTCCAGCCTTGTCTCTCTGGTCCCCAGAACTTTTTTTGTGCAAAGGGTCAGTGCCAGGTCTCTTTCCTTGGGCTCCCACCACCCAGAGCTCCCCACAGCTGCACCCTGTGCTGCCTGCACTCAATGCACCCCGCAGCATTGCAAAGGAAAATCAGGCCTGAACAAACCCACTGACATCAATAAATTGTATAAAACTTAGACAATATTAAAAAAAACTTCTTACCAAATATGGACAATAAGCTGCTATCTGTGCTGCCAATACCAGACCATCTAGAAGATCTTGGTCAAAATTCACTATCCATCTCATGGGTGGTATTCCACCTGATCAAAACACAAGGCAAGATTCATGAGACTCTCTTCTCTCCAAGAGGCCTATTTTTTTCTAGATAGATATGATAACTATTTGAAATCACTGAGTAGAGGAAAGAACATTGAAAGGAAACATCCATTCACATGTAGAATTCCAAAGGCATATTTCTATTTCAGAGCTGTTGCTGAAAACTGAAAAATCTCACCTAGAATATTGTAACTATTATTCACTCTGCTGCAGCTATAAGAATATTTATCACAATAGAATGGAAAGCAAATAATCTAAACTTAAACTGATAGATTAGGAGCCTAAATATGTAAATTTCTTATTTCTATAGGCCTAACATTAATAGAGCTACTGAAACTCATGAAAATATGCAAAAATCCTTTAAAGCTGAAGTGCTTAAGACACAAAAAGGAAAGGTTATTAATTTTCTTTAAGGTCATGTTAAATTATTTGGCATAAATGCAAGCAGAAAACTCAGCTTTCAAGTCTTGAAAACTCCATATAGGAAGGTACCAAAGATGGAGTCTGACTGGATATATAACATCTTCCTGTTACCTATGACAGGAAGAGATTACAGTAAATATGGATCTCAACATCTAAATTGTAACAGTACTAATTTTAACTAAATTCAAACATTCGTTTTAAAAATATCTACAGTAAAAGACATTAATTTCATCCCCTCTTATTGGTAATCTGCTTACACTTATTTAAAAAATATTTAATGTAGTCACTGCAAAAAATCCTTTTAAAATAGCAAAATACATTTTTGAAAGCATACTTTCTTCCTACAAAGTCAGTCTTTCTAACATAAATTCATCATTTTATTGATCATAGTTGGGACCTATAAAAATCAATAAACTGTCTTCTTTTTTTATTAATAGAGTTCAGACTCATTTGCAGCACACAATATCAGTATTTCTAATAAATCACCATTTTGAAAATTTTATTTTTAACTTTTTAAGATTAACTATTTCTACTTTATTAGGTCTGATGCTGAATTATTCTTCTGGTTAGTAATCTAGATTGATTTGCTGAGCCTGGTTATGGAAACTCATTAAATCATATGCTTTGATCAAAATAAGTAACTTTACTTTTTATCCTGCTTAGTATTTTACTTTAAATATACTATTTGCTGCTTTTAGTCTTCTGGTGGGAATATTACTTGAGCACACATAAGCAGTTGTGTCTGTATGACAGAATCACAGAATGGTTTGGGTTGGAAGGGACATTAAAGATCATCCAGCTCCAAACCCCTGCCACAGCCAGGGACACCACACACAGCACTTCTGTACTTTACTGTGCTCTCACTAATCCCTGTTTTCAGGCTGGTAGAATTGTCTGTGTGCCAACAGAGGAGCTGGGGAACAAAGCTGGCTTAAAAAGGAAGAGCAAAAAACTCATTTACTGTTTAATCTGGATCACTCAATCCAGTTTTGCCATGCAGCCACATAAATGTGCCAGTGGACATGAAACACAGTTAGGACTACTTTCTATTTTTTAAAAACCATTTATTGAACTATAGCTTTATAGTTGTGTAAATGGGAGCATAAAAAAAAAACCCATTAAGTGGAATATTTTCCCATCTTAGCTAATTAAATACTTCTATAAGCATTTTTGTTGTTTTTCAGTTAATCCTTCTACTATCAATCAACCTACTTAACTCAAAGGCTGGTGAATAAATTAGTCAGAAAACATAATGTATTTTTCCTAATTACATCAAATCTAGCAGAACATCTGCCAGCTAACCACTCTACAGTAATTAAGTTTTTAAATAGAATTAGTCAATTTTAGCAGAAATAAACAATGGAAATCAGAATTATTACTCAGGATACCTCTCAGCATGTAAATATATTGACTTTCATTTGTACTAGCATTTCTTGAAAAAAATTGCTAGTGGAGCTTTAAGATAAAGATTTTCATCCAATGCCATGATAAAAACCTGGCCAAAAATAGTTTCAAACATGAAAGCTACCAGGTAGAAAACAACTCTGTGTGACTGCAGGCAGGGGGAGAGAAAATTGTCCAATCTTTCACTTTTGAATTGAGACAGATTCCGGCTGTTTGCTAGCTGCATCCCAAAAAGGGCTGGCTGGAAATTTTGATAATACCAAGACTAAAATGGCATATTCTAAATCTCCCATTAATGAAGAGGAGTGAGACAGAAGCCCCAATTAGGCAGATAATGAACTGCGCTCTGCATATAGACAAATGAGATTGGGAAAACTGGGGACTGGCAGTTAGGAAAAGAAGAAGAGGCAACAAAGAAGCATTCCCAAAAGGAATCAGTAGTCTTGAAGAGACAGCAAGGGAATAGAAAAAAGGTGAAAAAAATTCATAATTGGAGGAAAGATTTTGGAAGTGGGAGAAGATTCTGAAGATCAGAGGGATGCATAGAGACAAATGCCACTGGATATCCAGGGATTTTGGAAGAACATGAGATTGGTGTCTGTGAGCAGCAATTACACTTTTCCCTGATGTTCCAGTTGCCTCCCAGGCACAGAGGGAATTTAAACAGGGGGCTGTGGGAAGCAACTGGATGGGTGAAATTATCAAACAAGGCAAGAGCTGGTTCCACAACAAACCCAGGATCCTGACCCACCACAGGGTGTTTTGTACTCTATCTCATCCATGTAAAGAGGTGAAAATACTTTGTAAAATAAAATAACTAAGCAGGGTTAGCTTGGAGTGGATGTGCAGCCATTTATGAGTGCACTCAAACTCAGTTTCATAAATGAAATGAATTCATAAATGAGTTTTATAAACTCATAACACTGTTATGGTTTATGAAAACCTATATACTGCAAAAGGCCTCTGCAAGGGATCTGAAATGAGATTATTCTGTTTCAGTTGTTGATTCCACTCACCACTAAAGGAAGTAACATAGTCAATTCAGTGATTTGGGACCAACTTCACTCTTGAATGCATTTAGTTTTAATAGTTTGGGGTGCTTTTTTTTTTTAACTTGTAATGGTATCATGTTGCATGCATGTAGCAATCAAGCATAACAGCATTGTTCTCACCTTTCTTGTGATTAAACCAACTCTTGGAGACACATTACTTGCTTCATTCATGCAGCATTTCTACATAGAAGCATCAAAGTTTTGCCATGGCACTCTAATTATTCACCACCTTTCCTTTTTCCTTTTAATTTGTTTTATAAGAAGTCCAGATCCACTGAGTTTTTTAAAAATTGATGTTTTTACGCTGATGAATCAATAGAAAGTCTACAAGGTTTTGCAACGGGTTTTTTTGCCATAATCTCTTTTTCACGAAAAAAACACCAAAAAACCCACCAAAAACCCACAGGAAACCCAAAAACAAAACAAAAGATTTTCCATACCCTCCAAAATTAAACATTTGTTGATATTTATGATCAGATTTGAGGCCTCAAGATTTTTTTTCCAGGACATGAAAACGATTTTCCAAACTGAGATAATCAAGGGAATACCTACAATTCTACACACAAATGACAAACCACTTATCTGTTGGCAGAATATCAAACAACAGTCACCATAAACTCCTCTAGGTTATTTTTTTTTTATTTCTTTGACATGTAAATAATACGATGGACCAAGGAAAAATACTGCACATTTTAACTTCAATAAGATTTTGATTACATTCTCTGTCATAGAGAAGCAATAAAAACGTATTCTAGGAGAAAGATCCTGTAAAATGAAGTACAAGCTTCACTGAAAAACAGTAACCCTAACGTTGTCAACTGTCCACAAAAAACTTCCTAGATTGTGTATTTTCCAATATTTTCATATGCAATTTTTTAAAACTGCAAAAAATTATCTTACTCCCATCTGGAGGTAATATAAAACAGATTAAAGAATTGGCTTTGGGGAGAAAAAATGGTTGGTGTATTCACGAGGATAGGACTATAATTGAAGCTCTTGAACAACTGGAGTAATGATCTGAAACAAATGGGATGAAATCCAATAATGATGCTTGCAGCATACTACAATTAATTAAGAATAATACACTACACAAGTGCTAGATGGACAACTGGATAGAGAGAATTTCTGCAGAAAAGAATCTGGAGAAAACAGCAAATCTAATACTGTGGCAGAAAAAGCAAATACTGTGCTAGCAGGCATTAACAGAAGAGTTGCATCTTAAAGCACACAAACCAATCTTTTCACTTCTGTTCATTTCTAGAAAAGTCTCACTGGTATAAAAACCAGCAGTAGGCACCAAACTTCAAGAGAAGGAGCAACTAAGAAGGTTTACAGCAAAAAACTCTGAGTTGAGTACACTGAAAGACTGAAAGAATGGAAATGTTTTGCCAAGAAGGGGGAGAGAGAAAAACTGAAGGAGAAGATAATCTGCAAATATGTATGAAGATATTAGAAAAGCAAAGATTCATTACACACCATATTTTAAAAGGGAAAGGATGGACTTAACCCAAAATTTCCCCTGCTAGAGTTTATGTTAGACAATAGGAAACTCTTTCAAAATGAAAGGAGTGGGAAATTCTGGCAGACATTGCTTTAGGTGGATTGTGGAATCTCCTTTTTCAGACATTTTTATAACAGCCTAGGGGAATACCTGTTTAGCACACTACCGGTATATTCAGATTAGTCTTTGTACATGAGAATAAAACAGATTATTTCTGTTCTAATCTCCGTTTTTGGGATTTACCATGGGTTTTTTTTTAGTTTTATTAACAGATCTATATAAGCAGAAGTATGATTTATTGGAATTATCTGGATAAGAAGACCATACACGATGAATAAAATTGGTCTTGTACCAAGGATTAAAACACTTAAAGTATCTAATTTAGTTTAATCTACTAAATTTAAGAGCTATTTTATTTTAAAAAGTAAGAACAGCAATAAATCTTTAAATAAAGTACTATATTTCTTGTGAAGCATGTTCTGCTGTTTTCCCAAATAATAAAAAATTTAAATTCTTGCCATCACTTGAAAAATCCTTCTATCTAAGGAGGCACAAGAGATACCAATGATAAATCTTTCTGCTACATAGCCATAAGCAATTTTTTCAAATTCTGAGCTACTGAAAAAGAGAGGAAAAAATATACAGAGCTAGGCTACTATGAGAGTTTTCAAATAAACCAAATAAATTCACACAAAAATCTTGAAACTGATGGCCTTTTGTGATTAAAGGTATGAAATAGGGCTTTATAAGAAACTAATAAATTAAACTATGTTACTAAGAGTAGTAATGGTATGGTGAAATGACAGCAGTCTGTATAAGCAGGCATGACACCAAGTAGGAGCTAGATGTTGTTAAATAGATTAGTGGAATACACAAATTTGTCAGCAAAGGAAGAACCAAGTTACAGTATTGAGCAACAAACTCAAAACAAAGTATTCTATACAGAACAGAAATTTTAAATTTACTTACTGCTTCAGAATATTGTGATACTCCAAGGCTGCACAGGTGGAAAACACAATTAAATTCACAGAATGGAAATCTAGGACAGCATTACAGGAGTTCCACCTCCATCTAAAGGAGTCTTGAATTTCAAAGCAGGATGTCTCAGAGCATGTATAAAGCATTTCTGTACATTTGTACTGTTACTCATCTCTAAGCAATTTCTGTTGAAGGTAGAATACTGAGCTAGATAGACCTTTAATATATCACAATACATCTTTTCAATGTGAACTAGTGCAGTAATAATGGTTTATATTATTATACAGCAAATTCTTACTCTGGAATCTGAAAATCTCTGGAGGTGGAACTAATCTATAGCTATAATAATACTCATAGTCCTGTTCCAGTAGCTTAAATCTGGCACTGAATAATACAAACATTTACAGAAGAAATATGTAGCAATAGCCTTTCCTGTACATGCTAACATTAGAACCCAGACAAGCTTTGAAATGATAGCACTGAAGTATACAATCCAGAGCACAAGAAAGATGAGATAAAATATGCCTTTCAATATTTTTTGAAAAGGCTATTATTTATTATTGAAAATTTAAGATTAACAGATTGATAATGTATTTGCCTTCAGAACATATAGTGTGTGTAGCTCCATATCTTAACATGGAAAACAAGTCTGATTTTATTAGAGATGAAAAACAAATTACAGTTCCTTCTTCAGGCAGTATGCTACAACTCTTGCTCATCAAAACTGGTAATTATTCATCTAAGAACGCTTGAAATATCACTGACAGATCAACTTAATACCACTATCAATTCATAATTCTAAGCAGAAAAGTTCAAGAAGCACCACATGGGGCAATAACAGAAAACCAGAGACACTGGGGATATGTCTCATTTATTCCCATCTGTTGCAGAACGCTTTTATCCTGAGGCATGCACATTCATCTTTCTGCTCCTAAAAAATAATTCCTATAGTCTTTCACTCTCCGTTTTGTTGGTCTCCAACAGAAATTTTCCACCACCAGGGTGAGGAAGCCCCACCAAGCCCATGTGGCCCCCACAGGACCCTGAACATCCCATGAGCTGGACCAACTCTGGAACCAGGACTGGTGATCTCTTGCTCTCCCCCATTTTCTCTCTTTCTTTTCATCTCACCTCTTTATCCAAAACCCACTGCCCCTTCCTTACACAGTAGACAGGGACTAACATACCAAATTCCATGCCAAATCTGTGATCTACTACTAAAACTTGTGAGGTTTAGCAGACCCTGACTTTTCTAATTCCTTTCAGTCATGAGTATTTATGAATTTTGGGTGCTCCCTTTCCCTTAAGGGTGGGACCTCACATCATGGCATTTCACTTATAGATCATTTAGATTTAAAATGCTACAAATCACTGCAATTCATTACAGCATTGCTGGCTTCTAGACTGGCTTCACAATAAATACTATAATGCCTGCATTTTACTAATTAGTAAAAAAAAAATTAAATACTGCTCTCAATGAAATTTATTGTTTGACACTTACAATGAATTAACAGAATCTTTCTCAAGCTTCAGAGTCTGAAATATGTTTGCTCCTCAAAAAGTATCTGAAGTTGTATTACTAAATGCTCAGCTATACCACACTCAATCTATGTATTTGGCATGCATTGCAGAAGTAGCAGTAATTACAGAAATAATCAGAATGCTTATTTATTCCAATTAACATACAAACACTGCCAAGTTCCTTGTTTAGCTGAAAGCAAAATTGCAGTTTAGACATCTCACAGTGTATTGCAAGTAAGGAAACAAAATTTCTTTCTAAGCATTTGTTTGATTATTTCTCTTTAGAAAATTAGGCTTTTGATGGCCAGCACATATTTATATACATACATGAATTTTTAATATAAGCATACATGTTTTCAAACACACACATGTATGTATATGTACATACACATGATGTATATATATGTACATACACATGTACACACAAATATATACAAAAATATATGTAGGCCTAAGTTTAGGCTTTCCTTTCTTTTTTTAAGACATTTTTTACAGGTTTTCAAATATGAACCCTTTGAATGTTTTCAATCTAGAACGCCAAGGAATACCCTTCTTTACACTTTTATTTCTCTGAAGACGCATAATGTCAGACACTATAATTGTACAAAATAATTTTTATATGACTCCAACATCTAAGAAGTTACATGAAACGTGGAGCTGTTTCTGCATTCCTTGTTCTCTGCCTTCCTTTAAATGCAGAAAATAATTTTTTTTTTCTTTTTCATTACATAAAATTCTGATACGATCTTGCTGGTTTTTCAGCTACAGAAAACAAACATGGAGTGTTCAAATCAACAAAGAAAGGCAAGCAGGACTGAAAAGCCTATTTATTGGACTCCATATTTACATTTTATGTTTCATTTTTATGTTCTGCTGTGCAGATCATTAAATATAACACAGAAAAATGGTTTAAAACTTTGCTAATTTATATTTCAGGAAATATTTACCAGGATTTATCACTCAAGAACAATGTTCTCTTGTTCTCTTTGTTGCAAGTCAGACTTTTTATAATCATGATAGCAGTTCATTAGATAGTCTTTTACTCTTTAATTCAGCTTTCTATTAAGTGTGTAAAAAGCAAGGTTCATTCTTTTGGAAATGACTGTTTTGCAGTGATTCTAACTAAAATAATTTTACATGAAATTAAACAAGATTCTTTACTTCCGCCCTTCAAAGGGTGGAAATATTCTTTAACTCTTGTTTCTCAATTTTCTCCGAGAACTATGAAATTGAGATGAAAAATCAAAGGACTCCCTAAATAATCTTTCTAAAAACTAAAAGAAAGGAGAGAGGACAGAGAACAAAAGACAGAGAAAGAAAAATATGTGAAAACATAGGAAAGAAAAAAATATACTTCTGAATTGTGTGTTAGAAACAACCTTAAATAAAATTTCTACAGCATCAGTTTTAAAACAAAAATTCTACTTAATTCTCATACAATTTTGTGAAGATATGGATGATAAAATATTTCCTCCCTCAACATTTTAACTCAGATGTCATGCTGAATTGGTATCAAAATTAGAAAATATAAAAATTTAAAACAACAAAAGCCCCAAGCTCACTAACAGTGAAGTGAGTAAAATGCATAAACCCCAAAACTTTCCTAAATGAAAGTAAGAGTCTTGCAAGATGCCACTATGCCTAAGATTGCCAGACACACCTGCATGGGCAATGGACGAGAATTTCTTTTCCCTCTTAAGTAGGTTTTCCCTCTAAACTGAAGATCTTTCTGCTCTGGGAACAGCTCTTGAATCTCACACAGATCAAGTATTGCTGATATTTACTGGCTGTCATCTTCTCTAACAATTTTATATTAAATATAGAATTATCTATTCTTTTCAAAATCTTCCTGGAACACACTGGAGAAAATTCTCTATTTCCAAAAACATAATTTATCTTTTTTATCATGGTAAGAGTCAAAATTCATAAGGAAGAGATATACAGCTTCTCAGGAGACAATTTAATTCACCAAGCTGCAAGATTTTCTGCTGGTTAGGGACTACAGAATTTGAATTACAATATTACTCCAGCAACTTTTTAAGAGTTTTTCCTGACTGTTACTTTTTCATACTATTAGCAGTTAGTCTTTCAGAGAGAAATGTTAAAACGAAACACAGAGATAAAGAACACTAGAAGGTAAACTGAAAATTTATTATGCTCAAATAATTAATGCTTCCTCTGCTATCATTATTATTGTCCATATAATGCCTTAAGTGGGCACTGAATCTTATATTTCATGTATAATCAAAGTCTCAGCATAATAGGCAAGGCTGCACTTCACAGTTTTATGGCATTTGGACTCAAGTTTCAACATTGCTTTCCAGGTTGTGGTCAATAAGACATAGTACAAAAGCCTGCCCTTCCAAAACACAGGCCAAGATGCTTTTAAAAATGTATTTATTTTTCAGTAGGAGTAAGGAGAGAAGATGTGGAGACACTAAAGTCCTCACTAATGTTCTCTCTAAGCTACTGAGATCTTAATTCATGCAAGAGAAGAGTTCTGATGAATGGCATAGTTATCTCCAGCTTTAGAAGAATGTAATGAAGATAAATATTTGAAACTTCTCTGCACTGCAGTAGCTTAGGCTTCTCTCACTGTCACATTTCACTTTAAGGAGCTTAGGTATCAAAGGAAAGACTGAGAAATGTGGCCTGGAGACATCTTCATTTATTTAGTGGGAATTGATGACCCAACAGACTATTTTGAGCTGAAAGCAGCAGGTCAATACATATTGCTAGTCAGGGCTAAGTATCCAAAGCAGAGTGTTTGAATGGTAATATGGCAGGCACATAAATGATAAGCAAAAAGTGGTAATTGCTTTCTGATCTGCACTGTATTAAGAACTGGAAAAAAAACCAAACCAAAACCCTAATCCTTCTCTTAAAATTAGTGATATTAAGCAAATAATAACAACCAAAATTCAAAAGTGAGGATCTATTTAACACTTTCAGCTGAGCTGCATGAACACATAACATACTCTCACATTTTTCCTTATGACACTTAATTTCCTTTGGAAAAGCCTGCTTAAATGCTTAGTTTAAAGGTAACATAATTTAAAATGTCAAAATATCTGAGTATAAATTTGAAGATTAACCTTAACATCATAAAACCTAAAGAACCAAGAGTATATCAGAATATTAAATCTGCCAAGTTATAGAAGCTCTTCTCCAATGTATGATCTTAAAAAAAAAATTCAGACTAATGACCCCTGGGGGATACTACTGGTGCCCAGACTCCAGCCAGACTTTGTGCCACTGACTATAACCCTTTGAGCCTGACAGTTCAGCCTAATTTCAGTCATTCTCATTGGGCTCTTAACTGGCCTGTACTTCAGTTTGGTTATGAGGATGTTGCAGCAGGATGTTGAAGGCCTTGCCCAAGATGAGATAAACAACATCCATGCTCTCTCTCTATCCATGCTGGCCCTGTCATCATGGAGGGCTTTCAGATTGATCCAGCATCATGATTTTCCCTTTGTAAATTCATGAAAAAAATGTTCCTATACTTTGTATGTTTGTTATTTACTCCATCAGGATCCCAAAAGACAAGATGAGGTTGACTGGCTTTGTACCTTCTTGGATTGACACTTGATGGGAATGACATCTCTTTCAAACTTTTCCCCTGATCATCATGACCTTTCCAAGGTTAGTGAATGTGACCTTGCAATGACATTGGCCAGCTCTCCCAGCACTTGGTGAGCCCCATTGGGCCCCCTGGGCTTGTGTTTGTCCAGTGGCTCGCTAATCTGATCCTCCTCCACCAAGGCTAAATCTTTCTTTTTTCAGACTTCCCCATTCACCTCAGGGTCCTGGGATTGCTCAGTGCCCAATATTAACCAGTAAAGACCAAGGTAAAAAAGAAGGCATTGAATCCCTCAGGTTTTTTTCTGCCTTATTTGGCAGAAAGAACAGCACAGGAACAGACACCAATTCATTCTGAGGCAGCAAAAGCAAAACAAGCAAGAGGAAAGTGAACACTAAAACAGAGGATTCAAAGAGATATTGAGACAGGTCATCTCTGAAAAAAAACAGTGTAAGACTGCACAACTAAAAGCTTTCATAAGGCAAAGGCATAACAGTAAAACTATGAATGTCACAATATTTCAGACTTTTCTTTTTTTTGGATTATTAGATCTTTGCCAATGCTCATTTATGTAGTTTTGAGAGAGGAATTAAATAGAAGCAAAAGAAGAGGACGTGTGCATACATCAAGTTATTTCTGTATGCCCTATAGGAAAGAGAATACAGAACTCATGAACCAAAACACCTATAAAGAAGTTGATAAAGCAAGGCAGTATCTATAACTTCCCATATGCAGGAAGTATAGTTAAACTCTGCCTTCTCATTTCAATCTTGCACTTCTCTGAAAGCAGGAAAGCGTAATTAAGTGAAACTGTAGGCAAGAACTGTAATGCAGATAAATGTCCCCAGGCAGTAACTACAGAATTCATCTTCACCTGTGACCCAGAGTCAAAGCTACAACCAGGCTTGCACTAATGAATACATCAACCTAGTGAGTTATCTGTACTGACAGCATGATTTAGCAGAAGTTATTATTATTTTTTGAGAACACCAATATCATAATTAATTTGTTCTTTTTGGGTGCCAATTTTGCGGAGCCTTTAGAATGAAATAATTGCAAAAAACCCTATTTTACATTTGCTGATAACTATATGATGACTTAATAAAAACAGACCCCTCTTTTTCTATTATAATTCATTACATACTCCTATGCAACTAAAATTACACTTTCAATAATTGACTCCTTAAAATTCATCCTTAGTACACTTGGACACCTGCAGCTTTTTTGTCTGGTAACATCCACTAGATTTGCACTTTAGGATTCAGATTCACTCTTCTCACCTTTAGAGATTATAACTCAGTTAAAAGTTTAATGTTAAATAAGATGTATTTTGGCACTCAGACTCTCCCCACTGGGCTCCCACAGACCAGAACAAGGCCAGCCACATCTCAACACCCAGGTATTACTGGAGCCTGCAATGCAGAGAACAGACAGATGGGGATGGGGAATATCTCCATTCAGTATTTAGTGAGAACAATCCTGGCCAGACAGAGCCATTCTCTCTTCAAGTTGTCATCTACACAAAGGGGGCTCAGAAAAGCCCAGCAGAGCAGTGCTTGCAGCTGTAAGGAAGCTCCACTAAAGCAGGCACAGATAATAAAAAATAATACACTGAAAATACACCTACTCCTGCAGGGTATGTTATTTAGCTGGGGAGCTCTCTGAATTAATCATATGATCAGACCCAAATTACACAAAGACAGCTGGAAATTTATTTCTGTTAGATGCAGGAGGTAGAGACTAACATTTCAATCTTACCAGCAGAAGTATGCAACATATCTGAGAATAGCCATTATAATTTGTTTCTACACAGTAAATGAGAAAAACAAAGGGACACTCAAAGCATATGCAAGACAGAGATTCTGCCCAAATGAGACTTATGGAAGATGACATGCAAATAGATTATCCATAATTCAGACAGGTCAAAAATCACTTGAGGCAAAAATGACACCAGACAATTGTTTCCATATGTGGCTTATGAGCCATTCTGGAGGTCATCCCTGCCTACCACCAGACTGGCCTTCCTTGGTGTTCACCACACACCTTAAATTACTGCTGAAAAAGGCAATGAAGTTAGGCTCAAGAAGCAAAACGGAAAAATCATGAAAGAAAACAGAAGTAATAATTACTAGTGGTTGAACAGTTTTATCAAATTTGAATACCAGAATTGCCTAGACCAGTCTTAAATGGAAAAGCTAATATTATCTAACCTTACTTAAGCTGTCATGAGAGTCAACCTGCCCTTGCAAGCAGGACAAGATTCATAATCTGGAACCTTGATCTCTACTGCCTTCCCAAATGCCATTGAATAAAGGATATACAAAAATATTCTAAAAATTCTGAAAAGCTAGCTCTCATACACACCACTATAAGCACAAATAGTAACAAATGTGTGTGACTATAAACAGGAAAATTAAGATAATCTAATTACTGTTAGCACTCCCTGAAAACATTAACGGAAAGAAAAGTGAGAAGGTTCACATGACCCTTCATGCCTAGTTAAAAACTATAAGAATACACAGAAGATCCATCATGAACAGTGCTAATCAAAAGATGCTGATCTTGGAACACAGAAACACAAGGAAAGGAAATACATATGGGTAGGCAATAACTTATACCAAAAAAATACTTTCAGTGGCAAGTTGACACAATATCTCTATGAACAACTATTGCAAAGGTCTACAAAAGGAGTATTAGAAGAAGGAACACAGTGAAAGAATTCTCACCTCTTTGATTATCTTTCCACACAATTTTTCTATTTTTCTCATAATGTTTATTCAACCAGATGAGGACGGCTCGTTCATATCGAGAGTATATATTACTGCATAAAGGTTCTGATTTTATTCCTGGCATGTTCTGCAGGCTTTCCAAGCTCGATGGGTCAGGAACAACACGGGAAGAAACACGTGGAAGAACAAACACCTGGAATGATAAGAAGTGTTTTAAAGCATGAACTGTAAAAAGAATTTCGAGCTGACAGATAAAGAAAAAAACAAACCCTTCAAACTCAAAAGATTTTCTAATTTAGAAAAGGTTTAGGAGATTGCACATTAGCACCCACATAACCACTACACAGGATGGTGAAAGGTCTCAAGAACAAGAGAAATGAGAAGCAGCTGAAATCACTTGGTTTGTTCAGTTTGGAGAAAGCTGAAGAGTGACCTCAGCACAGTCTAAAACTTCCTCAAGGAGGGCAGAGGAGAGGGAGGTGCCCATCTCCTCTCTCTGATGATCAGCAATACGGACACAAGGAAACAGAATGAGGCTGCAACAGAGGAAGCTGGATCTTAGAAAAAGGTTCTGCACTCAGTGGGTGGTCAGTCACCAGACCAGGGAAGTGACCATAGCATCGAGTCAGTCAGAGCTCAGGATGCATCTGGAGAATGCTCTTAGTCATATGGTTTAGTTTGGGTAGTCCTGTGAGGAGCTTGGAGTTGGACTCGATGCTCCTTATGGGTCCCTTCCAACTTGAGATATCCTCTGATTCTGAATATTTCTTGTTTCCAACTTTTCTCCAAGTTTTGATGAACCCTGTGAAATCATTTGGTCATCTGTATTCCAAGAATTACTGTGCATATTCTATCCAAAGCACTAATTGCTGAACTACTTACACTGATGTTCAGTGCAATCCATAGACAACATTCAAATTGTACTTTTCATGACTCAGTTGTTTATTTAAGTCCAAATTACACTGACTCTTTCTCCTGAAAAGATTCACATTAAAGGCCTAAAATAAACTTCAGAATGAAATTGGTTTTCTGGGCTGCAAGTGCACATGGCTGGCTCATGTCCAGCCTCCCCTCCACCAGCACCTCCAAGTCCTTCTTGGTAGAGCTGCTGATCTGTTCATCCCCCAGCCTGGATTGATACTGAAGGTTTCCTTGACCTGACTGATATAAAACCTGATTGAATCAAGGCATTTCAAGATACTTATTTTTTAGGGTTTTTTCTCATCAGGAAAAGAAAAATCAAAGCCCAAACAATACAACATACATGCACACTATTAATTTTGGTGGGGTTTTGCTCTGTGCTAATCTGTCATATACCTCTGAATACTACAGCAAATTGAAAGAGCAGCAAAGTAACTTTCTTTCTGGTCATTATGAGTGCATTTGTTCACATCAATGTTCCCATGTGTTCTTAGGCCATCTGTCTCAGCCCATGCACACGTACTGTTTCATCTCTGTTCCTCTCTCAGCGATTTTTCTCCTTGTTTTATTCTGGATCAACTCAACATCTCTGTTACATACCTTCTTTAATATAATTTTTGCTAGTTTTTATTATGATTTTCCAATCAATAATCACATAATCAGAGAAGAGTTTGAAGGCAGGTCTGGAGATTGCCTGCTCCAAGAACAATCAGTTAGAATGCTTTGCCAGGATCATGTTAAGTTGGGTTTTGGACACATCCAGTAAAAATAAAATTGAACAAAATTTGAGACATCTATACAGACCAAATTGATCATATTTTAAAAGGAATAGGAATTATAAAAAACTGCTTAGCTGTTTAAAAATTCCATTCTAATGTAAGACAATAAATACTACAGTTACGTATCTAGGCAATTATAGTGAAAAGGGCTTCTAAGCAGCGTAAAACAAAAGTTTTACAATTAAACAATTCTTTATTTGCAATAATATTTCTATAACATATAATTCTTCAAAATACAGACTGTTCTAATATAACATTTCCCAGTTGGAACTTATTAACACA
>VZTZ01030501.1:12607-23495 GCA_013400955.1 Drymodes brunneopygia
ACAGGCAGGGGGAGGGGGGAGGGATGGGATGAGACAGGGATGGGACACAAATAGGGATCGATTAGGTGTGGGGGCAGGATGGGATGGGATGGGAAAAAGAATAGGGATAGGATGGGACAAGGATGGGTACACAGGGACAGGAACGGATGGGATAGGGACACAATGGAATGGACAGGGTGTGTGAACAGAGGTGGATAGTGACAGGAAGGGACAGGAACAGAATGGGAACTAGATAGGATACGGATGACAATTTGATGGGACAAGGATGGGAACAGGGATGTGAACAAGAGTGGTGATGGTCCAGCAATGGGGACAGAACAGGGGTAGGGACAAGGACACTCTAGGGGGCTGTGCTGGGAGGTGGCCCTGGGGGACAGGGGTGTGACACTGGGGCCACAGGAGCTACTCACAGGTCAAAACGCAGGTTCTGCCGCTCCTCAAAGCAATAATCGAGGACAAACTTGTGCAGGAAGTCAGGATTCAGGGAATTGTCGATGACCTCGGTCCGACCAAACTGGGGGATGTGGGGACACCGGGGATAGTGGGGTGACAGGAAAACATGGGGTGGGGACAGGGCCATGGAGACACAGGGGCATGGGGATGTGGTGATACGGACACAAGGACATGGGGATATAGAGATGCAGAGACATAGGAGCATAGGGATGGGAACATGGGAAAACAGGACATGGGCACACGAGAACAATAGGCATGGCGGGTGGGGATACAGGGATATGGGGACAGACACAGGGACATGGGCACACGGGGACATGGGAATGTGGTGATTTGGGCACAGGGGTATGGGGACATGGAGATGCAGGGACGTGGGGGCATAGGAATGGGGACATGAGGATATGGGAACACAGGGACATGTGAACACAGGACAGGAAAATGGGGGCATGGGAATGAGGGTGGGGACATGGGCATGGGGGCAGTGGTATATGAGAATGTGGACATGGGGACATACAGATATGGGGACACGGAGACATGAGAATGTGGACATAGGGTTGGGGACATGGGAACATGAGGATACGGGGACACAGCAACATGGGGACACAAGGACATGAGAACATGTAGGCGTGAGATTGGGGACATGTGGACACATGTGGGCGGAGGAGGCGAGGCAAGGGTGGGCAGCGGGCCCGGGCCGGGGCACGTGTGGGGACACGCGTGGGAAAGGGGCAGGCAGGGGCGGGGCGGGCCCAGGTGCCGCTTTGTGCCGCGGGGCCGCCCCCACCCCCTCACCCCACCCTCCGCTCATTACCCCGCAATTAACACCCTGTTAATTTCAGGGGGCCAGGGCCTGGCTGCGTGCCGACAGCTGATTGGCTGGCTGCCCGGCACCTCCACACACTCCCTAGATCCCCAGGATGCTGGTTGGCTTATCGCTGTGCCCCCGGGCACTGATTGGATGGCTGCTACAGCCCAGGATGCTCATTGTCCAGGTGCTGCACCCCAAGACGCTGATTGCTCACTGGCAACTGGCCAACTGATTGGCACCCCATCACACTGATTGACCAGTTGGCCAATACCCCAACATGCTGATTGGCCAGAATTTGACTTGTTGATTGGTCACCTGCCCAGCACCCCAACACCCTGATTGGCCAGTTGGCCATCACCCCAACATGCTGATAGGCCAGAATCTTACATGCTGCTTGGCTGGCTGCCATTACCCCTGACATGCTGATTGGCTATCTGGTTGGCACACACATATGCTGATTCGTCATTGTCCCAACATGCTGATGATTGCTTGGCCAGCCAGCACCCCAACATCCTGATTGGCTGGCTGAGTGCACCCTAGCATGCCAATTGGTCAGCTGAGCACAGCCCAATATGCTGATTGGCTGCCCCCACCAACTGGGTCACTCACCTCCTGCCATTGGTGGCTGCCAGGATGCTGCGTGTACAGCACACAGACTGCAGGGGGAGGGGTCAGGGGGGGTAGGCACCCCCAGAGACCCACCAAAACACCCCAGAGACCCCCAAAACTGTTAGAGACATCAACATTCCCAGAGAGTCCCAAAACTCCCCAGAGACTCCCCAAACACCTCAGAGGCTCCCCAAATCCCCCAGAGACCGCCAAAACCCCCCCAGAGCACCCAAAACCCCCAGAGAACCCAACACTCCCCAGAGCTCCCAACATCCCCAGAATCCTCCAAAATGTCCTCAAGAGCCCCAAAACCTCATAGAATCACAACACTCCCAGAGAGCTCCCAAAACACCTCAGAGACCCCCCCAACCCCCAGAGACTCCCAAGACCCCCAGAGATCTAAAGTGAGCCCACAACACCTTCCAGAGAACCCAAAACCCCCAGAAACCCCAAGCCCCCCAGAGACTCCCCAAAACACCTAAAAGCCAAAACACCCCCAGAGACCCTAAAATAAACTCCAACCCCCCTGCCCCACTCACGCGGGTCCGACTTGGAGAAGGTGTCCCTGTCCAGGAGCTGCCTGGGGAGCAGGGGGGAGTGAGAGTGAGTGTGCATGTGTGTGTGTGTGTGTGTGAATGTGAGCACCTGGCTGTGTCTGTGACTGTGTGTACCCCTTATATGGTCAGATGTGTCCCAGAACACACGTTGGGGTGTACAGACCCCACAGGGTGCACAGCATGACACGTATTAAAGTGTCATGTGTCAGGGGCCCCAGTATGTGTCAGGACACCAAAGCAGGACCTCAGGTTGCAGAGGGAGGGTCGTGCCCAGTTGTGTGACACGTGGCAGGGTATGCGCAGCAAGGTGTGCCCCAGGACGTGCAAAACATGACTGACACATGTTGGGGGGGCCATGAGCTGGGGGCCTCAATCATGTGTCAGGGTGCACAGCAGGGTGTCGGTGAGCACAGCCAGGTGTTGGTGAGCATGGCTGNGACACAGGGACATGGGCACACGGGGACATGGGAATGTGGTGATTTGGGCACAGGGGTATGGGGACATGGAGATGCAGGGACGTGGGGGCATAGGAATGGGGACATGAGGATATGGGAACACAGGGACATGTGAACACAGGACAGGAAAATGGGGGCATGGGAATGAGGGTGGGGACATGGGCATGGGGGCAGTGGTATATGAGAATGTGGACATGGGGACATACAGATATGGGGACACGGAGACATGAGAATGTGGACATAGGGTTGGGGACATGGGAACATGAGGATACGGGGACACAGCAACATGGGGACACAAGGACATGAGAACATGTAGGCGTGAGATTGGGGACATGTGGACACATGTGGGCGGAGGAGGCGAGGCAAGGGTGGGCAGCGGGCCCGGGCCGGGGCACGTGTGGGGACACGCGTGGGAAAGGGGCAGGCAGGGGCGGGGCGGGCCCAGGTGCCGCTTTGTGCCGCGGGGCCGCCCCCACCCCCTCACCCCACCCTCCGCTCATTACCCCGCAATTAACACCCTGTTAATTTCAGGGGGCCAGGGCCTGGCTGCGTGCCGACAGCTGATTGGCTGGCTGCCCGGCACCTCCACACACTCCCTAGATCCCCAGGATGCTGGTTGGCTTATCGCTGTGCCCCCGGGCACTGATTGGATGGCTGCTACAGCCCAGGATGCTCATTGTCCAGGTGCTGCACCCCAAGACGCTGATTGCTCACTGGCAACTGGCCAACTGATTGGCACCCCATCACACTGATTGACCAGTTGGCCAATACCCCAACATGCTGATTGGCCAGAATTTGACTTGTTGATTGGTCACCTGCCCAGCACCCCAACACCCTGATTGGCCAGTTGGCCATCACCCCAACATGCTGATAGGCCAGAATCTTACATGCTGCTTGGCTGGCTGCCATTACCCCTGACATGCTGATTGGCTATCTGGTTGGCACACACATATGCTGATTCGTCATTGTCCCAACATGCTGATGATTGCTTGGCCAGCCAGCACCCCAACATCCTGATTGGCTGGCTGAGTGCACCCTAGCATGCCAATTGGTCAGCTGAGCACAGCCCAATATGCTGATTGGCTGCCCCCACCAACTGGGTCACTCACCTCCTGCCATTGGTGGCTGCCAGGATGCTGCGTGTACAGCACACAGACTGCAGGGGGAGGGGTCAGGGGGGGTAGGCACCCCCAGAGACCCACCAAAACACCCCAGAGACCCCCAAAACTGTTAGAGACATCAACATTCCCAGAGAGTCCCAAAACTCCCCAGAGACTCCCCAAACACCTCAGAGGCTCCCCAAATCCCCCAGAGACCGCCAAAACCCCCCCAGAGCACCCAAAACCCCCAGAGAACCCAACACTCCCCAGAGCTCCCAACATCCCCAGAATCCTCCAAAATGTCCTCAAGAGCCCCAAAACCTCATAGAATCACAACACTCCCAGAGAGCTCCCAAAACACCTCAGAGACCCCCCCAACCCCCAGAGACTCCCAAGACCCCCAGAGATCTAAAGTGAGCCCACAACACCTTCCAGAGAACCCAAAACCCCCAGAAACCCCAAGCCCCCCAGAGACTCCCCAAAACACCTAAAAGCCAAAACACCCCCAGAGACCCTAAAATAAACTCCAACCCCCCTGCCCCACTCACGCGGGTCCGACTTGGAGAAGGTGTCCCTGTCCAGGAGCTGCCTGGGGAGCAGGGGGGAGTGAGAGTGAGTGTGCATGTGTGTGTGTGTGTGTGTGAATGTGAGCACCTGGCTGTGTCTGTGACTGTGTGTACCCCTTATATGGTCAGATGTGTCCCAGAACACACGTTGGGGTGTACAGACCCCACAGGGTGCACAGCATGACACGTATTAAAGTGTCATGTGTCAGGGGCCCCAGTATGTGTCAGGACACCAAAGCAGGACCTCAGGTTGCAGAGGGAGGGTCGTGCCCAGTTGTGTGACACGTGGCAGGGTATGCGCAGCAAGGTGTGCCCCAGGACGTGCAAAACATGACTGACACATGTTGGGGGGGCCATGAGCTGGGGGCCTCAATCATGTGTCAGGGTGCACAGCAGGGTGTCGGTGAGCACAGCCAGGTGTTGGTGAGCATGGCTGGGTGTTGGGGTGCACTGCCAGATGTGCCCCAAAATACACGTTGGGGTGCACAGATACATCTGCACAAGGTGCACAGCATGACATATGTTAGAGTGCTATGTGTCAGGGGCACATATGTCAGGACACCAAAGCAGGACCTCAGGTTGCAGAGGGAGGGTACAGGGGCTGCAAGGTGGGCAGGGGGTACAGGGGATGTAGATGGTGGCAGTGCGGCCCAGGGATTCAGGGGTTTCAGGGTGGGCAAGGGGTACAGGGGGTGCAGGGGATACAGGGTCCAACCTGACCCCCCTGCATCCCCAGAATCCCCCAAACCTGAGCCCCCTGATCCCCAGTCCCAGAGACCCCCAAATGCCCCCCTGTGCTCCCCACTCCCCTCAGTGCCCCGCACCGTCAGCACCCTTGGCTCACCCAGTGCCCCTCCGTCCCCATACGCAACAGTCCCTGTGCTTCCCCATGCTCCCCAATGCCTCCCAGCACATTCCGGTGTCTCCCAGTGCCTCCTAGTGTATTTCAGTGCCTCCAGCATCAGCTGCCTTGCTCCCCAGTGTCTCCCCGTGCCTCCCAGCGCTCTACAATGCCGACTACTCTCCGTTCCCTAGTGTCTACCGGCGCCTTCCAGGGCATCTCAGCAAATTCCAGTTCATCCCAGCAATTCACACCACCAACTGCTCCCACTCTCCGGTGCATTCCACTGCCTCCCAGTGCATCCCAGGGGATCTCAGCGCATCACAGTGCACCCCAGCACCCTTCCATGCCAGCTGCTGCGGCACTCCAGTGCTTCCCAATGCCTTCCAGTGCATCTCATTGCATTCCAGTGCAACCCAGTGCCCTAAAACGCTAGCTGCTCTCAACTCTCCAATGCTTCCCAGTGTATCCCAGGGTCTCCCATTACACCCCAGCACCCTCCAAAGCCGACTGCCGCCGCCCCCCAGTGCTTCCCAGTGCCCCTCTGTGCCTCCCAGCACTCTCCAACGGCAGCTACCCCTACACCACAGTGCAACCCAGTATCTCCCAGCACCTTCCAACGCCAGCTGCCGCTGCTCCCCAGTGCCTCCCAGCGCCTTCCCGCGCCCCCGCCGCCCAGTGCCGGCTCCCGCCACCGCCCCGCTACCTGCAGGACACCGTGAGCTCCACGCGGGTGGCCGGGACGGGACTGGGGCCGGTAGCCGGTTCCGGGGCGCCCAAGCCCGCCATAACCCGGGCTCCGTCGCTGCCTCGACACCGGCACCGGGATCGCGATCGGGATCGGCTCCGCCCCGAGACCGCCCTTGGCACCGCCCGCAGCTACCGGCACCGGCCCCGGCCCCGCACCAAGGGACTGCCCCGGGGTCTTCTTCGGGACCGCCAGCGGGGAGACCGAGACCAGTTCGGAACCGCCCCCAGATCCCCGGTACCGCTTTCGGGATCGCCCCCGGGGCCGCCTCCCCTTTCCCGGTACCGCCACGGACCCCCGATATTGCCCCCGGGATCGCCCCGAAATTTTCGGGATCACACCCCGCTTCCTGGGATCTACCCTGGCACCGCCTCCGGGCCTGCTTCTAAATCCCCGGTACGTCCCGGACCCGCGGGACCGCTCCGGTTCCGCCCCGGAATCGCCCCCAGATGTCCGGGATGGCCCCCTGCATCATCCCCAGAGCCGCCTCCATAGCCCAGTTCCCCCCTGGAAGCCCGGTACTATCCCCGGGATCCCACCCAGATTCCCAGGATCGCTCCGGGATCAATGCCAAATCCCCGGTACTTCCCCTGGCCACCGGCACCTCCCCCGCATCGCCCGCGAGGCCGCCTCCCCATTCCCGGTACCGTCCCGGAATCCCCGGTACTGTCCCCAGAATAGCCCTCAGATCCCCGGCATCACCCCTAGAGCCCCCGGTATCACCCTCAGACGCCCGGTGCCGCTCCCCGCATCGCCCCCAGTGCTGCCTCCCTATCCCCAGTGCCCACGGACGTGGCTACCAAGGATCAGCCCCGAGATCGCCCCGAGACCACCCCGAGACCACCGCTACTGCCTTGGGATTGCCCCCGAGGCTGACTCCATACCTCGGTACACCATGGACCATTGGTATCGGCCCTGGGATCACCTCCAGACCGGACCACCGGTGCCCCCTCCCCGGTAACTCCAGCACTCCTCCGGTACTTCTAGTGCGCCCCCCCGTGCCACGGTGACACTCTCGATACCACCCACTTCACAAGATGAGCCCCCAAGCCCCCTAGTTCCCCCTTAGTCAGAACCTTCCCAGTATCTCCACAGTCCCACCAACTGCAGACACAGAGTCCTCCAGTCCTCTGCTATCCCCCCAGCAGCTCCCAGTATCACCCCTACACCATTCCCAGTAACACCCAGCAGTTCCCAGTACTGTCCCAGGTCCTGCACTGGACGCCAGGGTGGTGGCATCGAGAGCCAGAGGGGACACCCAGTGCTGGGGGGATTAGTGCTGGGAGGGAACCCAGTGTGTGCTGGCATGAGGACCCCACTGCTGCATGGGAAGCCCACTCTGGGGGGACAGCACCAACCCCCCCATTCCACCCAAAGCTCAGTGATCCAACAGGTCCATGGTGGGGGGACACTCTAAGGGGTCCCAGGAAACTTTGAGGACACACAGACACAACAAAGTAGCAGTAAATTTGGGTCTCTGGCACCCACTTTGCACCCCCAGGAACTGGGGCCACTAGCAGCTTCATGTCCCCAGGGAGAGACACGCACCCCTGCAAGGGCACCCACAAACTCCTTTTGGGGGGGGGGCTCACAACCTCCCTCACCCCCACCATGCCAAAAATACCTCCCCCATCTCCCCCTAAAACCACCACTCTGGGGGGGAATCCACCACATCCAACCTCCTTTATTACAAATGAGCAGTACAATTTGAAGGGATGGCACCCCACACCCCTTATCCCGAGGGATACGCCTTGATGACCTTGACATCATCAAGGGGTCGGTCCTGGGAGTTGGTCTCCACCATGGCTAGGCGCCCCAGCACCCCCATTCCTTGGCACACCCTCCCGAAAATGCTGTGCTTCCCATCCAGCCACTGTGCCGGGCCCAGTGTCAGAAAAAATTGGCTTCCATTGGTGTCTGGCCCTGCATTGGCCATTGCCAGGATCCCGGCACCTGTGAGACATGGGGACAAGTCACCTCACGTATGGGGATATAGGGGACATGCCACCCCACAGCTAAGGTCCCAGCATGATAGGGGACATGTCATCCCATGGGGGATGTCATCTCATGGCCAAGATCCTGGTATCATGGGAAACCTGTCACCCCAAGACTGGGATGCTGGAGGGCTTCATCCTATGGCTGCAATCCTTGGGACATGTCACTCCATGGCCAGGCTTCTCAGAAACCTCTGATGGAGGGGTCTCAGTGGACACCAGTAACAACTTGCTCCCATTGGTGTCCAGCTCCATACAGGCCATCACCAGGATCCCAGTGCCTGCAGGACATCGGCCAAGGGTCCTGGCACCCTGAGGGACATGCCATGCTATGGCCAAGGTCTTAGGGGACATGCCACTTCAGGGATGGTGTCCTGGGGGACATGGAGGACATGCCATTCCATGGATGGGGTCTCAAGGACATGTCATCCCAAGGCTGAGGTTCTGGTGCCATGGGGAAAATGTCACCCAATGGAGAGCTCTTAGGGGACATGAGGAAGAATTGACTCCTGTTGGTGTCCAGCCCCACAATGGCCATCGCCAGGATCCTGGTGTCTGTGGGACACAGGGACACACCACACCAGGAATGGGGAAATAGAGGAGAGGGCATCCCACGGCCAAGCTCCTGGGGGTCATGGATGGGGTTTTGGGAGACACAGAGGACTTGTCACCATACAGATGGGGTCCTGGGGGACAGGGGACACATGCCACCCCATGGCCAGGAGTCCTGGGAGTCATGTCACCCCATGGATGAGGACACAGGGGACATCCCATCCCACAGGTGTGTTCTCAGGGGTCCTACCCCCCTATAGGTAGGGTCCTGGGGGTCCCGGGGGTGCCCCTCCAGTGTTCTCTCAGTGCTGGCCCTGCTCACCAGTGAACTTCAGGTCAGGGTGCAGCTCATCCTCAAACTGTTTCCCGTAGATGGAGGCACCACCACGGCCTGCAGGGGGATTTGGGGGTCAGCAAGGACCCCTGGAACTGGGGAGGGTCCCAGGGATCTTTCAGGGGCCTGCACTCACCGGTACCCGTTGGGTCCCCTCCCTGTACCATGAAGTCCCTGATGATGCGGTGGAACTTGGTGCCGTTGTAGTACCCACGGCGGCTCAGCTCAGCGAAGTTCTTGCAGGTGCGGGGGGCGTGTTGCCAGTACAGTTCCAGCACGAGTGGGCCCATCCTGGGAATGGGAACACAGAGAATTGGAATGGGAAAGGCACCAGGAATGAGGAACAGTGTTGGGAATGAGAAAAGAAAATGGGGTCATCCCAAAGTGATACCCACATCCCCAACTTCAGACCAAAGCCAAGGGCTGTGTTGCCAGTGCAGCTCCAGCACCAGCAGGCTCATCCTGTGAATGGGAACAGCAGGAATGGGAACAGGAAGAGCACCAGGAATGGGAACTGGAGACAGGGTCATCACACTGTGACTCCCACACCCAGTTTCAGACCAAAGCTAGGGGCTTTGTCTGCCAGTACAGCTCCAACCCCTGAAGGCCCATCCTGAGAATGGGAAAACCAGGAACAGGAACGGCACTGGGAATGGAAACAGGAGATGGGGTCAGCTTGCTGTGAACTCTTCCACCTGTGGGGTCAGTTCTCACAGCTGCAGGGCAGGGTCATCCCACTGTGACTCCCAAACCCAGTTTCAGACCAGGGTCAGGGGGCTATGCTGTTAGTACAGCTCCAGCACCAGAAGGCCCATCCTGGGAATAGGAATGGGAACAGGCATGGGAAAGGTACCAGAAAACACCTCAACGTAATGCCCCCCCGCCCAGGGTCAGTCAGGGACAGGGACCACAGGGGTGAGAGGGGATGAGGGGCAATGGGGACCGCAGGTACTGGGGGATAATGGGACCCCGAGAGGACACGGATGGCTCTTGGTACCAGGGGAAACAACTGGGACTGGCTGGTTCTCTGCGGTACCGGGAGACACTGGGGCTAACGGGACACCACGGGATCACTGGAATCTGTCTGGTACTGCGGGGGCTGGAGGCTACGGACACCATGGGGGACAGCGCGAGGGGACTAGGGGATCTCTGGTTCCGGGGGAAAACCGGGATTGGTTGATACTGTGGGATAACGAAGCTGTCAGATTCCGGGAGACACTGGGAGCTTCGGAGCACCTGTGGAGTTCAGGGTCCGCCCCGCACCTGGGGCTCACGGACACCGGAGACTGCCCCGTACCGGGAGGACCGGGGACTCAGGAACACCGGGGGCTGCCCGGAAGCCGGGGAGGGGGGGAAGCGGACACCGATGTACTCCTGGTGCAGCGGAAGGGGAAGGGACCAGGGGTAGGTGGGGTCACCCGCGCCGGTGCCGGTACCGGGGCGAGGCCCTGCCCCTTACGTGGTCTCCATGGAAACGGTTGGCGGCTGCCAGGAGTCCGGTGGGACGGCAGCCATGCTGCGGCGGCACCAGTGGCGGAAGGACCCTGAGGCGCCGCGTTTCCGGGCCACGCCCCCAGCCAATAGGGGCGGGGTGCGGGAGAGGACGAGAGCTAATCAGCGAGGCGGAAGACGAGAAGACAGGCCAATCAGAGTGGCGACTTGAAGGGCGCAGACCAATCGAAACCCGGGGCGGGCGCACAGCGATTGAGCCGCAAGGGGAGGGGGAATTCGAACGAGACCACGCCCCCTATGCTAGGCCACGCCTCATCGGCGCGAGCGACGAGCGGGAGCCGGAGGCGGTGAGGTGGGGATGGGGGGGGGGAAAGGGTGGACAGGGGGCAGACCGGCAGACCGGGACCCCCGGATAGAGGGGG
>VZTZ01030507.1:0-17824 GCA_013400955.1 Drymodes brunneopygia
TGGAGAATCTCTGATGTTACAGGGTTCTCGTTGCTCTGTGGAGATGGGGGAGTCCGTTGGGCACACTGGCCTTTGTCCTGATCCACAAGCTATGAGAAAATGATGCTGTCAAAGAGAATGAGGCACGTGGAGAAAAGCATTTTACCGTATATGGGTATTGTAAGCAGGAAGGTTGAAATGACAGTAGAACCGAACAGCATTTTATTCTGATAAGAACAGTAGAGCAGAACATCTCAGACTTGTAGAAATACNTCTCAGACGTGGAGAAATACATAAAGGTTGTAAATTAGGCAAACAGAAGTCATGCAAAAGGCAGGCAGGATGCCAGCTCAGCTCTGCAAGGCTGACAAAGCATAAGTTCTGCTCTACAACAATGTTTGGCTTGCTCAAAAGCGCAGTTCGGTGTGGTGGTGGTCCAAGCCTCCAAAACCCTTTCCCCCCTAGAAGGCTTTGGATAAAGGAGCCCAAGGACTAAGACCCCCTAGGGTGGAGTTCAGAGTTGATAGCCCCAAAGAGGGGCTGACCTTCAAGTGGGCTGGCTGCCCTCTCATCATTTGCCTAGCCATCTGCCACTCTCCTGCCTGTTATCCCCTTGTTCCAGAATGTTCGTTGTTATTCAGTTCATAATTGTAGTATTCCCCTGTCAGCCTCTCCCTCTCCTCCCTTCTTCCTTCCCCATTGGCCCCTGTCCCTTTTCCCCTCCCTGGCTCCTCCCCTGTGCCCCTTCATGACTGATTGTTGCCCTCAGAATAAAGTCTGATGCACGCTGAGCATGCCTTTTGTCCCGGACGCCCAGACTGCTGTTAACTTCGTCGTTACTGTGTGTCTATTACTCCGGGTGAAAGATCCCTCCCTATAGCAGCACTCCGGCTCCATGGCCACAGTGTGGCTGCCTTCGCAGGAGGCACAGCCTGCGGCCAGATTTCATTGATCTCGACTGCAGTGAACCTGGTCAGGGACACTCACAGTAACCGCCGTTGGGCTGCTGACCGGACCCTGGCAGTCACCTGTCCAGCCCGCACAAGTGACAGTTGAGGATCAGCTACCCAAAAAGGGTATCAGACTTTTGGACAGACCCCAAAGGATCATGTAGGGACTGCTGATAGGGATGGCAACTATGTAAAATACAGTCACGTTGGGCTAGCTAGTGAATATGTAATCAGTGTCTGATAAAAAAATCTCTTTACTGGACACCTGGTGTAATCTACTAGAGGAAGGATCCCCTAAGTGCCTACACTGCAATGAAGAATTCCTGCTTTCTAATACTCAAAACTGTGTTACAAATTGTCTGTCTGGCTGATCTGAGTATCATTTTTGGCCAGTCAAATGGGACACTCTACCTGATCCCCTGTGGATCTGAGGGATCTCTGGAAGCCCTGGGACTTTTCTGGAGAAGAGCACCGACTCTTGGACCATTCTGAGACACAAGTAAGACCCCATTTAATAATAAGGCCTTCTTTTGGCAATCCTGCTGGTATAAGATGTGTGGATCTTCCAGGACTTGGGGTGGGTTATTTGGCAGTCTGGAATTTGATACTACACTTGGTTTGCCCAATTGGTTTGTATTTGCGTCAGTATAGCAATATTTCTGGTGTAGTATTTGGAAATGGATAATGGACAATCAGAAGTGGGCATGGTAAAAAAATCCACATATGGTTGCATTTTGTGACATTGGAGGAAACTTGGTGGTTCCTGGATGAGCCAGCGTAGGACTCCACAGAAAATTTGTTCTCAGTCAGCTCTTCTGTGTGGTTGATACCAGTCCTAACCCACGAAACCCCTCAGCCCTGCCTGTCTGGACAGAAGCTGTGCTGAACATTAAATGTGAGGGCAGTGTTGGAAGAGAAGAGACTGGGGCTATCCCCAGGCCTTGCTGTTTTCCATTCCCTGCCATCTTGTCCCTGACAGTCATTTCTGTGGAGTAGCCAGGGATGTGTTTGTCAGCCCCAATGGAAAGGTCACAAAGAAAACTCCACTGTGGAGTGTCCACCTTCTGCTACCTCCACCTTTTGCCCTGAACTCATTGGAAGAGTTGCCACAGAAGGAACAACAAAACAGAGGATGCAAAACAGATTTATTGAGTCTAAGGAAGAAAAGTCGGAAGCTCACAGGGGGCACAATGACCAGCCACTAAGATGCAATGAGGGTGTCTGCCTGCTGGCCTGCAGAGGGATGGAGGGAGAGAAGGTAAACAGGTCCCACTAGGCTGGCATTCAGTGGTGGTGACAGGAAAGGAATGGAAGAGAAAGGGAGGAGAGGTGTAGAAGGCAACAGGAAGCTAATGGCATCAATGCAGTGTTTCAGAAATTCCACCATCATTCAAGCACCATGTTCTGAGGTCTCGGAGATTCTTTCCCAAGGCTGTTTCCAGCAGATTTAGCAAGGACGGCATCTGTTGCCACCATAGCAGTTGGTGATGCAGGAGAGGTCAAAGCCGCCAGAGTTGATGGGCACTCCGTCACAGCTGAGGATGCTGCCAACAGCAGCAGAGGTGGAGGATCCCACCACGGTGTTCTGTGGGAAGGAGCTGAGGACGGGGCCAGGCAGGGTCACCAGCACAGGGGATGGTTCAATGACCACGTGGGAGCTCTGGCACTGCCTGACACAGCACTCATTGCAGCTGTTGGCCAGCGGGCAGGGGCCACAGGGCTGGCAGCAAGGGTCACAGGGCTTGCAGCAGGACATGGCTTGGGGTCACAAGTCAACCTGGCACAGAGGGCAGAAAGAAGCAGAAAGTGAGGACACATAAGAAGCAGCTCTGCACCCAAACACCCTTCAGACAAGGCACCTCCAGGCCCACAGTGCAGTGCCCAGCTCAATGCCCAGGAGCCATCTCAGCCAAGTCCCAGCCTCTCTGTGTCTGCACAAGACCTTCTCTCCCCTGCCCTCTCCCACCAGAAGCAGCTCCTAGCCCTGGACTCCAACAGCCCCTCTCAGCTGAGACCTACAGCCAGGAAAGGGCTGGTCTTGAAGCAGCAGCAGGAGGAGGAGAAGAGGCTTCACACTCACCTGATTCCTGAGGAGAAGGAGGTGAGAGAAGTGGATGAGAGAGCAGAGACTTGGGCTGCCTTTTATAGCAATCCTGCCCTGCCTGAGGCCCACAGGCACCTTGGTGGAAGTGATAATTTTCTGACTAGCTCATCTCAAATGTGCACCATCCCAGCTAATGGTAGGGGCTGTGTCCTGGTTTCCTGCACTGCGGTCTCTATTTCCTGCCTTCTCCCGATGCATTCCTCTCTGAAGACTTCTGCAAGTGCCAGGATGAGAGGACCAAGAATTTCTGGGATATAAGTATGTCAGCACAGGCAGAATGCTCAGATCATGGTCTGGTGGCATTCCATGAGGACATGTGTTGTGTCTTGATTCCTGTCTACTGGGTCAGACTTTGGTCAACAGTCCATGCCTGTTTCTCCACCTCATTCCTGCTCCTACTCTCTCCTGTGTTTTGCTGCTCTTCAGGAGGCACAGCAAGGATGCTTCTCCCAGAAAAGTGCTGCCCTATCTCCCTAGGGTCCCTTCTCCAGCCACATGCTGGTCTTTCTCACCACATGTTCTTTCTGGCAATATTTGGTTGTTATTATCAGCTGTGCTGGGTTGACCTTGGCTAGATCTCCAGTGCCCTCGAAGCCACTCTATCACTCCCCCTGCTGAGGTGAAGAGGAGAAGAGAAAATAAAAAGGAAAACAAGCCTTGGCTGGCTCCAGGGGCAGCCAGCTCTCCGTGTTTGAGACGTGCACATCAGCCCTTATCTCCTAGACTTGTCCACTGGGATGGGACACACTCTCTTCCTATCCAGGCTGGTGCCACCACTCAGACTGGTGCTGAGTGAGGTGGGGGCCAAGACCATAGAACAAATGCAGGGATGGAACTGAAGAGATCAAGGTACAGATATTGCCTTGCTCTGAGATGTAGGACAGATGTTCTGGGTGGCACAGGGACAGCCAAGAACCTTGGTTCCTTGGGAGAAGAAGTCAACACCAGTCTTCACACTACCTCCTTCCAGGTGGTGGCAGAGATTGATAAAGTCTGCAGTAACCCTTACAGATTGTGGTTAGACAGTGGAAAAGTCTTCACTGATCCTGCTTTTCTCCAGGCCAAACAAATCCAGTTCCCTCCATAATGGAGACATTTCATCAGAGGTGATCTGGAAAAGGAGAGAATGTTGAGTGCAAGCTGCCAAAGAGCAAAAGCTGTGGTGGGACACCTAGAGAGCCAGGCATCTCTCTGCAGCCTGACATGGGAATGGATGGAAATCTGTCCCTTTGGGGATTGACACATTCCTGAGACAAGGCTGGTTGACCTTTACAGACAGCACAAAAGATGCTTCTTTAGGCAGAACACTCTGATCCCTTTCTGGAGAAGTAGAGAAAGGTGGTAGAAATGGCCTTCCTTCCCCATCCCATGCAGAGATCGACTCTCCACATGGAACAGGGACCAGGCACAGCCCTTCAGTTCCTCCTGGAGGACAAGTGCTCTGAACAACGAGATGTACTCATGGAAGGCTCTGACCACTGTGCCATAGAGGCCAAATCCCATTCTCCTGACTACCAGCAATGAAAACACAGTGTTGTCTCCAAGCTCCCTGGATTGTGTGCTGGCCCTGTCTTCCCTTCAGCAGGGACTCAAAGAATCAGGATCCTGGTATTCAGCTTCCTCCTGCTCTAATCCCCAAACCTCCTGCTCAACCTCCTGGTCAGAGATAAGAGCAAGCTCTGAAGCTGGACTGCCCATCACTAATGTGTAGCCATTAATCCCCAGGACTCCAGGAGCCTCCAGGGAAGACCAATATCCCAAGCCCAGCTTCAGCACTTTCATGGTGGCCCCAGAAGCTCTGGACTGCCATCGAAACATGGAGTAGGAAGTACTGTTCAACACTTCTACTTTCCCTGCTCGATCCAGGATATTGCTGTCTCTTGACATCACTCACAGTGCAGCAATGCATAAATGCAATTGCTCAGCGGGTGGTTGCACAAAAGTGCTCTCCCCTATGCAAAACACTCCCCATGTAGGACAGCAGCACTCAGGGGTGTGTTTACACAAATGCACAAGCATATGGATGTGCAGGTACGTGCACATGCAGAGGTTGAGGAACTGATGCTACAGGACACTCATGATTTGTGCAGGCAGAGAAGGAATCCAAAGAGATTTTATGGGGAGGACAAGGCAAATAGTCAAGGGAGTCTAAGGGTGATGAACCAAAGACAGCAGGGCTGGGAAAGAAGAGGCCCTTTGAGTCAGAAGGAACATAAAAAATCCAAAAGAGTGCCCCAGCCTGGCATCACCTGCCTCCTGGATATCACTTCTGCACTTCATTCATGTCTTAGGCTCCCACTGACATGTCCTTGCCCCTAGACAGAATGCAATCTCTCATACCACCACTCAGAAGAACTTCCCGTGAGGGAATGGGATTGAGGTACACCAGAAGATGCAAAGTCATTGTAGAGGGAAACAGTGACTCATGCCATACCATTCCCAGAGATCTTTCCATTCATTTGGATCACACAGGACATTTATCACCTATGCAGTACATACTGTGGGCCCAGAGGCACTCTGGGGCCAGGATAAAAGGCAGCCTGACTGGTGGCTCCCTCAACCACTTAGGTCAACTCCTTCTCCTTGGGAACCAGGTTAGTTGGAAGCCCCTTTATCCTCCACCCTCTCCATGACAGAATTGACCGTTCCAGCCATTCTTCCTGCCCCTTGTTCTTCTGGGGGTGGTATCCAACGGTGGTGGTGGTGTGGGCAGAGGGGAGACTGTGTGTTCTGGCCAGAGTTTCAGGCTGGCCTGAGGTGCTTCTTTTCATCCAGGTCAGGCAGAAGAATGGCTGGGCCTGGCTGAGCTCTGAAGGACCGAGGCAAATTCCTTTGGCAAGAACATCTAAGACCTCAGAACATGGTGCTGGAATGAATTGGATTTAGAGTCTCGGACTCTGGTTTTCTTCTTGTCCACTGCATTTTCTTCTCTTCTCTTCCTTTCCTGTCAGTACCACTCAAATGTCAGCCCAGTGTGACCTGTTGGCCTCCTTCCATTGGCAGGCCAGGCAGACGTCCCTACTTCATCTTAGTGGATGCCTTTTTGTGCCCTCTTTGAGCCTCCTCCTTTTTTTCTTTTGATTCAATAAACTTGGTTTTGCATTCAATCCTGAGCCTCTGATTTCCCCTTCTTTCTGTGATGCTTCTTCCCATTTGCTCATTGGGAAAGGGTGGAGGAAGCACAGCCTTGGAATTCCTGCAGAACAATTTCCTATGTTCCTTTTCACTTGGAGCCGACAAATAAGTCCCTCTCTTTGAGGGTGGTGAGGCATTGTAATAAATTGCAAAAACAGGTTTTGGATTTCTCAACCCTGGAACTGTGCAAGGCCAGGTTGGGAACAGCTTTGAGCAATCCGGTTTAGTGTGTGGCATCAGTGCCCATTGGTTGAGGGCAGGAGGAAGGGAAAGGAATGGTCTTTATGTCTCCTTACAGTACAAAGCATTTTTTAATGAAATACACTTTCACAGAGGCATCAGCAATGTCACAAATGTGCTCAGTCAGTGTTGGGCAGTGCAGAGTTCCCTTTGGACACAGTTGGAACTGAGTCAGACATGGTGGGAGACACTGGACTGTCATCACAGAGCCCATTCCTGCAGCCTTATTTACAAAGTGTGCCTTTGTGAGCAACCACAGCACACGAGGAAGCCCTGCTTCCTGGGAAGTGGCCAGCCATCACTCCCTAAGGGGAGTAGGCAATGAAATTTTTTTTTTTCCAGTGTAATTGTACATGCACAACCATTCGCTTTCGCTTTAGCAAACTGCCTTATATCAAGCTTCAAGTTGTTTCCAGTTTTATTTTACCTATTCTGTCCAGCAGATAAAGGGGATTGATGGAGTGTCTTGATGGCCACCATCCATCCAGCCTGGGTCCACCTAGCACAGCTGGTAATCCATCCAAGGGCAAGAGTAGGAAGGAACTGGAGAAGTGGGCATGGACTGTTGACCCAAGGGAGACGTACTAGAAGGGAAGCAAGACCAGAAAGGACACCTGATGTTCCCGATCCACTTTTCAACTGGGCCAGTAAAGCAGGCTGCACTTGAAAACTCATGGGATGTCACAGAGAGATGAGGGAGACATGGGCAGATATCCAGGAAGAATGAGAGTGATGTCCTGAGAATGTTGCCACAAAGAAGCCCACAGGAATGACACAGATTCATCTCATGTGCCTGCATGGAATGCCACCAGACCATGATCTGAACATTTTGCCTACTCTGACATGTTTCTGTACTGGAACTTCTTGGACATTTCATTCCTGGCACTTACAGAAGTCTTCAGATAGGAGCACACCCAGGAGAAGGCAGGAAACAGAGACCGCAGTGAAGGAAACCAGGACACAGCCCCTACCATTAGCTGGGATGGTGCACATTTGACAGGAGCTGGTCACTAAATTATTACTTCCACCAAGGTGCCTGTGGGCCTCAGGCAGGGCAGGACTGCTATAAAAGGCAGCCCAAGTCTCTGCTCTCTCATCCACTTCTCTCACCTCCTTCTCCTAAGGAATCAGGTGAGTGCAAAGACTCTTCTCCTCCTCCTGCTGCTGCTGCTTCAAGACCAGCCCTTTCCTGGCTGCAGGTCTCAGCTGAAAGGGGCTGCCGGAGCCCAGGGCTGAAAGCTGCGTCTGGTGCGAGAGGGCAGGGGAGAGAAGGTCTTGTGCAGACACAGAGAGGCTGGGACTTGGCTGAGATGGCTCCTGGGTTTTGGGCTGGGCAATGCAACGTGGGCCTGGAGGTGCCTTGTCTGAAAGGTGTTTGGGCATAGAGCTGCTTCTCATGTGTCCTCACTTTCTGTTTCTCCCTGCCCGCTATACCAGGTGCACCTGTGACCCCGAGCCATGTCCTGCTGCAAGCCCTGTGACCCTTGCTGCCAGCCCTGCGGCCCCTGCCCGCTGGCCAACAGCTGCAATGAGTGCTGTGTCAGGCAGTGCCAGAGCTCCCACGTGGCCATCCAGCCCTCGCCCGTGCTGGTGACCCTGCCCGGCCCCGTCCTCAGCTCCTTCCCACAGAACACCGTGGTGGGATCCTCCACCTCTGCTGCTGTTGGCAGCATCCTCAGCTGTGGCGGAGTGCCCATCAACTCTGGCGGCTTTGACATCTCCTGCATCACCAACTGCTATGGCAGCAGATGTTGTCCCCCCTGCTAAATCTGCTGGCAACATCCTTGGGCAAGGACCTCCACCATCTCACAACGTGGAGCTGCACTGAAGATGGATCTTTGCAACAATGGATTTGTGTCCTTGCTTTACTCTTGTTTTCTTCCGCTCTCTTCCCTTCCCTTCCTGTCCTGTCAGCACCACTCAGTGCCAGCCTAGTGGGACCTGTTGGCCTCCCTCCATCCCTCTGGAGGCCTGGCAAATGGACACTCCAACTGCACCCAGTGGCTGCTCCACGTGTCCTCTTTCAGCCTCCTCCTTTTCTTCCTTAGACTCAATAAAGTTGGTTTTTGCATCGAAACCTGGTCCTTTGTTCTCCTTCTTTCTATGGGATCTCTTCCAATGATCTCAGGGCAAAAGTGGAGAAGTAGAAAGTGGGACTGTCGCCAGTGGATTTTACTTTGTGCCTTTTCTATTGGAGCTCACAAACACATTCCTGGCTTTTCCAAAACAGTGACCATCAAGAGAAGATGATGTGAAAAGCTCACAGGAGTGAGAATGGAAATTAGCAATGCCTGGGGATAGTCCACAGCCTCCCCTGTGACCCTGCCTGGCCCCATCCTCAGCTTGTTCCTGCACAACGCCATGGTGGGACCCTCCACCTCTGCTGCCATTGGCAGCATCATCAGCTGTGATGGAGTGCCCATCAGCTCTGGCGGCTTTGACATCTCCTGCATCACCAACTGCTACAATTGCAGCAGGAGGTGCCCCCCTTGCTAAAGTCACCATTGACAGTCTGGACAAGGAGGTCAGGAGATGGTTCCTGAATCAAATAAGCAGGTTGCGGTCGTGGCTTCCAGAAGGGCTGAGCATGTGCCTCTTCTGATTCAAAGGGTTTTCTGCCTTTGGAAAGAGCCTGCCTAGTACTCTGAAAACATGGTCCATGCCTCTCATTCCCTTCCTCTGCTTTCTCCTTTCCCACCTTTTCCATTTTTTTTGTTTTTCTTCCTGCAGCCTTTATTCTTTTTAAGACCAACCTAGGACAGACTTCCCTCACGTTTGCCTCTGTTGTGAACTGATCTTTGGCTGCCCATGCTGATTTTTTCACTGCTGCGTCCTCTCAGAAATTTCTTACTCTCTTTAGATTCAATAAATTCTACTGCATTCCATCCTCTGGCTCTGTGTGTTTCTCAGGGTGATTTTATGATGATTAGTCTGTTCCCTTATCATCTGGTTCATCCCCCAAAAATGGTTGCTGCACCTCTAAGGTGGGTCCATCGGGAGGGGTGAGCCTTGGGGCTCTTTGACGGGCTTTTTCCGAACCCCACTCCCCAAGCATCCAGCGTGCTGGGCAGTCTGATTTTTTTCTTGTCTAGCTTAGTTTTTTGTTAGTTTGGGCAGGAAGGGTTTTTTTTTTTCCTTTCCTGGCCTTAGAGAGGTTGCAGCAGCAATCTTTCAGCAGCTTTTTCAAAGTGAACTGCATGGTTTGGTTTTGGTCCAAGATCAGGAAGGATGACCGATGGGACAGCAGTCAGCCAGGACCGGTGGGAAAGGTGAGGGGCCGCTCTATTTTGGGTCCAGACCTTAGAAAAAGCCGAGTTGGAGAGAGAAAGCACACCAAGACCACATAAGCTGGGAAAAGGGAACCAACACCAGAGATTCACCAAGTTCCCATCTGTTTGCCCAATCTGCTATGTGAAACTTTGGGGTTTTTTTCCCCTGAGACAGGAGTGGGCTCCATCTTTCTTCCCACCGTGTGGCAGACTGTTGTGTGGTTTTTTTTCCCTGGCATTTTGTGTGTGGGGGAGAGTAAGGTCTGACAGTTCAATATGTAGCATTTATTTACCTTTTCCCATGACGTGTGGGCACTCTGTCAATAAATGGTTGGGGTTTTTTTCACTTTCATTCACTAGTATTCATTTGTTATTGGTGCAAAGGGATTGTTGGAATGGGGTTTTTTAGAGTAAACACTCATTCTGGGGTGTTTTTCTCCTGAGCTTGTCTCTAAACTGGGACTGTATGGTCCTTTCCTGTCTGGATCCTCACTAAACATGTTCTGTGAGAAAGGGGATACCTGGGGTAGTAGTAGACCCTTTTTTATTTCTTGGGCATTAGGACCTCCAGGAGGCCCTGGGAATTTCAGCAGCACCCCAAGTACACAAGGAAGTTCCTCTTGCTGTGGATTGAACTGTGCTGGAGAAAAGCTCTCAGACAGAAGATGGCCATGAAGGAGAATCACCTTGAGTCGCTACCTCACCTTCCCCCCATGTCCAGGAGAAGGGGGCATGGAAGCCCAAGGATACCTTGGGCAGGTCCCCACTCCTCTGGCACAGCCATGCAGTGCCCCGTGCAGCCCCAGCCATGCATTGCACACATTTGCAGGGCTGAGGTGTCTTGCAGTCTGCACATCACCAACTCCCATCAGACAGGAAAGCCTGGAGCTCATGGGGAGCAGTCGTAATGCTCGAACCTCAGAAATTTGGGACTACAAGACAGTTGAGACAGTCTGAAAGACCTGTCTGGGAAACATGGAGAGTGGATGGGCTGGAAAATACTGGTAATGAGGGATGAGTGGTTTGGGGGAAAAAAGCATGTGGAGGGGTGTTGAGACAACTGAGGAAGCCACTGTTTCTTCTCTGTCATCTGTTCTGATATGAGATGTTTTCTAACAGAGTCAGAAGGAGCCAAAGAAAGCAGATCATGAGCACAGCTCATATGCTTTTACAGCTTTTCCCTGCCACTTGCCTTGAAAGTCTACTTGTTAAGTTGTGACTGTGGTAGGAGGTTGGTGTGCTGAGCTCTGCCTGTGCCTGTAAACCTGCCAGTAGCTCCCAGGTCCACAAGCACAAAGGCCAAATGACAGCATTGCCCACTGTCCTCTGAGGGGAACAAGAGTGGGAGAAAGAGATTTGCTCCTGCTGGCACACAAAGCAGAAAAAAACCATGCAAATAAAGAACACTAAAGACACTTCTAATTACCATAATTATTGCAAACAACAGAGACCTTAACTAGCTGCCAGACCCACCCAGTTGCTGGCTCACTCTCCATCTTTTATGGGTCATGAGAAAGTAACTTGGAAAAGGTTGTTAGTTAAGGTAAAGACAGTGAGATTACTCACCATTACCATCAGAGGAAAAACCAGGCTTGACTAGGAGAACATTCATCCTATTCCGAGAAATAGGTAAAAAAAAAAAGCACTAAAATGCCTTCACCCCCACCTCTTTTTCACTTTTTTCCTCTCCTTCCTTCCTGGTTCTCCTATTTCCTCCACCCTCAAGCAGCAAAGTGGGATGCAGAATGGGGTGGTGCAGTCAGTGCATAACAATTCCTTTCTGTGCAATACTGCTGGACCTGCATAAGAAAATGCAGCAGGAATTTGTCAGTTTGTTCTGAGTTACATTTTCCTGCTCCCGAGACAATTGCTAGGCCCTGAGATTAAGTTTTTTTGGGGAGATATAGAAAACCTGGGCTAGAAAACCCAAGGAGTTTGACTCAAAGCTGTTGACTCCTCCAGAGAAACTCTCCCACATCTCACAGCACAGCAATATATGAACATGGTGCCTTGAGGTCAATACATACTTGCAGGAAGGTCTCTTTGCCTCAGCACCAGGTTGCTGAGCTGTGAAAGTGCATCTTGCATTGGCCCTGACATGAGGAGGCTGTGTCCCATCCTGGTCACCAGCAACACTACACCAGAAGGGATTGATTCAGGGATGACAGCCTGCAGAGGCCAGCAGGATTTACCGGTGTTTCTCCCGGAACATAAAGCAAGAAAGGGAGGGTGCAGGAGGCAGAGATTGTGTTTCAGTTCTCTGGACACTTCTCTGCAAGGTCAAAGGCTGCATTATTCAGCTGTGAATTGGCTCCTTCTACAAGGGCAACTGGCAACACCTTGTACACAAGGACACACCAGGGGAGAGTCCCCTGGCCATGACCTGCACATGTTCTCAGGTTGAGGGATCCCAGCTCAGACTGACACGCGTGTGCTTGCACATACTTGCACGGAGCCAGACAAAAATCTGTGCGCTCATATAAGGTCAAGAAATAGTATCAGCTGCGAACTCTGCAGTGGAGATACAGCACATCCCCTCACAGGGGAGTCCTTGGACATGTAGAAGTGAATCACAAGAGGGGTGCCCATTTCCTGACACTTCTGCCACAAACAAACCCGAAGGAATGACACAAGTGAACATCATCTGCCTATATGGGATGCCACTGGATATTGATCAGAGACTTCTACCTGTGCTGACGTTTTTCTGCCCTGGAAATCATTGAACCTCTCATCCCAGCACTTACAGAAGGAGACCACAATGTAGGAAAGCATGCGGAATTAGCCAGGAAATAGAGGCTGCAGTGCAGGAAACCAGGACACAGCCCCTACCATTAGCTGGGATGGTGCACATTTGACAGGAGCTGGTCACTAAATTATTACTTCCACCAAGGTGCCTGTGGGCCTCAGGCAGGGCAGGATTGCTATAAAAGGCAGCCCAAGTCTCTGCTCTCTCATCCACTTCTCTCACCTCCTTCTCCTCAGGAATCAGGTGAGTGCAAAGCCTCTTCTCCTCCTCCTACTGAAAGACCAGTTCGTTCCTGGTTGTAGGTCCCAGTTGATAGGGGCTGTTGGAGCCCAGGGCTGGGAGCTGCTTCTGGTGGGAGAGGGCAGGGGAGAGAAGGTCTTGTGCAGACATAGAGAGGCTGGGACTTGGCTGAGGTGGCTCCTGGGCTTTGAGCTGGGCAATGCAATGTGAACCAGGCGGTGCCTTGGCTGAAAGGTGTTTGGATGAAATGCTACATCTCATGTGTCCTCACTTTCTGCTTCTCCCTGCCCTCTTTCCCAGGTGCACCTGTGACCCTGAGCCATGTCCTGCTGCAAGCCCTGTGACCCTTGCTGCCAGCCCTGCGGCCCCTGCCCGCTGGCCAACAGCTGCAATGAGTGCTGTGTCAGGCAGTGCCAGAGCTCCCACGTGGCCATCCAGCCCTCGCCCGTGCTGGTGACCCTGCCTGGCCCCATCCTCAGCTCCTTCCCACAGAACACCGTGGTGGGATCCTCCACCTCTGCTGCTGTTGGCAGCATCCTCAGCTGTGATGGAGTGCCCATCAACTCTGGTGGCTTTGACATCTCCTGCATCACCAACTGCTATGGCAACAGATGTTGTCCCCCCTGCTAAATCTGCTGGCAACATCCTTTGGCAAGAACCTCCAAGACCTGAAAGCGTGGCTTTGGGCAGGCGATAGAGCTTCAGGACTTTGTATTTAGAGCTTTGGACTATTGTTTCCATCTGCTACTCTTCTTTTCTTTCCCTCCCTTCTCAGGCCAGCCTAGTGTGGACCTGTCACTCTTCCTCCCTCTGCAAGGCAGACCAAAGAGCATCACATGGGAGCTCCGTCTTTGTGGCTGCTCCTGGTGCTCTCTATGAGCCATCTCCTCTTCTTCTTTAAACTTATTAAAGTTGTGCTGCATTCAAGCCTTGGCCTCTGAGTCTTCTGTTGTTCTGTGGGAACTCCTCCAGTCTGCTCAGGAAAAAGGTGGAGAAAGCAATGTGTGGGGCTCACTGCAGTGGATTTTACTTTGTCTCCTTTTTCCTTGGAGCTGAAGAAGAACATCCCTGGCTACTCAGCAGCCAAAGGCCATCATGGAAACTGCGGCTCCAAAGTGTTTCAGGAATGGGGATGGGAAACAACAATGCTTTGAGACAGCCCACAGATTCATCTCTTCCTAGCCTTTCTTTCATTACCTCTGCCTTGACAGGAGCCAAGAGTGCCTCCTGCTGCTTGTGGTTGTAACTACACCAAAGGGGAAAGCGCTTGATGGGTGGGAAAAGGTTGTTACTGGGTTTTTCCTTTTTTTTTCTGTTGCTGCTGTTGTTGTTGCTTGTCTGTCTTCTTATATGTGCGTGTGTATATATATGTATATATGTATACATATATAAATATTCTAGTAAAGACCTCCTTTCCTTTTCCCATATCTTTGCCTTAAAGCCCCATAATTTCAAAGTTATAATTATTTGGAGGGAGGGTGTAATTTTTCCATTTCAAGAAGGTTCCCACCTTCCTTGGCAAACACCTGTCTTTTAAACCAGGATACTTTCCTCAGCACATGTTCTTCAGCCATTTGGTCATCTTTGACACACACAACAGGGTGGGAGTGGCTGCTGGATCACAATCAGCAGAGGCTGCATCAGGGGACTAGGATTAAGCTTTTGCCTTTGCTGGTGCAGAAGGGCCAGTCATCAGGAGAACCATATGGGTGAAGATGACCCCAAAACCAATGTACAGATGACTAGGGCTTGCAGGAAGGAGATTTTCTTTTTCATGACAATAGAGTAACAGAGGAATTTGCAGGTAGTGGGATCTCAATCAAAGGACGTCACTGAGAGGATCAGGAACCCAGCATCATTTCTGATGGCCCAATCTCAATAGTTGCAGGTAGTGGGGAGACTGCTCGTCCCAGAAACACCACCATCTTCAGCCATGGGAGTACAAAATTGAGACACTGCTTCATGCAGAGCAGTCCTGGGTGGTCCCAGAATCCCAGGAGATTAATTTCAAATTCAAAAGGAAAACAATGTTTCGGCTTCAATAAAGGGTAGATGCAACTTTGAATAATCTTAAAATAAGATATTATGCTGTAATATTTGGAAAGAAATGCTCCAAAAATGCAACAGTCTAAAGTCCTTAGTAGATCTACTCCATGTCTTTGGCAAGAACAGATGGAGCTAGTTATGGTCATTTCCATAATGTTATTATCTGGAAATCTGAACTGCAGTATTTCACATTCTCTCTGAGCCTCTTTGAACACCCAGGGCACTTTCCCAAAGGATTCTTCCTTGCAGGTCCCTGAGGCAGCAAAAATCTGCATTTATGGAGTTCAGGGTTGCAATTTTTGCCCTCTGTTCTGCACAGCAACTGCCCATGGCAGACAGGAGAGCTACCCCAGCTTTCTGCAAAATCCCAGTAAGGTCCCAGGTCTGCAAGTGTGCACAAGCTTTATGATGTCCTGCTCATGTTCTGCCTCGGGCTTCTGTCTTGCACATGTCTGGAGTCAAGTTGGAAAGACAAGCCAGTGAGTCAGAGACTCAAGGTCAGGATGAGGCCTCATGACAGTATTCAAGGTTCGACAATATCCAGCGGTCGCCAGGAGTGCTCGTAGAGGCAAGGACAGTCCCAAGTCAAGCTGTGGAAGTCACACATATGTCAGAGTACAAACTGAAATTGGTGGGTTCCACGACCACATGCAGGCACAGATGCATCACAGCTGGAGCTGTGACTCTGTTAGGGGCCAAGTACTAGAATTTAAGCTTGAGAGCTCCTCCTGTGGAAACAGAAGTTGGACCTGGCTGGAGCCTCCTGGCAGCACCATCTGCCAAACTTCCCAGCAAGGCCACTGTCTTGCTCTGAAAGACAGGTGTCTGCTAAGGAAGGCAGGAGCTTTCCTTGGAATGGAAAATGTAAACTCCTTATCAGAACTTTGAAATTAAGGGGCTTTCAGGCAAAGATATGAGGACAGGAATAACAGTTCTTTACTTGTACGTATAATAAGGCAAACAAACAACAGCAGCAGCAACAACAAAGAGAAGCACAAAGCCAGTCCCAGGCTTCCCTTGGCCGCAGGCACTTTCCCCTTTGGTCACAGCCAGCAGGGGCGCTGGTGGCTCCTGGCCGGGCAGGGCAGGTGCGATGATTCCCCCGCGGCTGCAGGGGGCGCTGTGGCGCGAGCTCAGGGATCACATAGTAATGGTGGCTTGACCGAGGGGGGAAGGGATTGAAGAAAGGCTTTGCTTCACAAACCCCCTTGGGGCAGTCGGTCCCGGAGCCCCAGCAGGACTCTTGGGAGCAACAAGCTGGAATGGCAGGAATGAGAAAAAATGCTGGGGTGGTGGACGAGATGTATCAGGAGCTCCACAGCTCTGGGGGATGTCTCGGCAGGCAGGGGATGCAGGGCTACAGTGCAGCCAAACCCAGAGCGGTGCTGAAGAAGCAGCAGGAGCGCGGTAGCTGCAGCCCCGCTCTGAGCAGGGCAGGGAGAGGTGGGCTCGGGATTCCGGGCACCCGAGCAGATGGTGAAAAGTCCCTCTTGTAGTGAGGTAGAGTGTTCATAAGGTGCAACGGCTGCTCTGAGGAGCAGAGCTCCACTCACGGCAGAAGAAAGGTAGCAGGAGATGGAACCCCAAAGTGATGAGAAATTCTCCCCTCCGAATGCTGAGAGAGCAAGAGAACCAGGGGCTGCACCCAACCCCGTCTTCCCAGTCCAAATCTCGTGGCATCTCTGCCCTCCAAGAGAAACCCTCCGATATGAGAAGTGCAGCCAGATGCCCTCCTCCCCTGAGCCTGGCCACTTCTTTTGTCTTTCTTAAGTACCCAGTCATTACTTTTTCCTAGCAACTTATGGGACAAAATCCCTTGAGGAAAAAGAAACAAAAGGAAAGATTCTAACCCCCAACAGCCACTCAAGGGAAGGGAGCAGCACTCAGCTATGCTACATGGATTGATCCAACTGTCCTGTATCTCACAGCAGAGCAACACCTGAACATGTGTTAGTTTGGCCCAAGACCCATTTGCTGGGAAGTCTCAGCCCTGCTCAGTCAGCACCAGGCTGCTGAGCTGTAGAAGTGCATCTGGCATTGGCCCGGACAGGAGGAGCCTGTGTCCCACCCTGGTCACCAGCAACATGAAGCCAGAAGGGGAATCCACTGAATGATAACAACCTGCAGAAGTGGGCAGGCTTCCTTGGTCTTTCTCCCTTTCCATAAAACAGGGAATGGAGAGTGCAGGAGGCAAAAGCTGATTTCAGTGCCAGTTCTCTGCCAACTTGAAGCCATGACCATTCAGCTGTAGATTCCATACCAAGTGCCATTCCCTATGTCAAAGGGAGCATGCTTCTCTCGGAGATCATGACCACTCCAGGGAAGAGTCCTGCTGCTCTGACCTGCACATGCCCTCAGGAGGGTCACCCAAGCACAGAATGATGCACGTGTGCTCAAACACACCTGTATGGAATAATGCAAAGATCTGTATTCTCACACAGAGCCAGTAAAGAGTCAAGAACAGACAGAAAAGACGTGCAGTTCTGGGAACTCTGCTGAGGAGATACTGGGGACAAGTGTGGCAGAAAATTACTCAGGTGTCCTGGAGAAGGATCAGGCCCCAGAACACTCCTGGTATTCCCAGAGGTTGCACAGATAGTGCACAGAAAGAGGATGAGCCAAATGAGAGCAACACAATTTTTCTCTGAGCACTATTAGAGTAGAAACAGGGTCCAGCCCTCCCAGCAGATGCAGACCTGTGTGCAACAGCAAGTGACCTTCATGGAGAGATGGGAAAAACAAGACAAAATGATGTGCCATGTCCCCTCACATGGCAGTCCTAGGGCATGTGGGCAAGAAGCATGAGAATGATGCCCATTTCCTGACAACTTGAACAAAAACAAACCCCCAGGAATGACGGAGGTCAGCACACTTGTCCACAGAGGATGCTGCCAGCCTATGATCTGAGCATTCTAAATGCACTCACCACTGTTTCTGCCCCGGAAATCCTTGAATCTCTCATCACAGCACTTACAGAAATGACCCTTCATATAGGAAANTGAGAATGATGCCCATTTCCTGACAACTTGAACAAAAACAAACCCACAGGAATGACAGAGGTCAGCACACTTGTCCACAGAGGATGCTGCCAGCCTATGATCTGAGCATTCTAAAT
>VZTZ01030510.1:0-14924 GCA_013400955.1 Drymodes brunneopygia
GGGCCCCCCACCGCCCCGCTCCCCCCGGGGCAATGCCAAAAGCTGGCGCTGAGCGCCCCGCGCCCCCACGGCCACGCAACCCCGCCCGGGGCAAAGGGGCTGTCCCTGGGGTCCGGCTGGGGCGAGGGGGTCCCCGCCCCGCACGGGGCCACACAGCAGTGGCGAGGCCGAGGCCAGGTTACAAATACGCCGTTTATCAGCCGTCCCACTCCCCCTGAGTTTCGGAGCCCCCCGTGGGGATGGGGCAGGTCCCGGTGCTGGCCCCGCCGGCGGTGGGGGGTGGTTAGCGGTCCCCGGCGGTAATTAGCGGTCCCCGGCGGTGATTAGCGGTCCCGGGGGCCGGCAGTTCCTGGCAATAATGAGCATGGGAAGTCTCCGAGACGGCTCATTCACTGAAGCGCCTGTGCCAAGGGATGGGAGCAGCTCCCGCTGTTATCCCTCTGCCCTCGCATCAGGCCTGGACCAGCACCCCGGGACTGGCGGGGGTTGGGGCTGGGAAGAAGCGCTAGGCACTAAGATCTTGGGGGGAGGGCTGCCGTCTGTTAACCCTTTCCTTGCTGGGTGCGTCTCTGGCTAAAACATGCCCGGGCTCGGAGTGACAGCAAATCCGTGTCCGGTGTGAGGAGGCCGCGCTGGGCAGGGATGCGGGGATAATAAACAGGGATGGGATCTGTCACCGTGTCCCCGTCGGGTCGAGGGCGAGACCAAAATTGAAGCGGCTGTGGTGGCCCCGGGCCAGGAACCGAGCTCCATGCGCGATGCTGCACGTCCAGATCTGCAGAGCGAAGAGGACAGATCGATGGGCACCCACTAGGGATGCTGTCCCGCCCCTATCCCGCGGTGCCAGACCTACCAGGTAGGCGACGAAAGCCACGTAGGCAGCCAGTAGCAGGCCCAGGGGAATGTGGTACTCCAGGCCATGCAGCGTTGGCAGAAAGTCCACCACGAAGTAAATGTTGATGGCGCAGACCAGCCCCGTGATGAGGGTCATCAGCACCTTCCCTGGGCTGTGGGCAGGGCAGTCGGCATCAGTGCCAGGGCAGGGCCCCCACCCTGTGGGTCACTGGGCACAGAGGGCTGGAGGAATGTCCCCAACTGGGACATCTCTGCACCCCACAGCTATATTTCACTCCGTGGTGAGGCTCTTGATGTGGACTTTGGCCACCCTCCAAATCCAGGGCTGGCAGTGCCAGGAGGATGCTGAGGGCCCAGGGGTGCCCAGGGAACCAGACGTCATTGGGAGGAGGATGATGAGGGTAATGATGGGGTCTGTTTGGCTCTGGCTGCCCTGGGCAGGTGGGACTGAACATTCCCCTCCAATACACTAATTGCCCCATGGCTTGGTTTGGGGGTCAGGATGGGCCAAAGGGTGGGCACCTGCAGTCAGAGCTCCCCACTCTGCCTCCTCTGTGCCTCCCCATGCCCTGGCACTCACAGGCTGTTGGTGAAATCCTGCATGAGCGGGTGCAGGCTGGTGAAGGTGAGGACAGGCAGGACGGCAAAAGGCAGCTGAAAGGAGACGGGGATTGAGGATGTCATGGCTGCCAGGCTGGGGTGTTTGGAGGCAGGTGATGCCCTCCCACCCTCTTACCAGGAGGCTCTGCAGGACGTTGAGCAGATCATTCATGCCTGTGAGGTGGCTGACATCCTTGAAAGTGGCCACGAAGACAGTGGGCAGGATGGCAAAGGAGCGGGTGAAGATCACCCGGGCAAAGCGGGACCAGCGGAGCTGCAGGAAGCCCTGGAACACGGCAGAACCTGCACCCTCGCTGTGCCTGGGGTACCGTGTCGGAGCGAGCCCCCAGACCCTGGCAGGGAGGAACACGGGGGCATCTCCCCCTCCTTTGTGCCAGGGCACTGAGCGGGCTCTTGCAGGGCTGCCCAGCCCCACTAGGTGTCAGCTCCGACTCATTAACAGAGGATCTAATTAGGGAAACATTACGTGGGGCACCCACAGGGTGCAGTGGGTGGGCACTGACTCCATGCCACCTCCTGGGGAACGGGGACACCAGCTGCCACCCACCAGCTCCCTGTAGGAATGGTGTGCAATTAACTCTTCCAAATATTCCTGGGGGGAGTGTGCTGCCTGTAGAACCCCTCCAGCCAGGGCCCACCTGTGATTTCCCTGTGGGGGCAAGGGCCAGCACCCCTATCTCTCACCTCCATGACGAACTGCCCTGCGTAAGTCCCAGTCATTGTGGAGCTCTGTCCTGCTGCCAGGATGCCGATGCCCCAGATGTACAATGCCACTGCCCCGAAATAGCAGCCCAGGATGATGCCCTGTGTAGGGACACTCCAGTGGGCACCCCAAAATGTCCCCTACCCCAGACGTTCCCATCAGCTCCCAGCTTTCCAGTGGGGTTATAACATCCCCAGCCCCAGGGGTCAGTGAGGAGAGTGATATATCCCCCAAATGGGAATGGATGATCACTGTACACAGCCTGGTGCCACTCACCCCCTGGTAGATATCCACAGAGACTGTCTTGTTGTTGGTGGGGAAGATGTGGGCATAGTGACTGATGCTGCTGTTGATGCACTTGTTGTACTATAAGGCATGACAGGCACGAGTGTGACAGCCACCCAGCAGCTCCCACAGACAGGGGGATCCCCACACAGCGCGTCTCAGGGAATGAGGACATACAGGCCCCAGGGGATGCTCGTCCTGCCCATATCCACAGCTGGGCACAGTCATCATCTCCCTGTGGGCATGAGGTGACACTCACCACGTCCTCATTTTGCTGGTGGTAGAAAGCCTCGCCGAAGACAGCCATGACAAAGAGGTTGATGAGGAAGGAGACAAAGAGGGCCAGGCAGGACTCGGTCAGGAAATACATATTGGCCTCCCGCACTGCCTCCTTCTTGGACCGGTCGATCAACCGTGTCTGAGCAAGGCCAGTGACATGGGTGTCACAGCGTCAGGTGAGCACCCCTGTCCCACAGCCAGGACCAGCAGGTCCCCACCAAGTGTACCCTGAGGCACCCTGGCACAGTACCCATGACAGTGCCTTGATCTCACCTTGACCAAGGAGGAGTGGAGGAAGATGTTATGGGGCATAATGATGGCACCAATGATGCCCATGGCCTGCAGCAGCTCCTTTCGCCCGCAGCCCGGGCAGCTGGGCAGGAAAATGCCCTTCAGCACCTCCAGCTGCCTCGGCCTCACCACCACGTACTGGGAAGCAGTGAGAAGGGGCACTGTGAGCTGCCACCCCCCTACCACAGGCTGGTACCAGTGGGGACACCATGTGGGGGGGTCCCTTGCCAGCACTGCAGGAAAAGAGTTGTCCCCAGCTCCCCCCTTCACCTCATAGCCAAAGGTCAGGGCCATGATGGTGATGAGGAGGCCGAAGAAAGCTTCCAGTTTGCGGAGCCCTAGAGAGGTCAAGAGATGGGTTGGAACAGAGCAGGGGACAGTGGTGCCACATGGGCACCAGGGCTGCCTGGGTGACAGTACCCCTAGCCCTCATCCTGGCACTCACCGTACTTATCGAGGAAGAGGAAGAAGAGGGTGTCCACGATCGTGATAAGGACTCCACCCCAGAGGGGGATGCTGCAGGATGGCCAGGGGCAGGGTTAGATACATGGCCCCCTGTGGAGCAGGGCCATGGGGAGGCTGGGGGTCCCTGTGGGGAGGCTCACCAGCCAGCTGAGAGCAGGCTGAAAGCAATGGCTGTCCCGATCACCTCCTGCATGTCAGAGCCGATGATGGCGATCTCAATCATGAGCCAGAGCAGCATACGGGGCACCTGGAGTGGACAGGGCACCGTGAGTTGCCTGAGCCCACAGTGGCACACAGCTCTGAGCAAGCTGGCACAGCATCCTGGGTGCAAATCCCTGTCTCCAGGCTGTAGCAGGCCACCCAGAGCAGCATGGGGACCTCATAAGACCCCTCTCAGCTCCTTGCACAACACAATGTCAGGATGAAAGATGGATGCTAAATTTGCGCCTGTTCCCTCCTCCTTGTCCCTGCCCCAGTGAGAGCTGAGGATAGGACCTATCTGTGTGGATATGGGGGGGGGTTGAGGGAGGCAGGGCAGAGGGATGTGTCCAACCCTCCTTTGGGGACCTGTCATTCAGCCAACATCTCCCTGCTCGTTTGCCCCATCAGGATCTTGACACTGAGGCGGGACCCCTAATTCCCCCCCTCCTCCATCCTGTGATACCTCCCCTCGAGCCCCCCCGGCTTCCTGCCCCAGCACGCCCGGGCTTTCCCGCGTCTCGACTTCGCGTTGCTGCCCCGACGCCTGGGCTCACTCCCTCGGGGAACGCTCTCAGGTGCGTCTCATGTCAGGTCAGACCAGGACACTGAAGTAGCTGCTGATCACCTCTCCCCCGGGCTCCTGTACTGCAGGGGTGTGGGCACTAGGTAGGGGACACCGGTGGGGGCTTTACGGAGCCCCTGAGAGACGCAGGTCTCTCACAGCATCTCCCTGCTCCTCTCCAGCCCTGCAAGTCCCTGCTAGGACTGTCACCAGCCCAAGCACACGGTTCCCCCGGGACTGTGACCCCCAGGGGCCTCCCCGTGGTTGCTCACCTTGGGGTAATAGAGGTAGCAAATCTCGCTCAGGTCCTTGCCCGTCACCACGCCCAGACGGATGGCCAGGCGCTGGCACAGCAACCCCAGGACGGTGGCCCACAGCAGCACCCACAGCAGCTGGGGGGCAGGAGGGAGGGAGGTAGTAGGGACTGGGTACTGGGCAGGATCGGCCTCCCGGGGGTCCCCAGCTCAACCAGGGTTGCAGGGAAGAGAGGGGGTGCAGGTGCTCTCCCAGCCCAGTCGGAGGGGTGCCCCTCTGGCACCCCTGGGTGCCCTCTCCCTGTGCCGAGGGCCCCGTGCCCCTCCTGCTCCCGGGCTGGGGAAGCAGCTGCCCTGGGCAGCCGTTGGCGCTGGAGAGGTTACGAAACCCCTGCCTGCTTCCTGAGCCCGGAGCCGGGCTCACCTTGAATCCCGCCAGTGCCCCGCTCTGCAGGTCTGACTCCACGTTGCCTGGGTCCAGGTAGGCGATGCTCATGAGGAAGCCAGGACCGGTGAAAGCCCAGAGTTTCCTAAAGCTGAACCCAGGCTGGGACAAGGCAGCAGGTCAGAACCAGGAGCTCCCGTTCAAAACCAGTCTCCTAATTGCACATCCAATCCCCTTTAGCCCAGTGCAGCCTGCATGGATGTGTTTAGCTCATGGAGGTAATTTTCCTGACGGTTTTGGAGAGGGAACTGCTGCTCTCAGCCTCTCTCTGTTAGCAGCAGTGCTGGAGGGGTAGTGAGCCCCCTCTCCCACCCATTGGACAGTGATTTACAGGGGGTCCCAGGGCTGTCAGGCGCCATTAATTGCATCCCGTGGGGTTCCACTGCTGACCTCTGCTTTTGCTACTCCTCCTGACTAGGGAACCCTATTCCTTACCCTTCTCTGTTCCCCTGCCCCAAGACCAGACAAGGATGGGAGTCTGGTGGGGTGCAAGCAGCCTTGGGGAGCCTCACTGGGCTCATCCATGGGTGGCCCAGGAGGTGTGTGAGCAGTGAGATGATCCCTGCGGCTGGGTAGCACCTTGCCCCATTGTCTCAGTTTCTCCATCTGGAAAACTTTAAGTGTGGAAACACTCAGCCTAGGGCTGTGACTTCCTGAGCTTGGTCTGGGGATGCTGAGGGCACGTCCCCAGTGCATGACCAAGACATGTATTCCCCACTGCAGTGGCCCTTTGCCTCCCCACCTCTGGCTCCCTGCAGCACTGCCCCCCCATCCCCCCCACCCACCCTCAGCCAGCCTTGCAGCACCTACCCCACTGCCCTTGGGGATGCTGATGAGCTTATCCAGGTAGGTCTTGTCCTGAATGCCAGGGCACTGTGGGGGCATGGGGCTCCTGCCAGGGCTGTAACTCTGCTCTTGGCCCCTGTTCAGGGACCTGGTGAGACCTGAGGGGGACAAGGAAGAGGAGGGGAGGTGGCAGCCTGCCAGGAGGGCAAGGTCTTTGGCGGGCTGGCAGTCCTGGTACGAACTTCTTCCAGTCCCACCTCCATGAGAAATGAGCTCCATGAGAGACAAGCACCAGTTTTTCAGGGGGACCAAGAGGATGGCTATATGGGATCTATCAATGGCTACCCAAAGGGGTGAGATGCCACCTCCGGCTCAGGTGTCCCTAAAACGCCTGGTCTCAACCCTGTCTTCACCAGTCCAAGAGCCAAGTGCATTTCTGGGTAGCAGGAACAGGAGGGGACCCTGCTCCAGCTCCTGCTGCTGGGTGGGCATAGAGTGAGGACAAGAAGCTGGTACTGGTCCTAATCCCCCCTTTGCAGCCCACCTGCATCCTGGGAATTGGTTGAATCACATTCCCAGGCTTGGGGGAACAGAGGATGGGGCAGGTGAGGAATCCAGGACAGGCTGGGGGGGATGGTGCCCACTGAAAGATGAAGCACAGCCAGGGGTCCCAGAGTGGAGGTCAGGGGTTCTAGGGAAAGGAGACACAAGGGGACCCAAGTGTTGTGAGGCTCACCTGGTTCCAGTGGTGCCATAGGGGGACCCAATCCAGCCACGGCGCTGAGGCTCCCTGGTTTCAGCACTGAGTGCAGTGCCTGCCGCCCAGCTTTTAAAGGACCCCCCGCAGTTGTGTCATCCCCACCCCCCCCTTCCCCAGGAGGAGAGGAGGAGGATAGGAGAAGGAAGTGCTCCTTCCCTACCCCTATGAACACACAGTCTCAGTTCCCCCCACGCCAGGAGGCCCCTTCCCTCCCCTTTGCCTCACACACGTGCAAACACGAGGCACCCTCACCGGGGCGTGGGAGCATGTCTGCGTGTCACCGTCCATCACGTGCCAAGGGTGCTGCTTGGGTGACTGGGGGGACAGGGGACAGTGTCCCACAGAGCGGGAAGGGAAGGCTGGCCCCATGGGAGTAGGGGAAATGCCATGGAAGCGGGAGTGAAGAGGAAGCAGGCACGTGTTGCATAAGGAGATCAAAATGCACCCTTAGTGGCTGGGGGAAGCACCCAGCCAGGCAGGCTCTGTGGCACAGGGTGCTCATATCACCCTCGGGTGCGGGTGCCAGTGTTGCTGCAGTGTCAAGCTGTGCCAACAGAAGTGGGGCACCCAATCCCCAGGACCCTTGTGGCTGTGGAGGTGGAAGGGGGAGCAGCTCAGGTGCTCCCGTGGGTGCCTGGTGAGTACTGGCTGCCCCGCTGGGGTACCCTTCTGCCAGTCAGGCTGTGTCCCACAGAGAGGTGGGCAAGAGGTGTCCCCCAGGAACATGTGGGGTGGTGGCAGATGCAGGGATGTGAACCTGGCCCTGCTCCACGGTACACCCCATGCACCCCCCACACCCTAAGCAAGGGCTAGAACAGCCAGGAGGGGGACAGGGTCCCACCCAGAAGGACTTTAGCACCCAGCTCAGCTCCAGCTGCCCTCCCTGAGCCTCAGTTTCCCCAAAGCAAACAAGACTGGACAGGCAGTGCTGGCTGCTTTATTTGCTGGTATCTGGAGGGTGGCCATGTGGGGAGTTGGAGCGAGGGCTGGCAGCCTCAGTGGAGGCAAAGGGACTCCCAGAGCGCTGCTGGTGGGTGAAGAATTCCGCAGCAAAGGAGATGGGGTCATGTGGCTGCTGGAAGAGCAATGCCTGGAGGAAGTCATACAGCAGCGCCCGCACCTCGGGGTGCTGCTGGAGGTAGGTAGCATGGGATAGTTGGAGCTCCTCCTGTAGCAGGATGGGAAGGGTGGGTGAGGTGGGCTTGAACACACATTTCTCCCCTGGGCATTGTGCCAGGGTGAGGGGAACAGGAGCCTGGGTCCTTCCCCACTCTTAAGAAGGCGTGAGGAAGGATGCTGGCTAGCCTGCCCCTTCAATGTGCCTCATGGACACACCAGGGGAGACCCTGCTGGAGACTGGCACTGCCCCATGTCCCCTTGTCCCCATGTCCACCCATCCTACCTTCCTGTCCAGGAACTCGGTGAAGAGCTGGATGTCCTCCTCCCAATCCAGGTGGTCTTTGGGGAATGGGAGCTGGGGCTTAAACCTACCTGGCAGCAGAAAGGCAGGGCAGGGTGTTCCCCCTTGGCTTCCAGACAGTGGGCAGGGGCTGTCTGTGCTCGGGGGGCACAAGCCTCCCCTGCTCAGTACCTGACTTGCTGAGGACAGACTCATCCTGTAGAACCATCACCACTGACGAGCCAATCTGCATCAGCTGAGCCAAATGCCTGAAAGGTGAAGAGCCCTTGACCTCTCCATCCTGGGTCCCACCAGACTGGCAGGGCTGGGGTGCCTCTGACTGGAGCCCTGCCCTTACCCATCGGGGAGGAAGCTGCTGTGCCAGACACTGGAGGCGCCTGTGCTGCTGTGCACGGCTCGCTCGATCACAAACACCTCTGCCTCTGCCGAGCCCACTGCCTGCCACTGGATGCCCAGGGCAGACTGGGGGCAGTACAACCAGAGGTCAGCCTTGTCTCAGAGTCACCCCTGCCCCCAGGTGCCATTCCCATGTGTCCCTCCCATGCTGTCAAGCACATTCTGCCAACTCCCACTTCCCACATCCCCCCCTGGTATCCCCAACCTGACACAGACCCCCCCATCCCTCAGGCCCTCCTGGCTGGCAGCTCACGTAGCTGGAGGTGCAGAGGTCGCCCTCAGTGTTGATGGCTGGGAGGACAAGGTTGGGGGGCATTGTCTGGCGGCATGCCAGCACCCGCAGCAGCAGGAGGCTGGCACCCTCCAGCAGACACCCATGCAGCTTGGCCCAGCTGTAGGAGAAGCTGTTGCACTGTGGCTCTGCCTGCAGAGAGACCTGGCTACCTCATGGGACAGCCACAGCTCCAGCGTGCCCCGGGACAGCAACCTCCAGAGCCTGGGGCAGCCCTGGTGAGACAGGCCAGCTGTGCTGCCCCCTCCCAGGATGTGACCCTGCTCTCAACCTCACCTCTCCCTCCTGCAGGGTCTTTGTGACAGTCATCCCATGCTGGTGGCTCACAATGTGGGTCCTCTTCTCTGTGGGGTATGGGCTGAGCTGCAGGATGGGTGGGAGGTACAAGGTGGAGGGTAGAGCCAGGGCACCCCTGCTCTGAGGTGGCACTCCCCAGCACCTCTGTCAGTTGGGGTACCACACCAGATGCACTGCGGGAAACTCCCTACCCCAGCTGACACCCAGAGCAGGGGATGGGGACCAGGCTGGTGGGGCAGAGCTGGAGTCTGAGCATGACAAGGGACACCAGACTACCCACAGTGGCCTTGCAGGAGGCACAGCCCCCAGGAGGTCACCACTGCAGGGCCCACCTCAGGGCAGTGGGTAGGACACAGGGAAGGGGACATGCCACCACCACATCAGTCACCTCCAGGCACTCCTGCTCCTCTTGCTCCAAGGTCTCCAGTTGCCAGGTCAGATAGGCTGGCAAAACAAAACCATCGTCAACCAATCCCATTGGCACTGTCCCCATTCCCAGCCCTGGGGGCCGGTGGACAGGGATGTTCCAGCCTTGGGGAGGAGGGAAGCCCCCAAGCCACCCCTGGCTCACCTTTGAGGGTGCTGGAGGCAGGCACACCGTCCTGCTTGCCATGGAACCTGGCTTGCACCAGGATGCAGCTCTGCACTGGCTCACGTTCCCGGTGGTAGGGTGCCCACTGGGCTGCCATCCACCACTGACCCTCTGCCTTGTTCCTTGGAGGGGCCCCCACGGGCACCACTGCCAGATTCTCAGCAAACAGGCACCACTCCAGCTCCTTCAGCCCTGCACAGAGCGATGGTCACTCCTGCCTAGAGGGACGGTCACTTCTACACAGAAGGATGGTGACCCCAACGCAGAAGGACAGTGACCCCGAGGAGGTGGTCACTCCCTCCCGGAGTGACTGTCGCCCCTGCCCGGTGCCCCTCCCTGTGTGCATTCCCCCTCTGCAGGCTGGGCCGAGCCTCTCACCATTTATCCCGCTCAATCCCCCACTATCCATCCCCCTCCTGCCGGACCCGGTGCCCTCCACCTTGCATGGGGCACGGTGTGGCGGGACAAGGGGGAGGCTGCAGCGGGCACGCACCGATGTGGCTCAGGAACTCGGCAGCAGTGTCCGCCATGGCCGGGCTCTCCTGGGGGCTCTCGGGAGGGGGCTCCATGCCTCGCCTGGGGGCTCCTGCAGCCGGACCCTCAGGTGAGGGGGCGGCGCGGCTCCCCCGAACCGCGGTACTGCCCCTGAGGGGCAGTGACAGCCACCCCGCCTGTGCCTGTGCCAGCCCCCAGCCCCTGTCGCCCCCCGCCACCCCCGGGCCCCCGCCCTGCCGGACCGGCCCCGGTGCCCCCGACGCCTCGCCGTCTCCCCGGCAACGCCCTGGCCCCACCTCTTAAAGGGGCCGCGCCGGGGGGGTCCCCACCGACGAGTAGAGAAAGGGACGAACAGGTGTAAAATCGATCCAGTCTTTTATTTGGGGCGTAGGGGTGATTGTGGCTCCGATCCCCAGGGAAGCAGCACCGCCCACAGCCCAGCAGTGTGACCCTATGGCTCTGTCCCAGTGTGTGTGTGTGTGAGTGCAGGGGGGGCTCCGGCGTCAAGGATGGGATGCTGGAGAGGAGCCCCTTGCCTGGAGGTAGTACTGCTGCCCGCCTCCCCTTGCTGGCTCCATCCCAGTCCCCACAAAGAAGATGCACAACACTGGGGGCTTACGGGGAGGGGGCTGAGAGGTGGTGGTGGTGGAGGGGAAATTGGAGACTCCCAGAAAAACGGGGCAGGGGGAGAGGTGTGTGTAGGAAAAGCCCTTGGTGCCATTCCTATAGCCCCAGCAGTGAGACGGGGGGCTACAGACCACTCTAGAGCAGATTGAGGNAGCTCCTTCAGCCCTGCACAGAGCGATGGTCACTCCTGCCTAGAGGGACGGTCACTTCTACACAGAAGGATGGTGACCCCAACGCAGAAGGACAGTGACCCCGAGGAGGTGGTCACTCCCTCCCGGAGTGACTGTCGCCCCTGCCCGGTGCCCCTCCCTGTGTGCATTCCCCCTCTGCAGGCTGGCCCGAGCCTCTCACCATTTATCCCGCTCAATCCCCCACTATCCATCCCCCTCCTGCCGGACCCGGTGCCCTCCACCTTGCATGGGGCACGGTGTGGCGGGACAAGGGGGAGGCTGCAGCGGGCACGCACCGATGTGGCTCAGGAACTCGGCAGCAGTGTCCGCCATGGCCGGGCTCTCCTGGGGGCTCTCGGGAGGGGGCTCCATGCCTCGCCTGGGGGCTCCTGCAGCCGGACCCTCAGGTGAGGGGGCGGCGCGGCTCCCCCGAACCGCGGTACTGCCCCTGAGGGGCAGTGACAGCCACCCCGCCTGTGCCTGTGCCAGCCCCCAGCCCCTGTCGCCCCCCGCCACCCCCGGGCCCCCGCCCTGCCGGACCGGCCCCGGTGCCCCCGACGCCTCGCCGTCTCCCCGGCAACGCCCTGGCCCCACCTCTTAAAGGGGCCGCGCCGGGGGGGTCCCCACCGACGAGTAGAGAAAGGGACGAACAGGTGTAAAATCGATCCAGTCTTTTATTTGGGGCGTAGGGGTGATTGTGGCTCCGATCCCCAGGGAAGCAGCACCGCCCACAGCCCAGCAGTGTGACCCTATGGCTCTGTCCCAGTGTGTGTGTGTGTGAGTGCAGGGGGGGCTCCGGCGTCAAGGATGGGATGCTGGAGAGGAGCCCCTTGCCTGGAGGTAGTACTGCTGCCCGCCTCCCCTTGCTGGCTCCATCCCAGTCCCCACAAAGAAGATGCACAACACTGGGGGCTTACGGGGAGGGGGCTGAGAGGTGGTGGTGGTGGAGGGGAAATTGGAGACTCCCAGAAAAACGGGGCAGGGGGAGAGGTGTGTGTAGGAAAAGCCCTTGGTGCCATTCCTATAGCCCCAGCAGTGAGACGGGGGGCTACAGACCACTCTAGAGCAGATTGAGGTGCTTCTATATGACAGCTGGTGACTCCCAAGTCCGAGGGAGCAAAGGCAGGGATCACTTATGGGGTGCCCACTTAAGGGGGTGTCCACTTTTCCCCATCCCCCAACCCTCCACCCCAGGAGGGAAATTCACAGCAAAACAAAGCATAGTTTTGGGCCCCCTGTGCTCAACCATCACCCAGCCCCGTGGAAAGGGGGTATCTGGGGAGTGAGGGGGGGGCTCTAGGTGGCTTGGTAGAGGTCCTTGCGCCTCCGCACCTCCTTGAGGACACGGGCACGGAAGGCATCGGGGTCCTCCCCCACGCCCTGCCACAGTCCCAGTGTCTCCTGCAGCTCCGGCCGGTGGGTCCGCAGGAAGGGGTTGTAGGTCTGCTCTTCACCCAGCGTGGAGGGGCACTGTGGGGGCAGCTGCTCAGCTCCCCTGCTGGGGCAGCACCCCTGGCAGGGAGCTGGGAATGCCCCCAGCACCCCCTGCCCCTATGGCACCCACCATGCAAGAGGGTGTTGGGGTGCAGCCATCCCTGCCAAGGGAACCCCGCGAGGGGTTGGGGTGGCAGGTGCTGCACCCAGAGGACCCCCATGCCTCACCGTGCTCCTTTTCTCCTGGCGTTGCTGCACTGCCCACTGCAGCTTCTGCTCCAGCGCGGAATTGTCCAGCTCCAGGAGGCTGGCGAAGGTCAGACACTCCAGTGCGTATTCGTGGCCTGTGGACCCCCATATGCAGCCCTCAGCATCACCCCCACCCAGCTCTCCACCCTGGCAGTGGGGACTAGGGGGACACCAGCAGGGGACACTCACCTGGCCACAGCAGCGTGTCCTCGCCCAAACCCATGGCCAGGTCCAGGGAGGCGAGCATGGTCTCAGGGGAGCCCTCAAATGGCCTGCCTGGACCCCCAAAAAACCACCTGTCAGTCTATCCCAGGGTGGAATAACCCCCCAACACCCCAACCCCCTGTCTGGGGTTGGGTGCACTCACCACAGCCAGCAAGGAAGAGGAGGTCCCCGGAGAAGAGGCAGGGGGGGCTGCCGAAGGGACCCCCGTCCAGCACATACACCATGTGGCCCACTGTGTGGCCAGGCGTGGCGAGTGCCTCGAAGGTCAGGGAGCCCACGCTCACCTTCTCCCTGTCTGTAAGTGGGCTGTGCAGGAACAGGGAGGACCATCAGCGTGCTCCCCCCACCCCCAGCACCTCAAAATACCCAGCTCTCCTGGCAACCCTTCCTGCACACTGGTGTCAGAGGCGTGCCAGGTCTCTGCCCAGCACGGTACTGGGCGGATGGACTGGTGAGTGAGTGCTGCAGACAGTGGTGGTTGGGAATGAGGCCCCCCCAAATTTACAGGGGTGCTAGGGGGGTGCAGGACTTACTTGGTGAGCTGTGGGATGGCATCGAGAGTGCTGCCGTACACCCTGCAGGAGCTGTGCTTCTGGCAGAGCGCCTCGTTCCCTCCGCTGTGGTCCCTGCAGACAGGGAGGTCAGAGACCCTAAATGTACACCCCCATAATCCCCCCACTAAATGGGGGTCACCTCAGCTGGGGCAACCTTCACAGCAGCTACCAACCCTTCCAGGGCTACCTCTTGCCCCTTACCAGTGTTTGTGTGTGCAGAATATGGCCTCCAGCATCACCCCCTCGTCTTCAATGGCAGCCTGGGAATGGGGAGGAAATACGGACAGAGAGATTAGAGGGGACACAGAACCCAAGTACCAGTGTCCCCCGAAACCTTGTTCCCCCCAGCTCCCCAGGCGCTGGATGAGCCCAGTCATGCTCCAATCTTGCCTTGGGCAGTAAGGACTGCAGATTAGGGGCAGATATGCTCCCCTCTAACCCCAAAATAGAGAGACATGCCACTCCCTCACTTGGAGACAGCCAATGCCAGATCAGAGTGGTTGTGGGGCCCTCACCTGTACGGCCAGTGGGTCAGAGGGGTCGATGACGGCCGCTTGGCCAGAGCCAGTGTCGATGACCAGGTAGCTGTAGTTGTTGGAGAGCACGGGAATGGGCAGGATTTTCAGCCCTGGGGGGGAACAGACAGAATCAGGGCATGAACACTCCTCCTGGAAAAGGAGGAGTCCAGGCCAAACTCCCCACATCTTACATCAAATTCGGTGATAGCAATCCCTCCCCACCTCAAAGTGCAGGTGCTGGGGGACACTGAAGGGAGGGGCTTGCCAGGACTCACCAGGGAAGCAGTAGGGCTGGGGCACAGAGTGGCCGTGCGGGTACCGCTCCCGGGCCTTCTTCACCTGCCGCTGGTAGAAGAGGTAGCCCAGGCGTGTGCGGGCGTACAGGCTGTACCTAGGGAGGGCAGACACCGCTAGGCATTAAATAAACCCCAGTGCCCCTAAGTATCCCACTTGGGGAGGGGGCTACTGCCGGGGCTGGGGCTTCCACAGGAGCATACATTTCTCATTTGGGGCGGCTAGAGGTGGTGTGTGTGTACCCCACACCCCAGGAGCATAGTGAGGGCAGGACTGGTTCCCCAAGCAGGCACCCTCCAGCGGCTTCGAGCAGTAAGGACTGGGGGGACATTGCTGCGGGGGGCTCGCCAGGAGGGGCTGGAGCCGGCTGTCCCTCCCCACGCTCCGGGGGGACATGCCCAAGTTTGCCATGGTCCGGGGAAACAGGGAAGAGAATGGGCCGAGTAAAAAGGAGGCAAGAAACGCCCCCATGCATGTGGGGGTGCAAAAGACAACAGGCTGAGGGGCTCGGAGGGACCTCCCCGTTTGCACAGCGGCGATTTGGGACGGGATGAGGAATGGTGCCATGACGGACATGTAAAGTCCCGGGTTGCAAAGTCCATTCCAGGCCGAGGGCACTGCTGGATGGCACACCAGGAGCGATCCCTGCAGCAGCCGGGAGTCCTTTGCGTCTGTGGCGGCGGGAGCCCGAAACCGGGGAGCAGGAGCTCCTTCCAGCACCGGATAGCCTGACAACGGCCGCGGCACCGGGGCAAGTCAGCGGTGACACCCGAGAGAAGGCGCCCCGCAGCAGAGAGTGACCGGCACGGCGCGGCCGGAGCCGATGGCTGACCCCCGGCCCCGGCGGCCGGGCT
>VZTZ01030510.1:22532-46603 GCA_013400955.1 Drymodes brunneopygia
GCCGCGCACCGGGTAGGGCCTGCGGGGGCTCCGGCCTCCCGCCGGAGCATCGGCAGCGCTGCGGCCCCACCCCGGTGCCAGGCCCGGCCGGTGCATCCCCCCGGCCCCTGGCCGCTCCCCGCGTCACGCCGCGTTCCTCTGCGCTTTCCCTGCTCTGGGTTTCGCGGCATCGCACATCCCCCGCTGCCCCGTCCCGTAGGGACCCCCGCTGTCCAGCCGAGCCCACAGCCGCCCCGTGGGGGCTGAGCCGGGCAGGCCGCGAGCCACGCCCTGACCTTCGCCCTCCGCAGATGACCTGGCCGAGGAGATGGAGGATGTGGACTTTGAGGACGAGGGGGCAGAAGAGCCCGATGCCGAGGCTTGGGAGTCGGAGGATGACGAGGGGGTGGAGGACGGCATGGAGGCACAGGACGACAGTGAGGTCACGTTCTCCCTCCACTCGGGTGAGTGCTGGGCACGGGCAGCAGCAGCTGGACCCCCCCTTGGGACCTGGTCTCATCTTGGCTTTCCCCAGAGTCCAGGGGTGCAAAGGGCCGTGCCAGGCTGCTGTCTCCCAGCCTTCCTGGGACAGCCATCAGGACTCAGAGCTGCCCTGGGCTTGTATCTGCCTTATGCTCTGGCAGAAGAGCCCTTTGGGCTTCCTATCGTGGCAGCTGGCCCTAAGCTCAGTAGAAAGCATCTGCCGCTCCTCCCCCATGTGAAGAATTGTTTCCCCCAGAGCTGGGTTGGGAGTTCAGTTTGCTGACATCCCACCCAGACCCAGCGCTGCATGGGGTTTGGGTCCCCTGGGAACATCAGGTGAGGCGGGATTGGCACCGTAGCCATGTAGCCTCTCTTTACTCTTTTGTGAAGCTTCTGTTTTCTGTGTGAGCCTTGACCCCAAGACCAACACGCTGGCAGTGACGGGTGGAGAGGACGACAAGGCCTTCGTGTGGCGTGTGAGTGATGGGGAGCTCCTGTTTGAGTGCTCAGGTGAGGTGCAGTGAACAGCTGTGTCCTCTCTCAGCTGTGTTTGTCTGGACACGTTTTCTGTGCTCCTGACCGTCTTTCATAGCTTGGCCTGAGCAGTCTCTGTCCCCTGATGTTTTTAGGACACAAGGACTCAGTCACCTGTGCTAGCTTCAGTCACGACTCTGTGTTCGTGGCCACAGGTGACATGTCTGGGCTTATCAAAGTGTGGCGGGTGGATGCCAAGGAGGAAGTGTGGTCCTTCGAGGTGGGGGACTTGGAGGTGAGTGGTGGAACCCCTGGTGCTGTGGGGAGCTCCCCACCCAGCAAGTGGGGTGGCAGCATCACAGAAGTGCTGTCCCTCTCTCTCCCCAGTGGATGGAGTGGCACCCTCAAGCCCATGTACTTCTGGCTGGCACAGCTGATGGCAACACCTGGATGTGGAAGATCCCTAGTGGGGACTGCAAAACCTTTCAGGGTCCCGCATGCCCAGCCACATGTGGCAGGATCCTGCCTGATGGTGAGGCATGGGGTCTCTTTGGAGTGGGAAATGTCACCAGCTCTGTGTGGGCCATCTGCCCTCCTGCTTCTCGCAGTCTGTGCTAAATGGGAGGTAGGGGGATGAGGGCACCCTGTCTCTATCTGCTGTCTCTGTCTCTCCCAGGGAAGCGAGCAGTGGTGGGGTATGAGGACGGGACCATGCGCATCTGGGACCTAAAGCAGGGAACCTCGCTGCATGTCCTGAAAGGTAAGGAAGAGGTTTATCACCTGGGCTACTCCCTAATTGGCGAACAGCCCCTTCTAGTGGGCTCTGACCTCTGCCTGGGTGAAGAGGAAGCAACCTCTGAGTGCAGGAAGGAGCTTGGCACTGTGTTTCTCTATCCCCACTGGTGGCTGTTGCTTGCTGGGGTGCTGGCAGAGCTGGGCAGGCTGGAGGCTGCAGGAGGGTGTGTTTCGAGGCTCACTGCGTCTCACATAAAGCTGGGGAGGATACATTAAAGCTCATACCTGCTGCTCACCCTCCAGGCCAGGATGGCCATCAGGACCCCTTGACGTGTGTGGCTAGCAACCAGGATGGCAGTTTGATCATGACGGGCTCTGTGGACTGTCACGCCAAGCTGGTCAACTCTGCCACGGGCAAGGTGGGTCTGTGTGGGCAGCGCAGAGCCAGAAGTGCTGAGAACCCCCAAGCCCCGTGTCCTGGGCTGGGGGCAGAGCCAGGAGCGCTGGGGACCCAAGCCAGTGTGCGGCCATCGGCAGGCGGCGCTCTCGCGCTGCGGGTGGAGCGCGGGCTGGGTGGTCCCGCCCGGCTCCTGGAAGGAAGTTCCCTCTTGTTTGGTCCCAGGAGCTGAGGATTTGGGGGCGGGCCTTGTTCTGCTGAGGGTGCAGGCTCGGTATCGAGTAAGAACGGGACTTCTGTGCATCTGGGTCTCCTTCCCTCGGGGTATAGTCACCCTCCCTCTACCCAGGTGGTGTGCGTCTTCAAGATGGAGAGCGTGACCCCCAAGGCACCCATCAGTGAGGGCGAGGAGGCAGAGTCCAACTCGGTGGAGTCGCTGGGCTTCTGTAATGTGTGAGTGTTGGGACAGCTCCTCTTCAGTGCTAGATTTTACAGGGCTTGTTATACAGATCCATTTGCATCCCTTGCACTCAATCTGCTATATTTCTCTTGCCTCCATCCTCCCTGGCTGGGTGTAGAGATCCCAGATCACAAGGGACACCAGCTGCTCAGTCCTCCGTGCAACTGTTGGGATTCTGGGCTAGCCTGATGGACCACTGCTTGGCTGGGGTACTCTCCAGACAGCTGTTTTCCTGCCAGGACATTGTCATCTTCTTCACAAACCATGGGCTGATTGCTGACTTGCTGTACTGCTGGGTCTCCCAAGCGGGGTGTTTGATGGCTTCAGCCATCAGGTTGTCCCTCATCTTCTCAGTACAGTGCAGCCTTCAGCATAGGGTTTGCCTTTTACCTAGAGCCTGTTTCCATGTCTGCTTCCCCATGTCCCATGAAATGCCTGTTCCCCTCTCTGCAGAATGCCACTGGCTGCTGTGGGCTACCTCGACGGCACACTGGCTATTTATGACCTCTCCACACAGAGCCTGAGGCATAAGTGCCAACATGAGGTACTGCCCTACCCCTTCTCCCTAGGTCTGGGAGGTGGGCTTTGGGCCTGTTGGAGACCTCCCTCTGAGCCCAGGGGCCAGTTCCCAATTTGTACTTCTCTGTTCCCTTTGGGCTTCCCCAAAGGGCAGCCACAGTCTCTGCACAGTGGATGTGCTTGGCCCTGGGGTCTGGCTCTCCTGTGTGGATGGCAGACACCATGAGGGGGTGGGGGTACATGGGGGGAGCTAAGACTTGCTGGAGGTCCCCACTGTGGTCTCCCCCTGACCCAGTCAGGGATTGTGCAGCTGCTATGGGAGGAGAGCTCGGCCGTGGTATACACCTGCAGCCTGGACGGGGCTGTGCGGCTCTGGGACGCCCGCTCAGGGAAGATGATCAGCGAGTACCGAGGGCACTCCGCTGAAATCCTTGACTTCGCCGTCAACAAGTGAGCAGGCAACCCTTAGACCCCTTCCCTGCTGGGTGGAGGGAGCAGTGATGGCCCTGCCTCTGAGCCCTGTCTCCCTGCAGGGATGCCTCCATTGTGGTGACCACCTCTGGCGACCACCAAGCCAAAGTGTTCTGTGTCCAGCGCCCCGATCGCTAGAACTGTGTCAAGGGATGGCGTCCCGGTGCCGCCCTGCGCCCCGTGTACAGAGGGACGAGGGACATGGTTTCACCACCCTTCTCCAGTGCGTGCTTTGTAATTTTCCAGCCTGCCCTGCTTTGCCCTCACCATCTAGGGGCCAAGCTGGGGGTTTTGTATGAAGATGTCTTTAATTATATAAATTATTTCACTTAACTGGATGCCATCTACTATGCTTGTTGGGGGAAGAGGACCTGGGGAGCTGTCCTCCCTTCCTCAGGGATCTCCCCAGCATCCAGCCATGGCCTGAGGATCAGTGGGAGAGACTCCCATCCTAGCTCTCCCAAAGAAGGTAAATGAGGGGGTCAGGACAGGAGGGAAGGGTTCAGGTTGCTAGCTGAAGGTAGGAGAATCCTGCTCTGTACAGTCCAGGAGTTCTCTAACAGAACAGGCTATTTCCAGATCTGGGTGCTGCACCCCTAAGTTCACCAGAAGTCGTATGTTCCATAATACAGGAAATATCTCCCTTGGGGGTGTGACTCTAAACACCCCTTCCAGGGCAAGGTCACGTGCATTGACAAGCCAAAGTCCCACAACCCTTTAAGATAGAAAGATCTTCTTTATTAATGAACCCCAACAGTATTTCTTCAGATACAGGAGTTTTGAACTCAAATATTCAGAAGAAAACAAGTTAATATTGCATTATTTTCATAAGAAATACTGCAACTTATTTCCGGTAACATATTGCAAAGCGAAACAGCTTGAAAAGAAAAAAAAAATTAAAAAAGAAAAGAATTTAAGTCAATCAAACTGGAATTAAAGTTTTGTTTCTTGGAACGATCGAGTCCTCGCAAGCACAGCTCGTTTCTGCAGATTACTCCCCCAACTGTCGTACAAACAGACCCCGATTGCTTGAATTCCTTATGAGCCCACAGAGGTGCAACATTAAAAGCTACGATTATCGGGTAGCAAGTGCCCCAACCTTCATCCTCCACAGCAGCCTCAGTGACCCGGCATTAACGGGTTGTGAACGTCTTCCCCCTGAAAGGATGCAGAGAGGGGTCAGCACAGCCCCAGGGGGCTGTGGGGCTTGTAGTGGGGCACACGTAGCTGAGCTCTTGAAGCCAGGCAGGCACTGCTGTGTTGGAGCTCACAGGGTCTGTGGCTGCAGAACTGAGTCACGAGGCTGTGGGGAGGGGTCCCCTCTTGCTGAAGGGACAACCCTCCTGCCCCAAAGCAGAATGCAAAGGGGACATGACAGGACAAACAGAAAAAAGGGACACCAAGGGACTCTGGGATAAGCAGAAGTTAAGAAACATGTTCACACAACTGCTCTCCTCCATCCACTCCACTCTGGGCTGCTTGTTCACAAGAGAGAGCCAGTCAGCACAGTGGCCTGGCCCCAACCATCAGCTGGCCATGGGTAGCCAGTGACTCTGAGGAGCTGCATACACACCGGGCAGCAAGACCTGGTCCAGTGCCCACAAACCCCAAGGAAGGACCTGGCTCCTCTCCCTGCCATGAGCTGGAGCTGCCCCCAGAGCTGGACAAGCCAGCTCTAATATAACAGGGAAAAAGCCCCAGGAATTCCACCAAGGGCTTGGGGGGTGGGGGGTGAGAATGGAGACACCAGGGCTTGCAAGGGCATGTATGAGCCTTTTGTGAAGGATCTGCCAGCACAGGGTTTTACCTCAGACCCAGCTCCTCACAGGACATGAGGCAGTAAGCTGTGGGTCATCCCCATGGAACCCTAGCCTGCCCTGGATTGCAGTATGCCAAACTGAGCAAACCAAGCTTGTGGCTGGCAGAGAAGCCCAGAGAGCCAGGCCCTGCTTTGCTACTCACGTGATTGTTTTCATTTCTTTCTTCTCTGCGTCTGGACGGGCACGGTTGAGCACCTTGAGGAAATCTGACGTTTTCGCCCTCATACGCGTGTGAATATAGGCCTGTGTTTCATTCGAACAAAATGGGGACATGTCAGGATCCTGTCTTCAGAGCTAAGATTTCAGGACACATCAAAGCCAGGTCACTCTGAACAATTACCCTCATTTCTGTTCTCAGAAAGGAACAAACCAGACCCGAAAGGCAAAAGTCCTACTCACTGCTAGAATGGAAGGGAAACAGTCTTGTGTCCAAGAGCAGGGAGAAGGCAATGATGCATCACTTGCCACCCCTGCATGACTGGGAAGGGCAGTGGCAGACCCTAGCAAGTTCCCAAGGAGCACCTCTGTCCCCTGCTTCTCCCTTCAGCACCCGGGTTAGATGGGTGGCTGAAGTAACCCAGTGTCCCCTGGCCCTCGTACCTTCGAGCACTTGATGTGATAGTGCAGGTAGTCCCGGAATGTGTGGATCAGGTTTATGGTGTTGTCTCTGGCTGCAGCATTGGTGTGACGGGGGAACAGCACTGGAAGAAGAGGCCAACACAGACCATTAGTACCTCCTGAGGTTGCACGAGGCCTTCAGGATCAGTGCTGGAGGCTTCAGGGTGTGCTGCACTGAATCCCTGCCTTGCTGTCTATAAAGAGCCCTTTACTCTTGACACAAACCAAGATTAGGCAGCACTAGCGATTTTAAATACAAGGCTCTAGAGCACTTTTCCATGTTTCCCACAGCAGCCTGTGCACTCTGCAGGATTTGACAATGCCAGGTGCCCAGAAATAATGGCAGTGTAGGAAACTGCATGATGCTGTATCAGTGCTTGGGAGATGCAATTGGAGGAGCAAGCTGGGAGGCAGACCAGGGCGCCCAGACTGCTCAACCAATATCAAGATCCAGCCTGCCCTGGGGTCTTGAAATTGGTAGTGGATCTTTGCCTGGCAACTTGCTGGCCCTGTAACATAGACAGACTTGGATACAAGCAGGTAGCTTGCTCTTTCCATAAGCTGGTGCTCTGTTAGGTGTCCCAGATCCAAGGGCTAAAAGAACATTTTGTTTGGGTGATGACCTCACCTGAGACTGTCAGATCAGATAACTGGGAAATTTAGTCTCAACAAGAACAAAGTATGTGCCATCCCAGACCTCTTCTTTCCACAGCTGACAGCTGCCCAGGCCTCAAGGCACCATTCTCAGTACAGGAGGGCAATGCTACCTTCACCTTTCCCTGCAGTGTCTGTGCTCCATCTCTGAACTCCAAACTACAGGAATACTGGCCTGAGACACCCTAATAAACACACCTAACCATCTGGAAGAGACCTATCCCATTTGAACAGGGCAAGGTTTAGACTCCTCAACACTGCTACCCAGGGGGAAGTCATGGCTTTGCTGGCCACCACCTCTGCAGCAGGGGAAAGTGGCTCATCAGTGTTTGGCCCAAAGCAAGAGGCAGAGCTGCAGAAGCAGAATGCGCTGCCCTGCTGCTGCTCTCTGGCTGGCACTACTGATCAAGCCCTGCACAGCTCCCTGCAGCTGGAGAACCTACAAGTACAGCTGCATGAAAACTTGCACAAGAAACCTCCAGTTTCCACAATATCACAGCAAAGCCACTCTTCCCTTTGCTTTCAAATACTGAACTTACTTTGTAGGCAGACACTAAACAGTTCACTGTCCACTTCCACATCTTCTTGCCCACAGCAGAGCTTAGGTGACCTGATACAGAAAAGGGACACTCCAAAGGGGGCACACAAACCAGTATGCAACCCCAGAGTCCCTGCAGTCCTCAATAACCCACTTCAATACTCAGGGAAGGTAAATTCCTTTCTGTTTTTCATGCAGCAGTAGGAACCTATCTCCTCCCCAAGCACCCCCAAGCCTCAGAGCTGCCTGCTTACCAAAGGTGATGTAGCCAATATTATCACCAACGGCTGCGTCCGTGTCTTTCAGCTCCAAGGGTGGCTCCCTGTGGCTGAAGAGCACCTGTGGGGCTGTGTGACTGGCCCGGCGACCCTCCTTGAACTCCTGAACAAGACAAAGTGAAGGTGATTCCCACTGTGACCCTTCAACAACATGCTGTGAAAGCACCCCCTCCCAAAGAGCAGAAGGTTGCCTAGCTTTCCCTGAATGGTTCGAGTTCATTGGGGTAAACACCCGGAAAGTAACCCTTTTTCCCAGCAAAACCAGCCCCAATGCATGGCTGTCCTGGGTTTATACATGACTAGTGCAGCCCCTCAGCTGGGGTGGCTTTCGGTGTGTCACACCCCTGCCACGGGTGTTTTGTGGAAGACACATCTCAGTCTGAGCGAGCACATCAGATAGGGCAGCTCCTGCTGGAACTTCAATGCTTCCAGTGAAAGTGGGCAGTGCCCATTACCCCAGAGGAACAGAAATTCTCAGGAAGGGCTGCAAGGTCTCCATCACACCTAGTGTAAAGGTTCTGCCATTTGAGAAACCATCTCCCTCCAGCAGTCTCCCAGGCATCAAGAGGCATCTGGGCATTTGAAGCCTTTTGTGAAGACTGCTCCTCTTAATGATTCCCTACACCTTGAAACAATACCTTCAGGCAGGGAGATCCCTTCCCCCACCTCTCATAGCAGCACAGCCCCCACCTCATAGGAAATGTACTGGCTCTGCATTTTCAGGAACTGTAAGGACCATCTCAGTGTGGGGCTGGGAATGTCCAGAGACCATTCTCCTGCCCCAAGGCAGGGCAGTCTTCCTCTGCCTCACTGACCTCCATCCCAAACTATACATTATCAGCTACCCTTGGCCTCTCCTCTGAGCACAGTTTCCTCTGGAAAAGGCAGGAGCATACATGTCCCTTTTAGAGTAGATCACTAAGGTTTCCTTAATGAAATGCTTAGCTTGCACTTCTGCCTGCTTATGCCAGAGGGTGAAATGGTTCAAATGGCTTCACTGGTTAGTTAATGGTCACATTTTCTCCATGAGAGCCCATATGAGCAGACACCATGCCCAGCTGCGTTATGCAAGAGCAATAACTGGAGGGAAAGAGCCAGTGTGATTCAGAGTGGAAATTCCTGTGGCTGGGCAGAGGCAGGGTTTTCTGTTGCAAAAACCAAGAATTCGGGACACGGAGACTCCCCTTGAAGCACTGCCATCTCCCCAGAAGCCTCACTAACCCCATTTTGTTCACATCATGCCTCCATTCCCATTTTAAAAGCTGAATTCCAGGCTGAGGGATATGCTTGTTGGGGGAAAACCTCAAAGCCAGAGCAGATGCCCTGTCTGTAGCTAATGAACACAGCGATCAGAGCTGTCAAGACTTCCATTGCAACAGACAATGATGACACCCAACATAGGTAATCTGGTCTCCAGCAAACTGGGCCAGTAACTTGCATCCATGAGCCTGTCAGCAGCACAGCCTGGCACTCTTGAATGGGTGGGTTAAAGCTCCCTGGAACACCCTGCAGGCCCTGCTCCATGGCCATGCCCACACAGGAGGTTGGCTCCCCAGGAGCTTCAGCAGGTGACTGAGGGGGGGCCAGTGGCACGGATAAACACAGGTACCAGCATGCACTGAGCCTCCCCAGCTGCACACAGATGTCTCATTCTCCCCAGGCTGCACACAATCGTTCACAGACATGCAAAGTGTTTACTACAAGTCTCTCAATGCTTCCCAGCTAAACAGCAATTGCAAACGGTAGCTGAGTCCAGACTCAGCTGAATCTGGTCCATAACTTGGCATTATGTTTGAGCCCATAAATTCTGTATATTCATAGCTCTAAAAAGCTCAAATTCAAGAGCTGTCACACTGAGCTGCTGAGTGTTTCTGCAGCATTTGAGCATTAGCAGGAAGAAACTTCAAGGTGAAGACCACTCTCAGCTCCTCCTCAGGCATGGCATAACGTTGTCTGACCCTTTCTCTCCCTTTACAGCCTCCTCAACATGCTCAGCTCCTCAGCTGGCTGGTGATCCCTATACCATAGCTATCCACAGTACAGGGCCTCTATCTGGGGACTGAAGTATTCACTGTGGTGTTTCTCATCTGTAACACATAATACGCTTGATTGTCCAAATGAGCAAGACTATTGATAATACAGATGCCACTGCAAGAGGCAGGAAAATACACTGTCTATGCCTATTAGCGTGTTCTTCCATCCCAGCGCAGCATAGAGCAAAGCATTTACATGTGTTAAACTGCCTTTATGCTCACTTCAGCAGCTTATTCGGCAATGCTGCTTCAAGCAAGCAGGCATATGAATTAAGGACCAGACCCTTTCCCTGTAATTCAGTTTCCATACCTGCATGAACACCTTTCCGATAACCACGTCATCGTCGTCCTTAAATACCGTGCTGAACACAACCGTGACACGGTCCTTCTTTGCCTCAACATACCTGCAGGTGGGAGAGAGAGAATCCAGCTGTGAACTGTAGCTAAGAAGTTCAACTGGACGAGGAAGCAATTGCACGACAAGGTCAAATAGATACAACAGCCATTCACAGGCCTGGCTGCTGAAAATTTCCCCTCCCTTGAGACAGTATTTACAGGGAGCAAAACATTTCTGTTGGGAGTGGCCAGTTCCTCCCCTGCATGCAGCCACAAGTGTTGCCACTAACAGAGACTTGTGTAACACCCCAGCAGCCCCAGGCACAGGCATTACCCTCATGGGATACTTGTGGCAGTCTAGGATAGGCCTTTATTACCTGCCAAAGCATTGAGCAGTAGGATTTCCTGATTTTCCACCAGAACCTACAGCTGTTTGCAGGAGCAGACTACTGACCACTGTCCGACACCCATGCTGTTTGGTCTGAACACTTACATTGTCTCATCGTCCCTGTAGTGGATGACTGCTCTTTTTTCTCCTTCTTTGCCCTCTTCCTGGAATTTGAAATACTTCTCAAAGACTGAAGCAAAGCAGTTGCGCTTCAACATGCCGGCTTGGTGCACAATGGCATCCTTGTCTGCAGGAAGGTTCTCCAGGTCGTAGAGCAAAGAGACATTGTAACCTGGGAAGGGACAGCCACTATCCTTAATAATCCACATAGGGCCTTAATGAAAGCAGAGACATTTCCTTTGAAGAGACACCTATAGTGCCACTTTTGCCTTAAATCCTCCCAAAAGCCCCAGGGGTGAGTTCTTCCTGCTCCAAGCACTTGCCAAAAGCAACGCCTGAACTCAGCATGTGGCCATGGCAACATTCCTGGCGCTCCTTCCCAAGCTCCCAGACACACGTGCTGGCTGAACTGCTCCCAAGTTTTTGCAGTGAGTAGGAAGAGATGTTGTCACAGGTAACCATGGTTTTCCTGTGTCTTACAAAGCATCTCAGAGAAGAACAAAGACCCCAACCGTGAGGAACAGAGGCTTCCCGGAGGAGGACTGCATAAAGAATTACAGCTTGTGCTGCAAGCTACTTCATCCCTGATGTGTCTGAGCCACTTCTTAAATCGGCAATTTAAAATTGCCATTCATTGTATAGAGAGTCTCAGATATCAAGCTCTTCAAGTGCAGCCTTCATATGAGCATTTCTCAGGTGACTTCAGTAATTTTGGAATTGCATTCACACACACATGCACACACACAGACACAGAATGAATGTTATTGCAGGATTACCTGATTCAGGATTTACCAAGTAGCTTCCATAGACTTTCTTCAAAACCTAGAAAAGAAATTAAACATTGAGAGCACAGGCTATAAAGACTTCCCCCTGCACAGCCTAAGCCATGTTTGGTCTTCTTTCAGAAGTATCAAATTACAGAACCTGCCTCCCCTAGTCTAAGAGAACTTAGACAAATATTAAGTCATCAACTTCTAGCACTATTGGCTGTTCCTGCTCTTGGGAGGGCTCCCTGAACTCTACTGACAAGGGACATACTGTAGGAGAGGACTCAAAACTGGAACTTTTTCAAGCTCTTGCTAGTAGGATTTGTGTGGGGAAGAAGCCTTATAGCTCATACCTTCAAAGGAGAACTATCAGCAGAGCCTGACAACAGATTTGAGGGCTACCACTTTTCCTTCCATTCAAAGGCGGATGCAAAGTGTGCCCGGTCCCTCTGCTCACAGGACGGCAAGTTCAGAGCACACCATGGCCTGGTGATCACACACTGTGTCAGCCTATTGCACGGACAGATGGGGATTGAGAGGAGACTGCCAGGCAGCTTGGATGCCTCTCAGAAGCAGAACCGCCTACAGCACAGCAAAAATCTTTTTTCAAACATAATTACTGGTGAATTTTACATCAATGGCAATTTCCAACTGAGCCATAGCTCTGTGTCAATGAGGGGGCTGGGAACAGGAGGTATTTCACAGAGAAGAACACAACAATGCTGTGGCAGAACTGGCCCTCCTGGGATGACACCCACTACCACGTGGAAAGGATACACAGACTCTCTGCATGTCAAAACTTGTTCTCAGCAGAGAGCCCGCCTGCAGCAGCGCAGGAAGATGCCCTGCCTTAGCAGGAACCCCACTCTGCATTCCTCACGGTGGGGTTTCACCAAAGACAGGGCAGAAAAAAGCAACATTGTCTGCAGGGAAGTACAGAGAGCAACATTATGACAACAGGAGATTGAAAAATGTTATTTCTATTTAGTCAGCACTTCCAAGACAGTCCTGCACAGATCCCATTTTCGTCTGAAAGTTTACAGGAAGTTGCCTTCCACTACTACCACAATGGCTGCTGGTGCATAGTGCTGATAGTCACTCACCCACCACAGGGGTTCTCTTGGGATCACACTCTGCACTGATCCTCACTAAACATGCTGGGAAGGCTCCACCATTTGGGCTGCTCGACACTCCTGCCAGCAGCAGTGACTTCAGTAGCAGACAATGCTGCTCCTGGAAAGCTTTGCATTCAGGAACCAGGAAAGCAGGACACTCAATCATACCTCTTCTGACTTAGGTGGGTCTTACGGCAATTAGCAGGAATTTGAACTTTGGGTTCAAATCACCCATTTCTCACCAGACTCACAACAAACTGATGGCCCAGTTTCCTTGTTTTCTTCCAAGAACAGACACTCAGAGGCAAAAGTGTGCTGCAAAGCCGTGGGTGAACCCCATTCACTACCATGCGGAGATTTGAAAACTGACTCAGTTCCTGAGTCACACTTCCTGCCTCGCCATCCAACCACAGCTCAGAGAGGCTCCTTCTTTCTACCATAAAAGGCCCTCCGCAGCCACAGGGCCCAGTCAACAGGAACTGAGCCTGCGACTTCACGCAGCAGCAGTGAAAAGGGAACCAGTCTGCAGACCGAAGTCTGTAAACACAGCAGGAGCCCAGCACTTGCTCTCAAGTGTGGTTAAGAGACAGAAGAGAAGCACCACAGATCTGTCTTGGTACCTTCCTTTCATTGTGGGCTCAACATATCACTCAGGGAAACTCTTTCTACGTGGTCAGGCTTCGCTTTGGACTTGCAAAATTAGTGATGCCTTCTGCCTTTCAGGCTGCAAGGTCATACAGGATGACTACTTCATGAGAGAGCGTGAACACACTTGCCCTTGTCTTTCAGTAAAGTGGGACTCCTGGTTGGCACAGCTGGAGCCTGGCTGGCTCCTTTGACCAGTGTGAGATGGGAGCACAGATGCTTCTCTGAGGGTCAAACGTTAGATCCATCAACATCACAAGGGCATTGCCAACACAGTATTTGTAGGCAGAAGCCTGGAGATGCTTACTCACCTCATCAGCACCGTGTTCCTGGAGTTCCTTGTAGAATTTCAGAGAAATACTGACCATCACTTTTGTCTTGTCTCCATTGGGGTTTGAAATATGGTAAAGGACTCCATCAAAGTCTAAGAAGCAAGCAAGAGAAATGTGAAGGAACAGGAGCCAGCACCTATTTCTGAGAGAGGTTTTCCCTACATGTTCTAGCAACTGCATAAAGCGACACTGCTCCTCTTGCTCCAGCCCTCATATACACAGCAAGAGAGAAACCCACAATTAAGGAAAGTGGTAATGTCATGTAGGGAGACCTGCTATCATTCACAGGGCTGAAACAATATTGACACCTATCCATCACAGAAAGCTTCAGTCTAGTGTCATTTAGCATCCCCAGCAAATCCACTTGCGCTCAATGCACAAGGATACAAACAAGCAGAGATGGGAGCCTTCTGGATGGCCAGCACAGAAAGTGACTGACATGCCCACCAGGCCAGAGCTGCAGCCTGCAGGAGAAAATCTCTCTTCCAGTAAAGGCAGCTCAGCCACTGCCTGCTGTGATAGCTTCTACTTCATTGCAGAACGGGCAGGGAGGGCAGGAGGCAGGGAAAGGCAACCCTCCAGCTACCTAGCAAGCTCTACTTCCCCACAGAGCTTTGCAGCTTGTACAGATTCCTGATAACAGAAGGAAAAAATCAGTTGCTGAATGAGTACTTGAACTTCCTTGGCATTTCTCTTCCTGAAGAGCAAACTTGAGGTGATGAATCCATTTTGCTAAGTCAGCTTCCTAACAACCCAAACCACAGGCTGCTAAAGACCTCATAACAAGTAGCACCAAGGGCAGGACTGGAGAACAGATGAGGTGAAAGAGAAGAGCTGTGTAGCAGGCACACACTAAAGCACTATCACCACTGAACTCAATGCTCTAGGGAAGTCCCAGAGAAGGCAGACAGAGAGACAGTGAGGCAGCCAAGAAAGCCCCAGTTCTGGGGATACTGCAGGGTCTCCACATCACCCCAGTGCCAGTGGTATGGACACACTGTTCAAGCCAGCCCTTTGTTCAGAGAAGTCAAGAGAGCTGTGGAGCTTACCTGCAAATGTTACTTCTACTGCCTCTGGTTTATTTCTAAAAAGCAAAGAAAACAAAGGAGGTAAGTGAGAACTCAAACAGCAGCCTCCAAGCTGTGAAGGAAAGAGGATTAATTTCCAATGCCTTATTTCGCACAGGCAGCTCCTCCTCAAAACCCTTTTATCTCCTGCTGTCCAGCTAGCAGCAACCTTTGACAAGAGATCTTAGACTTCTTCCCCTTCCTATAAGCACCAGTTTTACCCCAGATGACATAAAATAGACTTTGAAGCTGACATAGATTGCTATTATTTCTAGTTTATTAGTAGATTTTGACATCACAGATTTCCAGTTAGAAATGCCTAAGAAAGCTACTCCTTACTAAGAATTTTGCTTTCACGAGCACACTCACTGTACAGAAAAGCCATGACACAGGTTTTGGGATAGAGGATCTTTTGTAAGGTCCTGCAATACCAGTTCATGGAAGGAGCTGAGTAATCCTTCCTGACACAGTGCCCCCTTCACCATCAACACCAGCTCTGCAAATGCGTTGATATAACCTGCTTGCAGAGAAGACCCCTTTCCCAAGTCCAGTGTTAGGAGCAAGCAAAAGAAGGAAACTTTCCACATGTTCATTTCATCCTGCCCCCCTTCCAAAACACCCCAACATTTTGCCAACAGCCTCTGCAGAAAAACTGTAGCTCTGGGTGTGCTCTAACACTGTCCTGAGTGGTCTCTGGTACCCCAGATCAGCAACAAAGTCCCTCGCAAGCCAAAGGCACAGCACTTCTTACACCACGACCACAAACTGCTTCTTAACAAACCCTATTTTGACATTTGTCCGTGATCTGTAGAAGAGTAGGACTCCATGAAAGATGTAACTGCTTCTGGAAGGTCATTTCATTGGGATTGGCACTACATAACTGCTTTCACAGCTCCAAAGGGACTGGTATTAATAGGTCACTCTCCAACAGGGAATGATGCAAAGGTATCTCCACTGCTGAGAGCAGGTGTGGAAAATGAGAACAAGATAAAAATGCCAGTCTGCTACTGCTGTTTCACACTGTATCTCCATTTATTTTTCAAAAGTGGATGATATTAAGAGTACAGGCTAATGCTGCTGCTAACAGAAGTCTAGTCTCTGACAGTTCATTTCCACCTGTCGGAACCAACGTATTGAAATAACTCCCCAGAATAAAGCCAGTAGTCTCAGCTATGCTTCTGCTGCTGCCCAGAGACCAGCTTCAACCTTTTTGCGGAAACTTGCTTTTCCACACACTTATGCACTTCTGGGTCCTGGCTATACCATGGTACATACACCAGAAAAAGGTGGGGTGAAGTGATGACTCAATATCTACTTTCCCTGACCATATTCTGTAATTATTTAAATGATTTTATCTCAGCAGAAAGTACTGTTTTTCCATCAGCTTTTCTGCAGTCAGCCTCATTCCTGGAAGGCAGAAATAACCACAATGTGCTAAAACTCAAGCTGGGCAGTACAGGGAGACCAAGACACTGCACTGATCCCAGACACTCACCAGGTCAACAACACTTTAGTCTAGCAGAAAGGGAGGAATTAACCCCCAGATGAAGATCCTAAGTGGAAACGAAGAGGTGTTCCTGCTTCTTGAAAGTGATTAGCTGTGAAAGGCAACAGACCTTTTTTTGTCTGAAGGCTGAGGAGCCTCTGTCTTTTGTGCCACATTGCTGAAGACAAAAACCACTCACTTGAAAGAAGCAGTGCAAGTGCACCCAAAGCAGGTCCTTTAGTCTAACAGCTGTGCCAGCTACCTGTAACCTCTCTTGCTTTCATCTCCCCTTCCCAGCTGGGCCTGAGAAAGGCTCAGCAGGCATCCCTGGCTGCATATTTAGCTTGGGTTCTTGGAAAGGGGAGCAATTCCCCAAGCCATGTCCAAGCCACTTCTGCTCACTGAGGATGGCTCAGAGCAGAGATGAAAGAAAATCCCAGAGATCCCACTCGGTCAGTTGATGCAGATGAGTTCTTCTTTTAGAGCACCACACTCAGACGTGGGAATCAGCTTGGATGGCAGTATAAATTTTTATAAAAAAAGAAACCTATGTAGGAAGCTTTAAAGATAGCACAGCCAGGCACATGAGAGCTAGGAATATTGAACAGAATGTATCCTTAAACCTCTGTTCCATCTTCTCAGAGTTAGACCTTTCAAACCCCATTCTCCACACACATAGAGCTGACACATCCTGCAGCCCCCGCTCCCAGCAGAGCCCTCCAAACACAGCACCTCCCTCCGAGAAATGCAAGGAATGCTGACAACCAGTGCACTGGAGTGGTTTTGCTGGGAAGGATGATTCCCCATTTGGTCACCCTGTACCCAGGGGATGGCAGGAAGATCACTCATCACATTACTGAAGAAGCCGAGCAAGACTGAGTACAGGAGCCAGTTGATGGCTCTGCATGAGAGCCTTTGTTCTGCACACAAAAGCTCACTGCTAAAACAGCTGAGTTTGAGCCTGTTATTGTGCAAATGTCATTTCTTAGAGAAGTTATTTTAACGCTGATTTCCCAAGTGGCTCACTTCCGGTACTTGGGATGGTAAGGAGGTGGAGTACTTAAGGGAAAAGAAGGTAACTGGGCAGAACTTCGGGTGCTGAATATTCAACCGCTTCCCGGCACAGCCTCAGTGAAGCAAGAGCTCACGTGAGGCGCATACAGAGCTCCTTGCAGCCTCACTGGCCTTGTCACCTACAGCACAGTGGGTTTTCTGCATCATCAGCCACACACTTAAGCAACCCAGGCCTGGCCTGGCCCAGCCCAAGGGAGGACAGGGAAGAGCACTGGAAGTGTGGCTGGGAGCAAAGTGAGCCCTCTTAGCCTTTCACAGTTCAGGAGTTTTACAATCACAATGTTTAAAGTGCTTCTATTTATTTCTCTGGCTCACCTCATCAAAACTACCCAGGTTACTTAAAATGCTTCTCCAACAGAAAAACCACCCCTTTTTCTACCTGGATTGTTGTTCCTGCATCAAGAAGTCCTCAGGCAGAAGAGAGAGGAGCTCTCACCTCCAGCATTCCGTAATTTCTGGATGAGCAACAGTGCTGCAGGTCACACGCACATGTTCACTTCCCCTTGACCTTCCACCAACCCGTTCTTCTACCACCAGAAATAGCCCTATGGAGGCACAACGTGTTCTCTTCGTGTTCTGTTCTTCCTGCTCTTGTGTGGGCCAAGGCTCAGCACAGAGGATTCACAGCAGGCCTGGGATGGGGCCTGCACCACTGAGGGTGGATAGCAGGTACTCTCAGGTTACTGGTGTGATCCCAAAGAGCTCTGCCTGGTCTAGCGAGCTCTGGTGTCCCTCACCTCCATGAGGAGACCCTCCACACTCACAGTGAGAATTGGCAGTTTACCACCTTGGTGCTGAATGACTCTAAATCCCAGCGATCTCTTAAGTCCCAGCTGGACTGTAAATCCCAAATGGGAAGCCAGGAGCTCCTTTGGGGCTCACTTCCACCCCTGATCCAAATCTCTGAGAAACAGACTAAGCCTAGCTATATTCAGAGCATTTCAGACAGGACAGCTCATCCACTCCTGGGGCAAGAGAGCAGCTGTGACCCCTGCAAGCTCCTTACCACCAATGCTATCTGAACCACAGCATCCCTCAGTGACTTTCTCTGTTTGCTACCCTCTGCCCTGAATGGACAATAAAACCAGCTCATACCAGGAATTATTGAGATGGCTTCCCTCTGCACTGAACACGGAATCCAGACCAGACCTTCCTGAAAACTCCTGCCTGAACTCCAATGATAAAATGGCAGCTGTTCCCAGCAGCAGTGATAACACCAGGTCTGAAGTCAAACCCACACCAAATCCCATCTGCCCTCTGCTTGTAACAATAAAAGACCCTGACAGGTTTTACGTCTTCTTGCTTATGCTCCTCCTATTCATCTCCAAATGGCTCCTACACCCTGTCTATCTAATACAGAGTCAGCTCCAAATCAGATTTTTCACCCCAGGAGAACATCCATGAAGAGCCACAGTGCCCATGGAGAGATACCAGCGAGCACTTAAGAGCAACAGCAAATCTTTCTTCTGACAGCACTTCCCCAGTTTTGACTCAGACAGCTTCCCAACTTCCCTGTTTCATTCTCAGGCCAAAAAGGCTCTTAGCCATATGTTACAACAAATTTAAGAACAGAAGAGTGAAGACTAATTATACACAGACTTCACCTTCTGTATTGAAATGACCTAACTGCTAACTTGGCTGGCAACCATACTGAAACATCTCCCACATCACATTTAAGGCCTCTACCAAATAATGGAGAATGGCAATTATTTCAAAAGCTGCAGGCATGCAGATACTCTAATCTCTTGCCCCATAGGAGAGGGGGAAAAAAAAGGGGTATGTCAAAGCTTAAAGCTCTGAGCAGAGCTTTCAGATCACCAGTCAACACATGATTTGGATAAAGTGAGCCATATTCAGTGACAGACTGCAGGCTCTCGCTACAGAAAGGTCACCCCAATAAAAAAAATTATGAGCAATTTCTAAAAATCATCTGAACAGTTCCTCCACTCCTGGGCCCCACTCAGCTAACAAAAGCCTCCCAGCGTAAGCTGCAGGAGCAGATGTAATCACACAGCTCCCATAGCTCTGGCAGCACACCCACCATCAACTGGAGCAGGAGTGCTCTGTCAGGTGGATGGTGCTGAGCGGTGTATGGCAGCCCCTACACACGCCAACTCTCTCCTCTTGGTTAGGTGACCCCACCACACCCAAGCTTTTCCCTTGCTGTGTGCCCAATAACCTGGAGGAGTGGGCTGGTAGGAAAGCAGTGGGATTCACAGTGGACAAAGCACAGATGGTCCTGCAGCACACCAGCACTGGTAGGCCCCCTTCCAGCCAGATCAGCTGTAGGCAGAGTGATCCACAGTTATGCCTCGTCTCTGGGAAACAGCCTCATTTTGTACACACTTTCACTGTGTTTCTTTGGTACAGTGATGGATACCTACTCTTCTCTGGTGTCAAGCATTGGTGCCTGCAGTGAGAACCACTCTCTGAAGATAAAACAGAGCAGGTTCCTCTTAGGAACCCGAGACGAAAACTGAGGCTGATGACAGAACCACCTGTGAAAGCCTAACACTTTTAAGATCTGGCTTTTCTTCCCTCCTGTTCCCAGTGCTGTTGCACAAAAGCGGAGCACTGCCTACTTCCAGACAGAGATAGTTCACAATCTGCCCTTAATGCAAAGTCACCTTCCCTGGTGTCTGAAGCAGGATGTGCTGTGACAAGCCAGGAGCTATGCTCCAACACCTACAGCCCCCTCAGTCAACGTGGACAGCCAGGGTGTACCACGGGCACTGCCAATGCCAGTAACACCCAAGGGTATCTCTTTCTGCCAGCAGCATCTCCTGATCACTCCTCAGTCAGGCAGACTGAGTTGCAGCAGGTGAGGTTGTGCCTGGAGGGATGTGCAGCTCCAGGCTGGGCTTGTGAGGACACTGAACCAGAAACTGCCACTGCTGCTGAAGAAGGGAGATCTGATCCCTGCTCCATGGCTGCACCATGGTGAGCAGCCACGATACAATGAACGGGATGAGGAAACTCATCTAAGCTAAAAATACCCAGTTTTGCCTTTTTAATTTTAACCTAGGTCACTTCCTCAATCCTGTTTCCCTTGAAGCCACAAAAATGCCCATGTCAGCAAGAAGGAGGGGGTGGCAGAGTTTTTGGTGGGATCTCTGAAGCACTGGAGCCACATACAACCACAACCACTACCAAAGAGAGTTCCTCAGTAGTGTCTGGCAGGATTCAAAGCTCCTCTACCCTCTCAGCACACCAACAGCCTCCAGACACTCCTCAGTCTCCCCATGATGAACTCACTTCAAGTCACACCATGAACACAAAGTTCTCACTGCATGATTTCAGCCAGGGCTCAGCCTCACCATCTGAAAGGCTCAGCTCTGCAGCCCACAAGCATCAAGTGACCGCAGATGGGAAATACCATAAAGCAGGCAGGTGCAGCTTCAGCCCAGCTCCTATCAGCTCACAGGAACCACTCTGCATCAGGGAAGTTCAAGCTTCAGCTCATTTCCTATGCAGCTAATTGTCAGGAAGCCCTGCAGAGCTGTACCTACTAATGGCTGTAAAGAAACCAACAATTTAATTTGAGATTCTCTTCCCTCCGCCCCCAACCTAGGAAAAGGCATGCTGTACCCCAGCTATGCAAATTTGTGTTCTTTTGCACAGTGGGTAAATAACAAGTAAAAGTTTGAGACAGATGATTAATTTACCAAAGATTTTGTGTAAGCCATGTATGACTGGAAAACCAAACCCTAAGACCAAAGCCCTGTGCCACACTTTCACTGAGGCCAGTTAAATTAAAGCAGGACAAAACTGGATGGCAAATCTGTTAGTGTCAAACAGAATGAGTATTCACCAGAAAGAGAAGACAATAATCAAAATATTTTATACTTAAAGTGTTTCTGGAGGGTTTTTTTTTATGTCTGTGTGGTTAGCAAAGGGAAGCAACGATAAGAAACAGGATCTTCCAACTGGTAGAGCTCATCTCCTCACACCACATTTCTATCAGAAACGGGAAAAACCATCTGTGACAGAAGCTTCTAGGCAACATCTCATGTACAAATGAATTGGTCAAAAGCTTACGGAAGCTTTCTCTTGACATGTAAAAAAGCTCATGAGCCAACCTCATTTCAACAAACTTATTTCCAGGTACTGACCAGCTATTCCCACATTTGCAGCAGCAAATTCCTAACTCAGATTATTTCAACAGATTCTGGTAGCTCTAGGCTTTTATTTCAAAATGTGGCTGGTTTAAGAGAATAGATTTAAACAAAGAAATTAGTAGAACTAAATGAGGAAAAAAAATCAGATGCATTGAAGTCCATTATCTGTTATCACCTTGATCTAAATATCACCTTTCAACTGTGGCTGTCCAAGGAGGTGAGATTTCCATGGGGTTTACCCACAAAACCAAATCAAATTTGAAATGACCATGTTTACAGATGGATGCCGCCAAGCCCCAAGGACTGTGCCCAGGGAGGACTCTTAGAGGTGGTTTAGGCCCTGCCTCAAGTGCTGATCTCTGTCTGCAGTCCTGCCAAGGTACCTTTCACACTGGGGATTCCAGGGACAGTTGATGGACCTCCATGCAGAGCAGATTCTGACATATATGACAATAATGTTATGACAGTTAATTAATTCCAACTTCTAAATGTGACCTAGTTCTATATGACAAGGTGAAATGTGGAGTGTCTTGTTGTACAGCTGGCAACAGAAGAAACACGCGGGTCTTAGAGCAGCAGTTGAATTTCTAGGCAGCACCGACTAAAAGATCTGCCCTTCTTTATTTTTCTATTTTTATATGTTTTTAAAGATAATCAAGGATTGGTGAAAAGGGTCAGTACTCCCGAAGGTTTACAGGACAAAGACATGGTCAATTATCTTTCTCCACCCCAGGGAAAGGAATGAAAAACAATTCTACAAGTGCAAAATAATCCCAGTTGGTTAAGAAAAACAAGGACCACGTTTACAAAAAAAGCATGGGAAACTACAGTTACAGTGCCATAACTTATGAGGCCCTGTAAAACCAGGGCGACAGTGTCTCCCACCTGATAGCCCAGGAAAGCTCTGCCAAATGATGGCTGCACTGCAGTAGAGAGGTGCGACACAGCCCATGTCACAGGACAAGTCTCTGGCGAAGGATTTGGAAACGAACCCTGCCCTGCCCCATTTCCAGGCTGGCACTGAAGCCACCAGGCACACCTGAGTCTGAGACAACCACTAATGACAAATCCCTGCATCACATCTGCTGCATTCCTGGGTTAGAGTAAATAATGTAAACCCAGCTCTGTCCCAGTGTCCGGACTCACTCATCCCAGTCACTAAATTCTTCAAGGCTTGACCTTGCCCAGCCTGTCCTGTGTTCATCCCCAATATACACCTTGGAAAAACCCTCACCAAAATAGCAAAATACAGGAAATCTCTTCCTGCCTCCAGGCTAAGCATCACAGGAATAACCCCAGAGCTGTGGCCATAGGAAAAAGAAGTATCACTTGAATAAATGTTTTGTAACATCCATTCATTAGAAGACTTGAAACCAGGAGAAACCTCCCTACACCTCACCAGCCTGCACTTGCCTGGACAGGGGGACCCCAGAACAAGCACAGAAGAAAATTCAGAAGTAAATGTCTTCCCCACCTTCAGCAACACACTCAAGGCACAAAACTTACCTAGAAACGCCATCTAAAGAACAGAACATGCCATAGATGACTAAGAGCAGAAGCAGAGCACCATCAGCCACCCTAGGAATTGATCCAGAAGTCAGGCACATGTGCCAATACACAAGTGAGGTGGCTTTGCAAAATGGAAATCTCAGGGGCCTGCAGGCTGGTGCAGAGCAAGCAACCTCATCTCTGTTCACAGAGTCAGGGTTTTGGGGCGCATCTAAACCTGCAAACTGCCCCCTCCACCTCACATCAACGAAGGGACACATGCACATTCTTCTCTCTCCATGAGGAAGAGTGCCTTGGCACAGACTAGTGATCGACAAGTTGTTCTCACACTCACTATGAACCTCTGTACATCCCATATTTTCTAATGGATGCAGCTGCAATACCACAGTGGTCACCTGGGAGCTCTCTCTTCCCAGTGCGGTGCTTGTGCTCTGGGGAAACTTGTTGCATTAAATGATCAGGGCTCAAGAAGAATCAAAATCTGGGAGCAGCTCAGCTGTCCTCCAAGGCAGAGCAGCATGTGAGATTATTTTATGAGAAAAACTCCACCAAAACAAAACACAAAACCAATCCCAGCAACAAGTTAACTGAGAGAGGGGGATGAAGCAGAGGAAGTGGCCTCTGACAACGTTCCGCATGCAAAAGGCTGAGAGCTTCAAACATCGCTGGAGAAAAAAGGTAACACAGAAAAAGTCACCTGCCTGGGGGGTCCTTTCCTGGAGCAGCCTGAGCCCTGCCTCGTGAGGCGCCAGGGCAGGCTCCACCCCAGAGATAACACCACTGTGCTTTGCCTCTCAAGGCTTTGTCTCTGTACAAAGGTGTCTCAGTCAGCAGGCAGCGCATCGCATCGAGCCCACAGGCCACTCGGTTGCAGATAAGGACATTCACACTGAAGGGACTTCCTTCCAAGCTAAGCTGTGTCCCCACAAGCGTCTTTACAGTCCTGGTGCAATACTCTCAGTTAAAAAACCACTGGCTCCCCAGGGACTGAACTGAACTGTCCCAGCCAGAGATGTGGGAGCGAACTACATCTGTCCCGAGGCCAGGACAGCCACCAGGCTGGCACCAGCGGCCGTGGCTGACCCGTGAGCCTGTATCCCTTCTCGTGAAAGCAGAGAGGGAGAAAACTGTTATTTACTCTTCACCCCCACAGAAAAAGGCTGAGGCCATGACTCCACACATAGCCTTCCTGTTCCTCGGCTCCCCCTACACATTCTGTACGAGCGCTGGCACCACGCTGATGGAGCCCGCTTTACCCAAACCAAACATCCTGTAAATCCACCTTCCTCCCTTATCAACTTCCTTCTTGTCCAGGCCCTGTCCTCCAGTCCACCTCAGCACGGCAATCTTCCATACCCTTCCCAGATTCGTCCTGCTCCGCCGAGGCTCTCCATCGCTCTGGCACTAATGACCCCATCCAGCCACACTCTCCCCTCCAACACTGCCTGTCCCACTCTGCTCCCTTACAGTCCAGGCCTTCCCTCTGCCCAACCCCTGCCCATCTCCGCCGCCCGCAGCTCAGTACCCGAACCCTGGCCACCCTTCTCCCAGCCCCTGCACCCGGCAGGCCCTCATCCCGTGCTCGCTCTGCCCTCCTCGTTCCCGGGCCGCCACCTGGTAGCCCAGCACCCGCTGGCTCAGTGCCGCTCCCCGCC
>VZTZ01030510.1:46767-61589 GCA_013400955.1 Drymodes brunneopygia
GGTGTGCCTGGGGTATGAAAGTCCCCAGAGTGTGAGGTGACCCCCCCCTTTATTTGAATACTCGCAGTGTTGGAGGTCCCCGAAAGAGTGGGGTGCCCCTATGATTATAACGACGCTACAGAAAGCAGCAGGTGTACCCCAGCATTTGAGGGTGTGTGTAAGAATTGGCGCTCCAGGGATATGGGGGTGATTACAGGGGAAAATGATGTCTTGCAANNNNGATGTCTTGCAAAATGGATAATTTCATAGTTACAGGGCCCCAAAAACCTGAGGTGACACAGGGAATGGAGATGTCCTAGGGGGGCTTTAATGGTGTCCTGGAGCTGGGAGTTGCCCAAGACTGGACAGGTGTTCCCAGAGAATAGGAGTGTCCTTGAGTCTGTGGTGATACCCAAGGGATATGATGGTGGCATTTACCAGGTGCTCCCAGGGAAGAAAAGTGCCCTAAAAACCTGGGTACCCCTGCGACTGACAAGCATGGAAAGCTGTGAGGATGGGGGTGCTCAAAGGGTTTGTGAGTGCCCAGAGGAATGGGGGTGCACAGGGAATTCCCTTGTGTGCAGGTTTCCCCTAAAGGCAATGGGGGTACTCAGAGCCATGGCATTCACTAAGCCTGGCACAGGGCACGGCTCTGTCTAATGGCATGGCTTGACTTCGCTTAGCTTGCCATGGCACAGCCAGGGCAGGAGGAACATGCAGGTCTACTCTGGGGGGGTCCCCCACAGTGACCCCCAAGAGAGGGCGAGGCAGCCTTGCAGTCCCCCTGTGCATCCCCCAAATGCTGACACCACCCTTGCTCTGCCAATGGGGAAACTGAGGCACAGAGCTCTGCATTGCTATCACCCACTGACCATGGCCTCGGAGAGGTTCTGCTCTCCTGGGGGGATTGCAGCACACAGGGGTGCCTTGAAGGGGATCCCCACATCCACTGAGGGCCTGGGGACAAATTGAAGAGACCCAGCTGGGGAGCCCTGGGGTGCCTCACTGCAGGGATGGCAATGAACCCCTGGGTGCACCCCCAGTGCGGCGTGGCCTGGCACATCCTGGGACAGGAGGGTTACAGAGGGCTGCAGGCTCTCAGCCTGGGAAAGGCATCTGGGGGGACCAGGGAAGGGTCCCTTTGGCTGCCACTTCCGCTTCGTGCTGGGAGAAGATTTTGCAACATTTCCTCCCCGGGCAGTATAAAGTGGGTGGCGGAGGAAAGGGGCTCTGGAGGCGGCACGGCAGCAGGCGCAGGTGAGGGATCCTCCGGCCGGTGAGACCCTTGGGTCTGCTGCTGCCCTGCATCCCACCACACCTCGTACCGGAGCCCTTTGGGGGTGACATCTGGATTTAAACCCGTGCCTGTGTGCTTCCCAGTGAGAAACAGCTTGGGATTGGAGAAGACCCCACATTTGAGGGGACGGCAAGAGCAGCAAGCAGTGAGTCCATGGGGTGTGCCACTGGAGAGTGTGGCTTTCCTTGGGCTTTGACAGCCCCACAGAGCCCAAATGAGCCTCTTCACATGTGGAGCAGGCTGGGGGCTGTGGTGGGTTGCTCCAGCTGCCCAACAGGCTGGTTGGTGCAAGGGTAGAGGGAGGTGGTGGGTGGGAGCACCCAGGGCTGTCCTGAGGGCTCATCTGGGGTGCAAACACTTCATTGTCCCCAGGGACATCAGCCTTGGGTGCCGCGGGGAAAAAGCGCCTGCTCCCATTTCCTTGCACAGTGATGAGCTGGGAGGCTGCTTCCCCATGGTATGCCCCTCTCTCCTCCCCACTGGGAGCTCCAGGGCCACCCCACTGTCCCTCAGCCCTTCCAGGAGGGATGTCAGTAGGGGAAATGGAGTGCTGCTTGTTCCCCCCCATCTGGGCCAGCTGTGGAGTATCTGTGTGTGGTATAGCTGGGCAATACCCTGTTCCAGAGGAACCATCAGAATTTTGGAGTGGGGAGGCAGAAAGCAGCAGCCAGAAATAGACAGAGGGGAAGCACTGGCATCCGTGCCTCTGGCAGCCCCACTTGGGAGGACATTCCCCCATTAGCACTGGCAGCATCCCTGTTTGTGGTCCTTTGGGATGCTGATGCCTCAGCATCTCGGCATCACCACTCTGGGATCACCATCCCAGGATTTCTATCCCTGGATCTCTGCAAGAGAGGATACAGCAGAGTCAGGAAGAGATTTTTCTGGGCAGCAGCACCGGCCCAGCTGCAGCAGGGAATTCACATCAGCCAAAAGGGGAAAGGATGATTTGAGTTCAAACAGGGCCAGCTTGGGGCTGGGAACTCCCAGCACTGGGGAGACTCAGCACCCTGAGCAGTCCTGGCATCTCCAAGCCCTGGAGGGGTTGGGGGCTCAAAAATGGGGCAGAGGGGTGAAACTGGAGTTAAACAAGAGTCCAAATCCATTCTGGGAGAAGGCTGAAAGCCAGTGGTCTTTGGGGAGGCAGGAACAGAGCAAGTTCACCATCACCTATGTGTGAGAGAACAGAAAAAGCAACTGCCACCTGTGATTTCCCCATTGAGGCCGAGCACGGGGGATCATGGCAGTGCCCAGCTGAGCAACAGGAAAACCAGAGATGTAATATTTCCAAAGCTGCCTGCAAAGTGTGACACGTCTTTCCGTCCGGGGCTTGAAACCACTCCCGCAGGACCAAGATCAGGAGGGGGAACAAGGGCACAAAAATACCTTCAGACCTTCTTGAGTGCTGCCTGCCCCAGACACTGTGACCACAGCCTAGCTGGTGGCTGAGGTGGCAGGGGGACAGCTCCAGCAGCAATGCTTAAGGGGTTAGAGAGGCTGGAGGGATACCGCAGTACTTGAAGAAGTACTTCGAAGGTGCCTGAGGGGCTCTGAGATGCCCAAAGTGCTGAGAGGCTTTTGAAGGACTCACAGCAAGCAGGGGAGCCCTGTGTTTCTGGAGGAGACAGGTATCTCCTGAAGGGATGTGATTCTACATTGATGGGGAAGCCCCCCAACCTGAGAAGAGGTGAGCAGTCTGTGGGGGAACCCCTTCTTCCACAGGAGTCAGGAAAGGGACAGGGTTGGGGCGAAATGGAGGAGAGTGAGGCATGCTGGGGGTGTTTTACAAGGGGGCACATGAGGAACAGTGTCTACCTGCAGCACTGACCATTGCCTGGCACAGTGTGCATGCAGTGGAATGATGAAGGACAGCTGCTCAGGCTGGGAGGGGGCCTGGGGGGCAATGGAAATGCCAGAGGACCCAGAACACATAACAAATCATGGAGTAACAAAGGGAATTAAAAGGTAGTAATATGATACACGATTTAAGAACATGGATTAAATATTGAATTAAGCCCTACTCCCCATTCAGCCCACAGCCGGTCTCTTTGCTATAAAATGGCACTGGGGGCCAAATTCTGCTCCTGCTTTAATGGGAATGAGGAGGAATTGCTATGGAGTTATGTCAAAACAAGCCTGGGATGGCGAGAGGAGCCTGGAGCCAGGGCAGCAATGTGGTCAGGGCACACCCAGGAAGGGATGGACTGGACATAGCTCCTGACACAGTTGTCAGTGTAGGCAGACAGGCCCTAATTGGTCTGATCTGATTACCTTTTCCAAAAGCTTTGAACTTTGAACAGGTGAACAGTCCTGTCACCCCTGGTCCACAACACTGCTACCCCACACTTAAGCCGTTTTGTGCTCCACAGGCAAAATGGAGTCCTTATCCTTCAGTGGGGATTTCTCCAACATCTTCTCCCTTTACAACTACACCTATGACTACAGCACAGCCATGCCTGACACTGCTATCTCATCCTCTCCGTGCCGGCCTGAAAATTCTGTCCTCAACAAGTACCTGGTGGTGGTGATCTACTGCCTCGTCTTCATCCTCAGTGTGGTGGGGAATGGGCTGGTGGTGCTGGTGGTGACCTCCAGCCACACCAGCCGCTCCGTCACCGATGTCTACCTGCTCAACCTGGCTGTGGCAGACCTGCTCTTCGCTTTCAGCTTGCCGCTCTGGGCTGCCTACCGAGCCCACGAGTGGGTCTTTGGCACTGTGATGTGCAAAGCCATCTCCGTGCTGCAGGAAGCCAACTTCTACAGTGGCATCCTTCTGCTGGCCTGCATTAGTGTGGACCGCTACCTGGCCATTGTCTATGCCACACGGGCTGCCACTGAGAAGAGGCACTGGGTGAAGTTTGTCTGCTTGGGCATCTGGGTCTTCTCCGTGCTGCTCTCCCTGCCCGTGCTGCTCTTCCGTGAGGCTTTCCACTCGCCCAACAATGGCACCGTGTGCTATGAGCGCATCAGCGGCGAGGACACAACCAAGTGGCGGGTGGTGCTGCGGATCCTGCCGCAGACCTTCGGCTTTGCCTTGCCCCTCCTGGTGATGCTCTTCTGCTATGGCGTCACCATCCACACCCTCCTGCAGACTAAGAATGCTCAGAAGCAGCGGGCCATGAAGGTCATCTTTGCTGTGGTGCTGGTCTTCCTCATCTGCTGGCTGCCCTACAACATCACACTGGTGAGCGACACTCTCATGAGGACACGGGCCATTGCCGAGACCTGTGACAGGAGGAACCGCATCGACACAGCCCTCTCTGTCACGCAGGTCCTGGGCTTTGCCCACAGCTGCATCAATCCCATCATCTACGCCTTCATTGGTCAAAAGTTTCGCAACAGCTTCCTCAAGATCCTGGCGCAGCGTGGGCTGATCAGCAAGGATGCTGTTGCCCGCTATGGCCATGCCTCCTATGCCTCCACCTCTGGCAATACATCCACCACTCTCTGAGCCCTTCTGGGACCCAGCCCTTGTGGGTTCCAGCAGGTCCCAGCACCCCACACCACTCAGCATCCTCATCCAGCACCCTGGAATGTGGGTGGTGATGCCAGGGGGATGGGCAGGGCCACCACTAGATGCTGGACCTCAACTGGAAGAGGGTGGCAAGGTGGTAGGACCCCATTGCCAGGGGAGTGATGTTACGTGTCCACCCTCCCCTCTCTTCAGGACAAAGCCTGTGACCCTGGGGATTCTGTGAGCCTGCTGTGGGAATGGTTTTTTTACCTGATGACCATGCAGCAATAAAGGAGTTGATGGGTTGTTCACCCATGTCTGGCTCCTCTTTGCCACAGGAAGAGAGATGGCGGACAGGGCCAGGGCACATCTCTGGGGACAATGCCAAAATGGTGGTGCCAGCTGAGCCTGTGAGAGTGTGGGTAACTCTGCATCCAGGACAGGGCTCAGCATCCTTTGCATCCCTACAGGGGACCCAAGCCCAGGTTTTGCTTCCTACAGCTCCCCAGACAGGTTCTGGCACTTCCATGGTACAGAGGGCTCTATGTGGAGCCTCTCCCACATGGGGACAAAGTCATTCCCTCCCCAACCCCAATCTCAACCCCAGCAGAGCAAATGACTGAAAGATCTCTGAGCAGCCCCTCACACTGAACTAGTCCTGTGACCCCTGTCTGAAGGGTGCCAGCACTCCAGGTACCCCCACTCCCCACCCNTGTGCAAAGAACTGGGAACCTGTCCTTTACACAACCAGGATGTTTCCACCCTGGCTTGGGCAACAAGGGCTGACACTTGACTGAAGTCGAGGAGCTGAAGAAGGGACTGTGACCCTCTTGGGGACTCTCCTGCCACTCTGTATGCCAGGCCTCAGGATGGCTGCCCCAGCACACCTAAGCATCTCTCCACTGGGGTCCCATATTTCTCCTCCACTGACCTTGATCCAGGTTCCTAGGGGTCCATAACCATGGGGACATCAGCAGATGTCACCCATGTGCTGGCTCATGGGTGGGTATGGGGGTCCCCAGCACCCACGTGGGAACCCTGGGGACTCCGGGAAGAGGAGGGTCAGGGAGGTGCTGAGCAAGGACAGCCCATCACCTTTGTTTCTGAGAAACCTCTTGCCCAAGTGGTTCCTCACAGCGTGGTAGGAAGCCTGGGCTGTTGGCCAAGAGCTGTCAACTCTCCCCACTGTGGGATGGTGCAGGCAGTGGCTCACCCTGGCTGCAGCTAGGGGACACCCTTTTTTGGAATGGTTTTCCCCAGGAGGACTTGAACACCTCCTACACCAGCATTCCCCCACCCTGCATGCAACCCAGGTGTCAATCTGGCAGTGACTGATAGATGACACAGAAGCCACAGGGGTAGCAGAAATGAGTAGTTTTCCTCTTTGTGGACCAGCCGTAATAAAGACATCTCAAACCCAAAATGCTGGGCAGCAGGACCTGCATGCAGGCTCCGGACATGTGCATACCCAGTAAGTCCAAGAGGAGGCAGCCAGGGCAGGAGGTGTCCCAGACAGGGTGCTATCCCCACTCATGTAGCCTGCGGGTGCCTTTGCTGGTAACAAATGAGGCAGCAGCGGCCGTGCTTGCCCATGTCCACGGAGCACGTGTGGCACACCTTGCCCTGGCACAGCCTGCCGAGAGAGCAGGAGGTGAGAGCTGAGCCATCCCTGTGCTGTGCCACTGCCACCCCCCATCTTCCCCCATACCCCACCTGCAGTTGTACCGCCGGGAGAGGAAGCGGAAATCCTTGTGACAGCGGGCACACAACCCTGGGTCGCGGGGCACCGGGCTGGGCATCGGGGTGTCAATGCCCTCAGTCTTCTGCCACAGGGCATCCTTCTCCCTGAAGGAGGGGAGGGGTCAGCCCTGGATTTGCCTGGGCTCTGGTGCCCTCCTCTGGGCAAAGGGGTTCGGGTCCCCTTGCCCTTGCGTGGAGTCACCGGGGCTCTCACCGCAGCAGCACCAGCAGCCGCTCCTTCATGTCGCGGATGAGCTCCTGCTGCCGTGCCTGCTCGGCGCCGCGCGTGGCCTCTCGCTCCAGCGCCTCCCTCTGCGCCCGCTGCAGCGCCGATGCCCAGCGCTCACCGTCCTGCCGGGCCCTGGCGCGGGGCAGTACCCACATGGTCCCCCTGTGTCTCAGCTGGTCCTCTCTCCATCCCTCCATGCATGCGGATAAACCTCCCGCCGCTGGTTCTTCCCTCCCTCGCTCCCTCCCTCCTCCCCTCCCTCCCTTCTTTCCTCTGCTGTTGCCCATCCATCGTCAAGCTCTGCCCCCATCCTCACAGCCACTTTGCCATCTGCCACCCATCCGTTTCCCCACTGTTCATCCATCCTTCTCTACATCCGTGCCCCTGGCCTTCTGCCCACCCACCCATCCATTTACTCACCCCAAATACATCCCTGTGTCTCTCTATCCACCATTCCATCTCCATTCATTCATCCTAAATTGATCCCTCCTTCTCTCTACCTACCTACTAACGCCAAAACACTCCATCCCTCTGCCCACCTTCCCCTCCACCTACCTCTCAGTCCCAAATTGACCCCTCCCTCCAGTCCTCCCCCTTCAAATCCTTCCCTCCCTCCTCCTGCCAACCCCCAGCTGCTGTTCAGCTGTGTCCAAGCAGGACATCACCGGGGGTCCCAGGGGAAACCATGTGGCGGGTGGAGATAGGAGGTCCCACCACGGGGTGATGGGTGATGGAAGTAGAGGTCCCTGCCCAACCTGCTGAGCTCCTCCTGCAGCCGTGCCATCTCCTGTCGCTGTGCCTGGAGCTGCTGCCGGCTCTGCCAGGTCTCCTCCCATGCTGTGGCAGCCAGGCCGGCCAAGCGCTGGGGGAGAGTGGGGGCTCAATCCTGGACCCCAAACCCCCACCCCACCATGGGATCTCCTTGGACTTGCCCATACCATGGCCATGCTGGCGACCGTGCTGGGCTTCCCCTCTGCCCCGGTGGCCGGTGGGGGCTCCTGGGGACCACGAGCGAGCTCCAGTGCCTGCCGCAGCACCTCCTCCACGGCAGCCACCTCATTTGAGGTACCAGCATCCTCCAGCATGTCCGTCTGTCCTGCCGCCACCAGCGCTTCCTGGCATTCCTGCAGGCGCGAGGTCAGCGCCGCCGCCTCTGCCAGCACCCTGGCCAACTGGGTACCCCGCTCCTCTGCCACCTCTTGCCAGCCCCGTGCCTCCTCCTGTGCTCGTGCCAGTGTCCCTGGGTCCCCCGCTGCCACCGCTGCCTCCAGTGCCCGCGCAAGGAAGGTGTTGGTTTCCCGCAGAGCCTCGGCCTCCCGTGCCCACAGCTGGGCTCGCCGGGCGCTGCCCTCCTCCCTCCGCTGGTGCCGCAGCTCCGCCCGCGCCAGCCGCACCGCCAGCGCCTGTGCTGCCGCCTCACGCTCACCCAGCTCGGCCCTCAGCTGGGACACCAGTGCCTGCAGGGATGCCTCTGTCCCACCCGGCTGCCTGGGCACCAGGGACAGGGAGCCCAGCATGCATCTTGTGCCACTGGGCAGGGGGGACATGCCAGGCTCTCCAGCACCATCAGGCTGGGGTGCTTTGCCAGGGCCATGTGCGTCCTCCAGTTCCTCTACATCCACATCCTTCATCTCCTTCTCATCCTCCTCCAACTCTTCATCCTTCTCTTTCAAATCCTCTTTCACATCCTTCTCCACATCCTTCACATCCTCCACCTTCACCTCCTCTGTATCGACACTGTCGCCCTTCTCCACCTCCTCTTCATCTTCCTCTTCTATGCCCATCTTCACCTCCACATTCTCCTCTATATCTTCCATCTCCACACTCCCTGCCTGCAGGGCAGCCAAAGGGGGTGGGCAGGGATGGGCTGGTGCCCCGTGGGGTGCCACAGTGGGATGGGCAATGGCATTGGACCATCCATGTGCCACAGTGCTGGTACTGTCTGTCTGCTGGGCTGTCTTTGCTGGGCTGCTCCTGATCACCGGGCTAGACCGTACCAGTGGCCTAGAGGGGACACAGGGCTCAGGACTACCAGGTCACCCCCAAGGTGAACAGGGCATCACCACCCTCCATTGAGGCTCCCTGGGCACAGCCAGCCTTTAGGACTTTAGGGGGCAGCAGGGCAGAGGATCAGGGATGTTGGTGCCACCAGCCTGAGCACCCACAGAACAGGCGACACCCATTGACCCAAGCCTGTGTGCTTGTGGCAGTGTGTGCACATGAGTCTGTGAGCAGCAGAACAGGTGTGAGTGTGCTGGAACAGCTGCATCCACGAGTGCCCCCCTATAAGTGTGCCCAGGGGCAAGGGTGTGCAAGCACACACGTGTCCCTGTGTGTCAGATGTCACAGTGTCACGGTGTTACAGCAGGGATATACTTGGCAGAGGATGGCTCTGTGTCTGTATACATATGCATGTGGCATGTTTGCAGGCACAGGCAGAGTGTGCATGCTGGTGCCAGTGACTGTGCCCTCCTGGGGCCACATATGGACAGCTGGCACATCTGGGGTGCTGTGTGGGGTCTAGTGCAGTGGAGCAATGCCTGCATGCTTCTCTGCAATCCTAAGCCCCAGGTGCCTCTGCACCCCCAGTGCTGCCAATGCCCCTGGTGCCCCCATTGTCCCCAAGCTCACTCGGAGAACATGGGCCAGGCGGTGTCCAGGTCATCCCTGCGCAGGGCCAGGTGGAAGGTGACACAGTCCAGCTCATAGAGGCTGCACAGGATCTCTGCTCGCCGTTTGGAGCTCAGGAAGGGGCTGCGGGCGTAGTACCACTCACTGCAACCACAAAACAGGCTCATGCATCCCTCTATGCCCTGGACAGGTACACATGCCTGCAGCACCTCTGCTGATGGGGTGCTGCAGGGCACTGCTCACCCTGGCCATGTCCCCCACCACCACAAGCATCTCCTCACTGTGTCCCTGCTCTCACCAGAGGCTCTCAGGGTCGAGGAGGCAGAGCTGCAGGGACTCTGCCAGCTGCCGGTGCACCAGGCAGTACCGCAGAAAGGCTCGGCCCCTGCCCACAGGGGTCTTCAGCTGTGGGGGANCCGTGACTAGGGCTGGGGTGCAGTGGGGATCCCAGAGGGGAGGAAACTGTTTCTAGCACCAGTGGGAGAATCCTTGGTGCCCAAGTGAGTGTGTGCCTGTCCACAAGTGCATGTGCACCCAAAAGCAAGCAAAAGCCTGTGTGTGTGCACAAGTCCCTGGGTATCCCACCAGCCCATGCCCACCTTGTCCAGGGAGGTGACAAAGTGAATGCCTTCATGCTCCTGCCGGCATCGTGCCAGGCCCTGGCACAAGAAGTCCCAATAGTCCTTGCGCTGCCCAAAGAAGGTCCTCTTCTCCTTGAGGTCGAACTGGCAGAGGTACAAGCTTGGATTTTCTTTTTTGGGGGTGTCACCTGTTCCTCCCAGCCTGTCCCCTGTGGGGCTGGAATCCAGCCAGCTCCCCCAGAAGGGTTGGTCTGGGTGCCCCTGGCTGTCCCCTCTTCACTGGCTCCATACCTCAACTTCCCTTTTGCAGTACATGCAATTACACATGTGGACAAGGGAGAGCCTGGTCCAGATGGCTGGGGATGCCCAGGGCCAGACAATGTTGGGTGGGGTTATTCCAGCCCCAGAATGGTTAACACAGGGTCCTCTCTGCTCTCAGCTGTGCCTAAGGGGAAACTGAGGCAGGGAGCAGCAGGGAACGAGGAGCAGCAGTACCTGGAGGAGGAACTCTAGCTGGGCACAGAGGCTGTGCAGCTCCCGGCTCCCATCTGTCACCGGCAGGTTCTGCTCCTGGTAGCTGCGTTTCAGCTCAGCCACAGTCTCTGCGGGATGGCAGGGCTGGGCTGGCATGGCACCTTCTCCCATCCTACCCCTCTCCCCACTGCCTCACAACTCCTGGCCTTGGGGATTTCTGATGGTGGGCAAAATCATAGAATCTAAGCTGGAAGAGACCTCCAAGATTGAGTCCAGTCGTTTGCCCAGCACTTCCAAATCCACCATTAAACCATGTACCCAAATGCCACATCTACACGTCTTATAAAGACCTCCATGGGTGGTGACTCCACTACTTCCCTGGGTAGCCTGTTCCAATGCTTGATAAACATTTCCGTGAAGAAATTTTTCCTAATATCTAATCTAAACCTCTCCTAGCACAACTTGAGGCCACTTCCTCTTGTTCTAATCCTTGTAACTGGGGAGAGGAGACTGACCCCCTCCTAACTACAACCTCATTTCAGGTAGTTGTAGAGAGTGATAAGATCCCCCACTGAGCCTCTTTTTCTTCAAAGAGAAAGAGGAACTTGCCCTGGGATGAAGGTGGGGAGCAGGGAGAGCAAGGAGCACTGCTGGTTCTCAGGGGCTGGCAGTGACGATGGGAGCAGGCAGCAGTGACAGGGTTGGCACAGGGACTTTCTGCAGCACCCCTGGCAGTGACGCCCCCCACTTCCCATGACTTGAGTGCATGGAGGGGTCTGGCATGGCCAGGGTGAGATGTGCTGTGCAGGGAACACACTGGCAGGGGACTGTTTGGCACACTTACTCTGCAGGTCCTTGATGACACGGTTGAGCTCCCCTTCCCCTGCCATGGCTGCTCACAGGGATCTGCAGAGGCAGGGCCAGTGATGAGAGGTTCTAGAGGTTCTAGGCTGGCACTCCCCTGGCACCCCCAAACTCTCTGTCCCAGAGAGAGGGTCTGTCCCCCTAGCTCTACCCCAGAGCTGCCTGCTGTTAAGGTGAGAGGGGGCAGGTTTAGGCACCCCCTTACCCTGCCCATGTTCCCCCACTACACAGTCCAGCAGATGGCCTGGACAAAGTTGTCCCATCCTGCATTCCATTAGTTGTCCATGTTGCCCTGCCCCTAAATGTGCTCAGCCTCTGCTCCCATTCCTTGGGGAGTTCCTGGGGCTGACCCCACCCCATCCCTAATTTGTCCCTGTCCTCATCCCTGTCCCTGTTTGCTGGGATTCAGGATGTGGGTTTGGCACAGGGGAAGTGCTGCTTTTGCTTCTGCTCTCGCTTCCCTCACTCACATCATGACCGATGCAGGGGCTCCTGGCTGGTTGAGCAAGGGGGCACACCACCCCTGACATACAGCTCCTCTACGCAAGCTCCCCAGGCAGAACCCTCTGGCACAGCATGCTGCCTGCGTGGGTGAGTTGTGGGCATGGGGTGCGGAGTCACAGGGCACAGTGCAGCGGAGTGGTTTTGGGGTGGGTGGCAGGCTGGGGACAGGGTGAGGGAAATAGCCCATGGAGGTGGCAGGTCTGTGACTTGTCACTGTGGGGGGTGTCTGGCTGGTGTGGGGAGCATACGTGTGAGTGGCAGGGTGTGCCTGGCAAGAGAGCATGTGTGCTCAAAGGAGTGGGTGCACCAGTGTGCCCAAATGTGCCCAAGCATGTGAGTGCTCTGTGCCCTCTACCACAGCAGAGTGGGAGAGCAGGACACAAGTCTTGGGCTGCCTGTGTTCCCTTTCCAGTGCCCTTGAGGGACCTTGGATGAGCTATCTTTGCATCTGCCCACCCTACTTGTACCTCAGTTTCCCCAGGGAAGAGAAGCCCCTTACCTGTGTCCAGGAGCTGTGGGGTGCCCTGAGGCAGTTGCTGAGTGCTGGGGGTGTGCTGGCATGTCCCTGTGCCCACGCTGTGTCTGCCTGCTTCTCCTTTTGTACCTTGGGCAGGAGGAAGTGTGGGAGGTTGGTGGGGCTGCAGAAGCCACAGCCCACCCGGCCCACATCACATCAGGTGGTGCAGCTTAGCCCCCAGCACCCAGCTCCCTGTTTTGGGGTTTGCCAGTTCTGGGGAAAGGATCAGCAAGGCTGGTCCCCCTATGCAGCTTTTGCAGGGGTAGAGGAAGGACAGTGCCAGGCATGGGGGGGACCCTGATGCTCTCCCATAGGAATGGGAATCCGGAATGTTTTGAAGAACCTGCCCACAGTTTTTGTGGAGGGGGTACGGGACCCATACTCCGCTAGAAGCAGCCAGCAGCAGACCCTGGCACAGAGGCCACCCCCATGCACAACAGCCCCGGGCACAGAGACCCCCACAAGAGCTGCGGCCCCCCACAGCAAGGAGCACAACCCTCCCCAATCATCTGGCCTCCACATGGGGGCTATACCCAGAGTCAGTGTGTAAACTCTTTTTTAGAAACTGCCTTTCCTGTTTTTAGGGAGCCCCCAACCCAACAGTGCACCTCATCCACTGTGCCTGGACCCTTGTACTGTGTCAGCCCTGTCCTGCAGTCTCCTTCTGGACTGGGGACTGAAAAACCCCTGTGGGGGTGATGTCAGAGGTGACGCCAGCCCATCCTACCAGTCCAGCCAAGGGGACCCACTGCCATCCTGCTCCCCACCACCATCTTGGTGGATGGTCACAGCAATGCCCATGTCCTACCCTCTGTCATGTCCCTCCTTGTAGCACACACTGCCCCTACCTTTGCCACCTGGGTGTCTTAGGGGGCTCCTGTGTCCCCCGGCCAGGCCTCGCTCGGCACCAAAGTGAAAGTAGGAAGTGATGCTGAGTGGGAGCCTGGGCCTCCCAGCACCCTCCTGGCTCCCCAGTGGGCGTTGGCCTTTGGGGTGCAGCTGGGGAGCATAGGGGAGCATAGGGTGGCAGTACTTGGGGTGACCCCAACCTCCTCAGCACCCCATTGCTCGGTACCACTCTGCAGTGTGTGACACTGTAGGCATGGGGCACAACACTCCATATCGGATAGGGGTGTGGACAGGGTGTTGGGTGGCAGTGGAGCATCAGACCACTGTATGGGGTCACGTGTGTGTGTGTGTGCATGAGCAGGTGTGTGTGACTGCACGTGTGTGCAGGCTGTGCGAGCAGGGCTGTGTGGGTGTGAGGCTGAAAGGGCACGCACGGTGCACCCACCCATGTGCCCCGTGCCAGGCACTGCACGGGCAAGCCCTCAACCCCTGCAGGGCGGACGTGCCCCTGCCCGCCGTGCCACTGCGGCGGCCTGGCAGCAGGGTCCCCCATCCCTGGCCCAGCCAAGGGCCAGGGGCGGGGATGCCGGGGGCTGGGGGTGCAGAGAAGACTCTCACCCATCCTTGGCGTGGGTGCAATTCAATTAACGAGGCCTGGCCCTGTTTCAGCACAGCCAATAAAGCTAATGGCCCCGCACAGGCCTGGTGCTGCCCGCCGGGGGTGGGGGGGGGCGGGGGGGAGGAGGGAACCGGGGGCCATCTGCTAATTAAATGGGAGTGGGGGACCATGGAGCCAGCGGTGATGTCACCTCCCTGAGGCTCACTGGCCCCCTCTGCCCGCCAGCCCTCTGCCACCCCCAGGGTGCCAGGCAGAGCTGTAGGGGACAGCCCTAAGTATGGGGAACCACCCAAACTCCTTGCACCCCACCCTGATGCTGCTGCTTGTTAGGAGGTTTCCCAAGGTAAATGTAATTAGTGCCCATGGCTGGCATGGCTGCTGCCCACGCTTGGCACCAGCAGCTGCCCCGTGGGGATGGGTCCTTGCGCGGCATCAGCACGGCATCATGGCAGCATCCGGGGGTGTTGCTGCCTGCTCCTCCTGGCACTACCTCGATGGGTGCATGGGGGATGTGTGGTGCCCAGGGGAGTGCACCCCGTTATTCTGTTCCCCTGCCCTGTGCAAGCCCCACGGCGAGGTGGAGTTGCCCGGGGCCGTTTTGAGCTGTTCTGCAGTGAGAGGTTCCCCATGGTAATTCTGTGCCCGCAGCACGGTGCATCAGTCAGGCAGGCTTTGGGGAGGAGACCCCACTGGAAGGGGGCTGGGTGGGGAGTCCCTGACTGTGTCCTCAGGCTCCTGAGGAGAGGCTTGGTGGGGTACAAGGAGCACTGGCAGAGGGGGAGGGAAGTCCCCTCCGCCCGTGTCTACGCACTGCAATGTAGGACTAGGGGTGCGCACGGCGTACTGTAAGGAAACTGAGGCAGGGTTGGGGCGAGGGTCGCGGACTGAGCTGTGATCGAACCCGCGGTTTGCGACCTCCTGCACCCCCAAAACTGACGGCGCTGGAGCGGGGGACCCTGTTAAGGTCTGGCATCCACCCCAGGGGATGCCGTGCCCGGAGGGGCAGACGGGTGAACGCCGGAGGTGCCAAGCCCCGAGCCCCGTGTGCGGGAGGAGGAGGAGAGGGAGGAGGAGAAGGAGGAGG
>VZTZ01030510.1:65033-77307 GCA_013400955.1 Drymodes brunneopygia
CTGGGATGCGGGACAGGGACACTGGGCTTTGGGGGGGGTCTGTGGAAGGGTTGTGGTGTTGGGGAGGGTGGGAGGCTCATCCCCCACGACGCCCAGCCTGCGTCACTGGCCGGGGGCACCACCATTCCCTGGAGCAGAGGCTCTGCTACTCCACTGAAGGGGAGGGAAACGCGGAAAACTGGAGGGATCCAGTTAGTCTGCATCTTCCCCAGTCACCAAGCTGGGTTCCGGGCCCAGTGGGTTGCAAAACTCTGTGTGGACTTGAGCCTACAAGACTGGACCCAGGTGTCCCAGTGCTCTCCACCCGCCCTGGCTTTGCAGCCTCAGAGGAACTGGGTGTCACAAGTTCCCCCCGCCCCCCGCCTCTGCACTCTCTGCAGTGCTGGGCAATGAACCGAGGTCTCCCAGCTCTTGATTAATTTGGCATGTCTGTCTGATGCCTCTTCCAGTCCAGGACACCTGGATCCCCTTCCAGCCTCCTTGGATCTGCATGATGGGGGGCCCATAGCTAGAGATGCATTTGCACCCCTGCTCCTGCATCATATGGGTGCTGGTCCCTGGAGGTGGGTACCCATGGGTGGGTATCCAGGTGACATGCCCAAGGAACCCTCCAACCCACACCCCTGCATCCCCCCCCAACAGTTCCCAGCCTTGGGGGCAGGGAGGCTAATTGGGATCCTGCCAATATGGAGCTGGGACGGGATTGTTCTGTGGGATGGGCTGGTTCCCTGGCTGGTGGAGTGACACTGGGTGGGCAGAGTGCCCCTCCAGCGGCAGGGGGCTGGGGGGCATAAAGCTGGGTGCTGTGTTGGTCCCTCTCTGGCATGGTGATGGTGTTGGCAATGAGACAAGCAGAAGGGACTCTGAGGGGGTGGGAACCAAAGGGCCAGCTCTTTCACTAGTGAGGATAATTGCTGTTAATGAAGCCATGGAGGCCAGGGCAGCGCGGGGGGTACATGCATGGGAGTTGTGTCAGCATCCCTGGGCATCCCAGTGGGTCCCTGGGAGCGGGGGGCAAGGCCTCTTCCCGGGGCACCCTGCCGCAATGATGCTGCTTTGCATATGCAAAGGAGCTCATGGCATCGTTAGGTCTCGCTGTCACCCAGCAACTGCGGCGTGGGAGCCCCTGACCTGGGGGAACTTTTCCCACGACTGCTGGGTGGGTGACGGCACGTCTGAGCACACACACGTGTGTGAGAGAGTGCGTGTGTGTGTACACACCCACCCGGGAGGGTGGCACCAGCTCTGGGGGCTGCCAAGGGACCACCCTGAGAGGCCCTGTGGGAGCAGATGCCCAGGGCAGAGGGGCTTGCACGCGCATGAACAAACCCGTGTGAGTGTGTGTGTGATGGCACGTGGACCTGCATATGGGAGCAATGTGCCCATGCCACTGCTGCTGCTGTGGCTGGTGGGGACATGCACGCCTGCAGGTGTGCGTGTGCACGCAGTGCCATCACACATGCACTGCGTGTTGCATGCACAGCACCCTCACAGCCCCGGGGGTGTTAGCACACAGACTGGCGTGCAGAGCATGCACATGGCCCATCTCCCGTCTGTCTGCACACTGGGGAAACTGAGGCAGAGAATTTTGTGGGGAGGCACCCAGCACCCTGACACTTTGGCACCATCCCTTCTGGCTCTGGTGCAGTGGGCTGGAGGAGAGCGGGGCGCCAAGGCAAGGGGGGGCCGCCGGGCCTCTGCTTAATCTCATTAGTCTTGGCATGAAAAGGCGGATTTACAGGGGCTCACGTCTTCATCTGGCAGCGGGTGGGTGGGCAGGGCTGGCGTGCTGCCAGGGGTTGCCCCCCTCCCGAAAACCGTCAACTAGGGGTTTGGGAGGGGCACTGGATGCCTGCAGCTGTGCCAAGACCCCTCCCTGTCCTCAGTCCCCATGCGTGAACACACACACATGCTTGCACAGGTTGGATCCATCCTGCACTCATTCACACTCATGGCATCAGTTTCCCCTTGCTGTGGGCTGTGCCAGACAGGGTGGGCACGGCTACTCATGCTCAGGGGTCTCTGTGCCCCCTTTACACCCCTCCAAGACACAGCCCATGCTGCCTGGCATGAGCCCCAAAACACAGCATGACAATCCCCAGCATGGGCACCCTTCTGGCAGCACCCGTATGTAGCCAGGTGTGCACATAGGTTTTTGTGCACATATCTATGTACTCACACACACACATGCAAATACATCCCAGCATGGACACGTTTATCTATGCTCTTTCACATGTGCACACGAGTTTGCACATCCATATGTGCATTCAAACATCTTCACCCCCTGTGTGTGCAGACATACACAGTTGTGCGCACACACACACGTGCTCACAGAGACGCTTGTGCACAGGCATGTATTCACAGGGACACATGGAGATGTGCTGGCATGCAGGGAGGCACGAGTGTGCACACGCCTGTGCACGCACATACACACACCACACACAGACACACGTGCATGGACTCACGTGCACACACATATATGTGCACATACACAAATGTATGAGCACACACACAAATGTATGTGAACACACGTGCATGTGCATGTGTGCACACGCACACTACACAGAGGCACGCACCGCCAGGGGGCGGCAGAGACTGTTTAAAGGGATCGAGGCAGTGCCCCCTCCCCCCCTTCCCCTGTACCCCCTATCTCCTACCCCATACCCCCCCATCCCCTGCCCTGTACCCCGTATCCTGTAGTCCATACCCTGTACCTCAGCTGCAGAGGGCACAGCCGCAGGTGAAGGGGTGCAGGGGGCGTGGGTGGAGGATGAACCGCTGCTCAGGGGAAAAAGGCAGGTCAGAGGTGAGTGTCTGGGTCTTGGTGCCACCAAGGTCCCGCTGACAGAGCCCCATGTTCCCCTTAGCCCCAGGACCTGGAGGCCCCTCCAGCACACACCTTCAAGATGACGAGCTTCAAGAAGGTGAAGGCATGTGGGATCTGCCGGCAGGCTATCACGCGCCAGGGCAGCACCTGCAGAGGTGAGCTGGGGCTGTGGGCACGCATGTGCGTGGGGACATGCCAGGGAGGTCAGGACATGGGGGATGAGTGTATGTGCCTGCACGCACGAGGATATGAAGGTGGGAACATGTGCCTGTGCCAGTCTGTGCACACACAGGTGTGCCTGTGTGTTAGAGGGAGAATTGTGGCCGTGAGAGCGTGTGCAGTGCCTATAAGGGTGGGAAGGTGGCTGGGAGGCAAGGGTGGCCCATGGAGACACCGAGGTGTCGGACATGTACGTGGCCTTGTGTCAGCTTCATGCATGGGCAGTGAGTGTGCAGCAGTCACCATGTGTGTGCACATGTGGGTGCTCACCCCCTGAGCTGTGCTTGCTGCCCGTGGCACCCAGTGGGTCACAGGCGGGGCTGGAGCCCTCGCACGTGCGTGGTGTCGCTGAGCCCCGTGCGAGGGGCGGACAGAGGAAACGGGAACAATGAGGCTTCCTGTGCTGCAGGAAACAGGCCCAAGGGGAACAAGGACTGGAGTGCGGCCGTAGCCTGGGCCATGTTGTATGGGGACCCTTGTGTCCCCTGGGGATGGGACGTGTCTTTGCAGGGCTGCCCAGGCAGTGTAGTGGTGCCCTGTATAAGTGCATGTCCCCAGCAGTGGCAAACACGCCTGCNGGCATGCAGGGAGGCACGAGTGTGCACACGCCTGTGCACGCACATACACACACCACACACAGACACACGTGCATGGACTCACGTGCACACACATATATGTGCACATACACAAATGTATGAGCACACACACAAATGTATGTGAACACACGTGCATGTGCATGTGTGCACACGCACACTTCACAGAGGCACGCACCGCCAGGGGGCGGCAGAGACTGTTTAAAGGGATCGAGGCAGTGCCCCCTCCCCCCCTTCCCCTGTACCCCCTATCTCCTACCCCATACCCCCCCATCCCCTGCCCTGTACCCCGTATCCTGTAGTCCATACCCTGTACCTCAGCTGCAGAGGGCACAGCCGCAGGTGAAGGGGTGCAGGGGGCGTGGGTGGAGGATGAACCGCTGCTCAGGGGAAAAAGGCAGGTCAGAGGTGAGTGTCTGGGTCTTGGTGCCACCAAGGTCCCGCTGACAGAGCCCCATGTTCCCCTTAGCCCCAGGACCTGGAGGCCCCTCCAGCACACACCTTCAAGATGACGAGCTTCAAGAAGGTGAAGGCATGTGGGATCTGCCGGCAGGCTATCACGCGCCAGGGCAGCACCTGCAGAGGTGAGCTGGGGCTGTGGGCACGCATGTGCGTGGGGACATGCCAGGGAGGTCAGGACATGGGGGATGAGTGTATGTGCCTGCACGCACGAGGATATGAAGGTGGGAACATGTGCCTGTGCCAGTCTGTGCACACACAGGTGTGCCTGTGTGTTAGAGGGAGAATTGTGGCCGTGAGAGCGTGTGCAGTGCCTATAAGGGTGGGAAGGTGGCTGGGAGGCAAGGGTGGCCCATGGAGACACCGAGGTGTCGGACATGTACGTGGCCTTGTGTCAGCTTCATGCATGGGCAGTGAGTGTGCAGCAGTCACCATGTGTGTGCACATGTGGGTGCTCACCCCCTGAGCTGTGCTTGCTGCCCGTGGCACCCAGTGGGTCACAGGCGGGGCTGGAGCCCTCGCACGTGCGTGGTGTCGCTGAGCCCCGTGCGAGGGGCGGACAGAGGAAACGGGAACAATGAGGCTTCCTGTGCTGCAGGAAACAGGCCCAAGGGGAACAAGGACTGGAGTGCGGCCGTAGCCTGGGCCATGTTGTATGGGGACCCTTGTGTCCCCTGGGGATGGGACGTGTCTTTGCAGGGCTGCCCAGGCAGTGTAGTGGTGCCCTGTATAAGTGCATGTCCCCAGCAGTGGCAAACACGCCTGCACTGCCCATGAGCATGTTTTCTCCGTGGGGGTGCGGGTGAAAGTGTGCAACAGCAGGGCACAGGAAGGAGGGAGGGAGCACAGGCACTGGCAGCACCCCTGTGGTGCTCTCAGCCATGCCAGTGTCCATGAGAGGCCCCACAAGACCTGCCTGTGCATGGTCTCCCTTCACGCTGTTCACCCTAGGCACTGGGGCTTGCACATGCGCACACTCACTGGCACGTTGGCACTGTGTGTGCCCCAGAGCCACATTTTGTGTGCCCCAGAGTCACCTTTTGTGTTCCTGCTGCTGTGCTGGTGCCACCCATGTGCGCAGCGGTGCAAAGTGTGGGCGTCCCTGCACGTGTGTGCACGTCCTGGCAGCCAGTGCCCAGTGCCAAGGTGCTCTGTGCCCTGCAGTGTTGGGTGTCCCCCCTTCCTGCCCTGCACATGCACTGCCTCCCAGCACTGCTCCCCCTCCTGCTTCCTGCCTCCACTCACCCTCTCTCCCCTCTCTCTCCCACAGGCTGCAAGCTCTCCTGCCACACCAAGTGCCAAGCCAAGGTAAGGCCAGTGCCCTGAGGTGTGCCCAACCCTGCCTGGGGGCACTGGAGACTCAGAGGGAGGATGCCATGGGGTCCATGCCAGCTGACCCCACTGGATGGGCACCCAGATGGGCTGGTGGCTCTGGGTTGGTCACGGTGGCACTGGTGTCACCGCTGGGTGAGGCTGACAGTGCCATCCTGCTGCCTGGTCCCTGACAGCACATGCCTGACTGTGTACGAGGCTGGGTTTTGGGGTGCAGCCCTTCTCCGAGCGGACTAGCAGGCATCTGTGCCCCAGTGCCTGGAGCGGGGTGCCCTTTGCCAGGGTGAGTGCTGCTGCACGTGGGTGCCATGCGCCATAGCCGAGCGCTGCCAGCTGCAGGCACATGGGCTGAGCACCTCTGCCGATGCCCAGCCAGGGGCGGATCTTGCTGGCAGGAGACAGTGGAGCTGAGGATCCCCAGTGGTGTCTGTCTATCCAGCTGCTGCGCCGGCAGAGGGGGACCCTACAGCAACGCAGGTTCTCCGAGGAGCTGGAGGTGGGCATGGTGCCCACCACTGTGCTGCCAGGGCAGGGGAGGCTTTGTGTTCTCAATCCCTGGGGAGGCATGTATGCCAGCTGTCTCTGGGGCTGGCATCCTGGGCGGGAAGAGGCTGGCATGCCCCAGGCAGACAGCGTGGGCTGGGACATGCCTGTTCCCGTGCCCATTGCCTGTGCCCAGCTGGGCAGGGAGGGAGAGGAAAGGGGGGGTGCTGTGCCAGGGGCTGGGCGCACGCTGGGCTTTGCAGGGTGCCACGGTATGGGTGGCGGTGCAGGGCAGGTGCTGGCAGCAGCCCTGGCACCGAGCCCTGGCTGGGCTGTTGGGGGAAGTGGGGGCCGTGGGGTATCCTGGGCTTTGAGGCGGCCGGGCGAAGGTGGCTGGGAGGCTTAGTGGAGCTGTGCCAGCCCCAGGACCCTGTGTCAACTCTGAGCCACTCCAGGACTCTGTGTCGCTCTGGGCAGCCTGTGCCAAAGATACCAGGATGGCTGAGGCCAGAGAAGATGGCCTTGCCGGGGTGCTGTGGGGAGAGCTGGGAGGGGTGTGTGGTGAGGGGATGCCCGTGGTACGGCAGGCCGTGGCAGGGAGAATCTGCCAGTGATTTCCTGGCAGAAGGGAGTGTCAGGAAGTGTGTGTGTCTGGGTGTGAACCCGGTGGGGATTCTCTGGTGTCTGATAGGGGGTCGTGCTCCAAGAAGGGATTCATACCAGCATCTGGACAGGCTGTGTGCAGGGGCAGCCCATGGCTCGCTCTTGCGGCCGGCTGCATTTCATTAGCCTCCATCACCCTTCCCACGCTCGCTGGAAGCTGGAGCCCCCTCAGTGGGGCCAGCTAGCTGAGGGGTGTGCTGCTGGGGGGGAGCGTGCATGAGGCCAGGGCCAGGGGCCTTCCGCAGAGCTCCTTTGGGCCAGCGCCCAGGGAGGGGCTCCTCCGGTCGGGCAAATGGCCAGCTGAGTCACACGCCAGCTTGTTATTGTGGGGTCTCCAGGGAGCATGCATGTGGGGAGGGGGCTTGGCATGGAGCAAAAATGGCCTCTTGTATACCTGAAGTCCATCATGTTTAACCCCTGCACCTCCAGGATACTTTGGAGAGGGAAGATGGAGTCACTCCCAAAGTGCTGGCAGCTGTATCCTGCAATGCCTCCTCTTCCTGCCCTGGATATGCAGCCAAGGTCCTGGTGTCCCCTGGCTCTGGTATCTCCTGGTCCTGGAGTCTGCCCCACCATGCTATTGGCAGTGTCTGCTCCTTGGTCCCCATATTTACCCTGCTGGGACTTGCTCCACCTCTTTGTTCTGCCCCCTAGCATGGCCAGCTCCCAGCCAGCTGCATCCTGGCCCAGCCGGATGTAAGCCCCACTTACAAACCTCAGATGGACTGGGTATAGGGGGGGGGAGAGATGGGGGTGTGGGTGGGGTGTAAAGAGTTGTACTGCTGGTAATCAGTGTGGGGTGCCAGGGGGTACCATAGGTGTGATGGGGGTATGGGGAGGAGGGCACTGGAGTGTATGTGGGGACACCTGGGAGCCTTTGGGATGCTGGTGAGTAACCCCTACCTGAGAAGGCAGCGAGCAGGCAGAGCTGTACCAGGGAGGGCAGGACCTGTGCCCTGGCAGTGACCTGCACCCCTCAAGTTCCCATCCTGCCTGAAAGACAGTGGGGGAACAGTGGTGGAACCCACTACCCTGTGGTGGCAGTGATGCTGGTGGGATGCCTGGTGCCTGTGGGCGGCTGTGGAGGGGCCAGGGCAGCTGCACACACATTGGATGGGAAGCACAACACTGTTCCCATGCCCATGTAAGGCCCTTCTTGCGCCCTGCTGCTCCACTCAGGGATTTTTCCTTGCTTAGCAAACCTCCCTCCCTCTCTCCAAGAGGGATGGTTGGATGGATGGACATTGGTATGTATGTGACACACACAGCCTGACCCCTCCCTCCTTCCCTGCACCAAAACTGCCTGCCCAAAGCTGCAGGGGTGTATCTTCCTTTGAAAAGTGGGGAAACTGAGTCACTGAGCCCTGTCTGGGGCAGCAGGAGGCAGGGAACATGGTGTGGGGTGCAGTACTGCTGTGCCTGCGTTCAGGTGTGGGTGAGCCTGTGTCATGGGTGGCTCAGCCAGGATCCCGTGGGGACACTGCTCTCCTGACCAAGGATGCTCTGAGCAGTGGGGCCATACAGGCATGTCCCAAATCAAGGGATATCCTAGGAGTGCCCCCTTCCCTCGGGATGACTGTGGCTGGATTTTGCCATGATGCTGGTTGGAGAGGCTGAGAAAAGATGGGGGACTATGCTGCTTCCCGTAGCGGGAGCTGGCCCCATGACGGATGGTTTGGCTGGGGGACAGGCAGCGCTGTGGTGTTTGGCTGCTGAATCGGCTGGCGATTGCTGGTGCTTGGTTCTGGGAAATGGCGCCTGTGCCAGCCCCTGGGCCTGGCAAGGCTACAGCCTGCCCTGCTCACTCCTGCCACACAGGGGCCCACCGCTGCTGGGGGAGTGGGGGTGCTGGGCTGTGCCAAGAGGGGAAACTGAGGCACATCACATACAATGGGGACAAGGGGTCTAGGGGTTGTCCCCCAATGTCTCTTCTTGAGGAGCTGAAAGTGTGCACTGGAGCCATGCCAGGCTGCTGGGCCACGTGTGTGTGTGTGTGTGCATGACTGTGTGTGCTCATGGCTGCATGTGTGAGCACATGAGCTGTGGGGAAATGCACATGTGTGCAATAACGTCCATCTGTGTGCACGAGCACGCTTGCACATGGCCGGGTGGTCACATGCGTGTGCTCCCAGTTCACTGCCGTCCATCCCCGCTGGCCTCACGCCAGGCCTGGGTTGTTTTTCAAGTGCCCCCTGCGATGGGACTCCGGGGGGGCAGGTTTGTCCATCATTAAACCGGGGGCTGGAGCAGGGCCAGGGCTGGGCAGCGAGGCATGTCCTGGCCAGAGCAATCGCTCCCAGTGCCCGCAGCATTGACGGGCTGTAGGACTCATGGCAGGGTGTGTGGTGGGGGTGAAGAGGATGTGCCACCCCTCAGCTGGTGCTGGGGATACCCCCTGCTTGTAAAGCAAGTCAGAACTAGGAAGGGGATCTGAGGCAAGGAGTGGTTGGACACTTCTGGGCAGGTGTGACTCTTGGTGATCAGCACCCTGCGGCCGTGCCATGGCCAGGGGCCCAGGCGGTGTTGGGGCGGCATGGCTAGGCGGTGTATTGTAGGTTCCTGGTGGCTGTGCCAGGAACAGGGGCTGCAAGAAGAGGACATCCATGTCCCAGCTGTGGCAGGCTCTTATTTTGGGACTTGTGGCTGTCCGGTCCCTGCTCCCTGCCCCAGCCACTCCGCCTCCTCCCGCTGCTGTCCAGGGGATGACGTACTGGTCACACAGGAGCTGCCCGTGAGGTCTCTGTCCTCGATGCCCCCGTTCAAAGCCACCCCCCCAGTGCTTTGGCACAAGTAATTAGCAACACCCCTGGTCTCCACAACAGAGTGGGCGGGGCAGGGGGGGAAGAATAATGCAGGAATATGTCCTTGGCCCTGGCATGGGCCCAGCTGGGGTGGAGGGATGGGGGGCTGTGAGGCTCAGCCCTGCCACGGTGCTGTGCCAGGTCGTATTTGTGCAGCAGGTCCTGGAGGGTTTGTTTTTTTTTTTTCCCCTGCCTCTTTCCTTTTTCCCCTTCTTTACGTCACTGCCCAAATATTCGGCCTCTCAGCTCCGGTGGGGGGCTGGTTCGGCTGCTTGGAGGACTTGGGGCCCTTCTCTGCACCCTCGGGGTGCTGCACAGAGAGGGTGGGCAGGGGAGAGGAGATGCTGAGACTGGCCATGCTCGCTGCACTGGTGAGCTCTGGCCAGGACTGACCTGAGAGGTGTCAGATAAGGCAGCAGGGACCACCAGCCTCCCTCATTGGCAGCTCCCAGCGCTGCATCCATCCTCCCAGAGCCCTGCCATGGTGGGAAGCAGGGTCCAGGCCTGCCTTGTTTCCCACTGATTTTCTCCCTTCCCAGACCAGTTTGCATCCCCCATGGCCACCTCTCCTGAGACCTGACCTGGGAAGGGAGCTGGGTCCCTGGGGACTCCCAGGATCTTCCAAGAAGCGGCACTGATCCCAAAACACCTGAAAGGTCTGGCTCAAGAGGGGCTCTCTGGACCCTGCACTGGGGCTTATCTCCTATGTGCTTTCATCTCTGGAGATGAACCACACCTGGGTGCCTGGACCTTTATTCCATTGACATCTGGGGTAATGATGCTCAAGGGTGTTTGTTTTGGGTCACAGAGGAGCTGTTTCATGTGAGGGGTGGTCTGTCTGGGGGGCTGGGAGTCACTGGAGCCACTTTGCAGAGCACTGGAATTGCTCCCACTGGCACTTTGACCCGATGGCTCTGGGAGATACTCTGGTGGCTGTAGTTCAAGGATGTTGTTAGGACTTCTCTGGCTGTGTCCTGTGAAAGGGACATGTCATGTCCCCAGGAGACAGTTCCTGTCACTGCCCCAGGGACCGGGACAGGGACATGCTATCAGTGCCCTTCACTCACCCACTCATTTCTATCCCATTCATACTTTCCCATCTGGCCCCAGCTCTTCCTCAGCTGATGTTTCCCAGGGCCTGGGAGCCATCCTGTGGCCTCCTCCTGAGGAGTTTGGGCTCTGGGGCCTGTGCAGGGGTCTGTGGTGGAGCTGAGCTGGGGTCCTTGCTGTGCTCTGCTGGTGCAGGATGTCCATTGCCCTTCCTCCCTTGTTTCAGCACTCCCATCTTTTTGGGATGCCTGGTTTTTGTGGGCTGTGGTGATGGTGGGATTTGTTTAGGGGTGTCAGTGGATCCTGGCCTGGGATTTGTTTAGGGGTGTCAATGGATCCTGGCCATGGAGTTTTGTCCCTAGAGTGGTGGCTGTTGGGATCTGACCCTGTGCTGCTGGGTGCTGGGGTGGGCAGAAGGGCTGGCTGGTACTTGCTTGGGAGGGGGGTGAGGAGATGCCCTCCAGAGATGTTTAGCTCTGGTGCTTTGTCCTTGGCAGCAGGAAGGGTCCACAGGGCCTTTTGGGGCTCCCATCCCATGGCACTGTTGGATTGCTGTGGAAACTGAGGCATGGAGGCTCTGGGCAACTTCTCCTGCAACTGGAGTGTACTCACAGGGGTGGTGTCCCTTAGGAGGACTTGGACGAGGGCAAAGGGGGAACCCCTTACCACAGACCCCTCCCTGGTGACTTTTGAGGGGGTGGTGAGGTAGGAGGGGGGTTGGGGTCCTGCACCGCTCCAGCAGAGCCAGTTCCAGCCTTTTGGCTGAGCCCACGGCTTCAGGACGGAAATGCAAACAGGAACGGGGAGGCGTTGGGTGAGAAAATGTCAACAGCGCTGGGCCGGGTGCCTGGCTCGCCGCCTCCCTGGCCAGCTCGCCACTCTCTGGGCTGCTGCTGGTGGGCTTCCCCTCTTGGCTGTGGGGTCTCCTGGCACTGAGCACTTGCTTGTACAGCAGGGCTGGGACTGAGTTGCCCCAGGGGCAGCCAGGGAGACCAGGGCTCCATCCATCGACATGCAGCCCCCTGAGGAGGAGGAGGAGGAAGGAGGAGGAAGGGAGACAGGAGGAAGGCCAGGGGGATGCTGGGCACACTCCAGGTTTGGGACAGGCAAGGGGGACTGGCATGACTTCACGTGCTGAGGGACAGACGGGGCTTTTCCAGCATTTTGGCTTTGATTTTTACTTGAGAGGTGGGCTGATAAATCTATACATCCTCTCCAACACTGGGGGTGTGGGACACTCAAGGACCATTAGTTGGGCGCTTGGTCCCGCACATGGCAGGGGGGCACCAAGTTGTGCCAGGGGGTGCCAGGCAGGCCCCAAGCAGGGCCCCACACACCGGTCCCTGCCACCCCCCCCGCCAAGGGCACCGGGACGCCGGTGGCGTCACGCGGGGCGATAAGGCCCCGACCCCGCTGCACCCCCGGCTCCCGCCGCGGCCCCTCGGCACCGGGTGCGAGGTGCTTTTGAAGGGGGAGGTGGCGGAGGTGTGTGGGGGGTAATTTTTTTTTGGGGGGGGGTGTCTGCCCACCTGCCGGCACCCCAACCCCAGGGCCAGCTGCTCCAGTCAGGCTCCCGGTTGCCTTTAAGGGCGTTTTTGGGGGAGGCGAGGGGAGCGGAGCGGGGCCGGACTTGGAGCGCGCCGTGCAGCTGGGGAGAGGGAAGAGGAGAAGAAAGAGGGAGAAGCGAGAGAAGGGAGGGGAGCGGTGGAAAAAGTCGACCGGGACCCCANCGGGGTGCGGGGGGGCTCGAAGAGGGCGATGCGGTGCTCGCAAGGAGGAGGAGCACTTGGGCAGGGGGTGAGGGCCGGTTTGCTGCTGGCTGGGACCCCTGGGCGGCTCCCGGGGCC